>WAAF01003471.1:0-421423 GCA_013400475.1 Tricholaema leucomelas | reverse complement strand
AGGAAGGAAGGAAGGAAGGAAGGAAGGAAGGAAGGAAGGAAGGAAGGAAGGAAGGAAGGAAGGAAGGAAGATCTGACAGCTAAAGGCTTTGATTTACAGCCTGAGGTCTGCAGCCAGAGTTCTCATTCTTCATTTAATTACAGACTCTCAAGATGCTGGAAGATAAGCTTGAAAAGGATGTGTTGGCTGGCCTCACCTTGTGTGCACATTGAGTCTTTTGTAATTAACAGCCATTAGAAAAGGACAGAGGAAGCACTACCAGCTCCAAAAATAACTTCAGAAATCTTCCCAAGCATGAAAAAAAAAAAAAAAAAGAAAGAAAAAAAAAAAAGAGGAAACAAACTATAGGAAAAAAAAAAAAAGCTGCAATGAGGGTAAATGCTGAGCGTGGAGTAGTCTACATGGGAAATTAAACCAATGTTTCCTAAACTGAGGGGCCTTTGGTTCGTTGATACTTCCTTGAGGTGGCTTAAAAGAACAAGCAGCTATTGCAGATTGGCTTGCAGAAGGTTTAAGTGGCTTTGGAAAGTTTTCCTCCTTGCTTCAGGCAGGCTTCTGCTATAATTAACAGAGAATTTTCACACAGATTACCTCCTCCTCTACTTAAATATCCTCCCAGGTATTTTTTTCCCTGAGCCTCCTCACTGCTTTCCACACCTTTCCCCATAAAGGCACTTTAGGATCATAGAATCAACCAAGTTGGAAGAGACCTCCAAGGTCATCCAGTCCAACCTAGCACCCAGCGCTATCCAGTCAACTAGACCATGGCACTAAGTGCCTCATCCAGTCTTCTCTTGAAGCTTACAGGAGCTGAAAAGGAAGG
Organism: Tricholaema leucomelas; assembly: GCA_013400475.1. Classification (NCBI taxonomy): domain Eukaryota; kingdom Metazoa; phylum Chordata; class Aves; order Piciformes; family Lybiidae; genus Tricholaema lacrymosa; species Tricholaema leucomelas. The sequence continues at coordinate 420,600 of WAAF01003471.1, read as the reverse complement.
AGGCTGTCTTACTCATGTAGGACTCTGGGATGGTCTTCTTGGGCTTGACAGGTTTGTTGCTCCTGGGTTCTGGAGAGTAGAACCGCACCGGCATTTGCTCAGCAATCTGTGGAATCTCCACTTCGTTGGTCTCCTCTGTCTCAGCTATGATGGGATCTTCATAATGGTGATCTTGGGAAGAGAGGGGGTTGAAAATAATTACAGCATGTTGGCATTGGTGAGGAAGTCCAACAGGTTCCTGTTTTGAGGGAGGTGATGTGGTTTGACAAAGATCTACTTTAGAACAGTTGGAAGGTCCAAAAATGCCTGTTAAAGGCAGCACAGGGCTAATGCCAGGGCAGGTGTGGCACTGGGAGTGGAGATCTGCTCCTCTCCCACTCCTCTGTCCGTTTAGAGCACCCTGCAGCAAAGGTTTGCAAAGATCCCTACTATTTAGTGGGGGGTGGGGGCGGGGGGAGTTTTCATATCCCTGTTTCCAATAGAGCTCTTCCCATCAGGAGGAAAACAGAAATTTGCTAAAGGAGTCATGCAAAAAGAGGGCTCTAGAATCTGAGAAAGTGGCTGCAAACTTTTCTTCTCCCAGTTGGGTTCATGTCTTCAAACCAGCCCATGAGCATAGCTTCAGCCCAGCCTCTGGTAGAGCGTGGGGTCCTGGGACAGTGTGATCCTGGCTTTAACGTCTGTGGTGGGTTTATTCTTCTGTATACCTCTGCTGGAGAACAAGCTGCCTGCTGTTGCAGCTGGGCAAAGGGCTTTGGGAAAGACTGCCAATAAAATTCATTCCACTTGGCCAGTCCAGCCTGAAACCCTGTGCTGCACTCGTCCTCAGCAACGAGGAGAGGAATGATGCAAACAAATGGATGAAGGATGGGAGCTCCAAGAGGAATTCTTCCCTCTTGCTTTCCTAGTGAGGCATCCCCTCCCCTCTCTTCACTTGCACCCTAGAGTCCTCCCCTCAAAACTGGAATTCTGAAAAGGCTAAATGCACCCTTGCAGCAAAATAAGCCTCTCTTAGGGCAACTCTCCAAGGAACCTGCCTGTTTTTAAAAGCCCAGTTCTCTCTGAAACAAAACACATGGGAGAAGGAAAAAGCTGTCAATGCGTGATGCCAGGCAATGCTGCGTGCTGGGGCACAGGTCACCGGAGGGTTCAGCAACACTGTCTCCCTCCATTGACCTTTCTTTTCCACACATAGGAGTAACCATCCACAATCTTCTGCTTTCCTCCAAGAGACAGGAATTGCTGTACTCATTTTGCAGCCATGAAAACCAAGGTGGGGAGAGAGGGAAACTCTCTACATCCCTGGCCCCTGAAGGAGCAGGGCAGGCAGCCAGGCTCTGCCCACCCACATTGCCTCTGGTAAGCAGTGGAGAACATTCCCTTCCCAGACAAACTCCATGGGGACTGCTCCTGCCCACAGCCTGCCAGTGCCCAAAATCCTGCCGGGTCTCCTGAGCCAAACCCACGGAAGCTCAGAGCAGCCTGCCCCTGTCCAAGTGCACGCTCTGATTTTCACTGGGGAAAACTCACTGGATCCCAGCTCCATATTTTAAGCAGTTCAGGGCTTTTTGGTTTCAGCAGCAGCTACTGATATACCACAGGTCATGGTGTCAAAATGTTAAGGATGGTTCATTAAAAGGTTCATAAATCTGCTTCTAATTAAAAGTTTCCAGCCTTTTTTTCCCCACCCAGGAGGTGTCCCAGGCTCCCCAGCACATACCTTTGTAGCAGAGGTTGTTCTGGCAGCCTCCCCCGTAGCTTGGCGGGCACTCAGAGCAGGGACGCCCAGTCTTGTACGGTGCTTCTCCAATCCAGTTGCCCCTGCGAGCACAGGAGTAATGTGGACCTGTCAGACACCCACTCATCCAAGCCCCCAAAACCACCTGGTGCTAAGGGAATTGAGAAAGTGAGCGGTTTTGGTAGAATCATAGAATCATTAAGGCTGGAAAAGACCTCTAGCATCACCAAGTCCAACTGTCAACACCACCATGGCCACTAAACCATGTCCTCAGGTGCGTGTCTACACTGTTTATGAGCACCTTCAGGTATGGTGACCTCACCACCTCTCTGAGCAGCCTATTCCACTGCCTGACCACTCTTCCACTACAGAAATTCTAATCCTAATATCTAGCCTAAGCCTCCCCTGGAACAATTGGAGCCTATTTCATCTTGTCTGCCAGCCATGCTCATCCTTGGATGGGAGCTTTAAATGGGGAGAAGATGGCCTTGGAGTGCCAAGTGAAGAAAGCAAGCATTGGACAAATGGAGGCTTCACCTCTCTTGGTCATCGGAGCTGCAGGTGTCCCATCATTTTCTGCAGCACTCCCAGGAGACTGCCTGGGACAGGCTGGAGCACAGCTCTTACCTTTTCAGAGATACTGTATTTTCAGGGGCTCTGAATAACCTGATTTAGTTGGGAATATTCCTGCTTACTCCACATGGGTTGCTCTAGATGACCCTTAAAAGCTGCATTCCAACCCTATGCATAGCTACAATTCTGATTTTCCATCTGGAACTATTTTCAAGTAGAAAACCACTGTAAATACATGGTCCCTCATGCCAGCTCACTTTGCACTCTCTCCTCACCCGACCAGGCCACCCTCAAGTTCCCCGTTTTGCCTTTCAGACTTCAGAAACCTTACCCTGTCCCAGAGCAACTAAGCAAAGACTAAGGAACCAGCCTAGGATAAGCTTTGTAAGTAAGATGTTGCTCCTCACTTGATCCCTAAGATGACACTTGTAGGGTTTTATTTAAATGAATTTTGTGCAGTATCACTTCTACATTCAACTCCAATACTGTGACCTTGCATCCACAGAAGCAGATCAATGGATGACTGCATACTGCTTAAGAAACTACCCAGAAACAGAAGCCCTTTTTGTCACTCTGTGCTGCAAACTTTAGGGGCTGAGATGGTTGGAGGAGCCAGAGTTCAGCTCATGGCTATAAACCTTTGGGTTATTGCTCTTTCAGCTGTCTCCACCTATAAGGCTAGATGAGGACAATGTGCAATGAAGCCAGAGAGAAAAGATCAAGCAGAAACTGCAGAAATAGAGTATTTTTCCATCCAGCAGCCCTGAATGGATGACGTGTAAAAAGCCCAGCCTGCTGCAGGAGCTCCATGGGATGAGCTCTTTTGAGGAGCAGGTTATTTAACCCCACCAAATCACAAGCATAATGTGCTCAGTAGCTAAAGCAGGAAGAGGGGCTTAGGCAAACCACACCTAGGGCTCTGTCTGGATGGTGCTATGAGCTGCCAGCTCTGTACCCACACATCTTATGCCTCTGTGGTATTCTGCCTTACGATCTCCAGAAGTCAGGTGCTTTCTAAGCTGTGCCATTTGCATAGTGATTTCCCCCTTTCATTTTGGCTTTAAATCCTGCAAGGGGAATGTTTCACCTGCTAGTCATGAAAGCAGAAAACAGTGGTTGCCATTGCAGGGGAGGAAACTTCTCCTGGATGTAGCAGTCAAGAAATGTGATGATCATTTTGAGATTTAATCAAACCATTGAGTTAATTGCACCAGCCAAGGTTTAGCTATTTCAGTGGTGGTTTTTATGCCATGAGGAGCTCATCTGATTTAGGATTTAACTCTTTGCAGCTCCTTGCAGTGGGCCTCAGTTCACTGTGCTTTCAACAGCAACCAGGCTGGATTTACACAACATAATGGGGTCTTTAAACCAGCAGATTTTGCATGGCAAGGGTGCAAATGTGTGATTCTGTGGCAGCCTACCTGGCTGGGTACAGTGTTGGAGCAGTGCTGAGCAGCATTAATCACCACCCCATCCCCTCCCACCCTCCAGAGCCAGCAAGCCTCACTTGGCAGCACGCACCAGCTCCATCCTGGCCATCTCCTGCTCCTCCTTCCCATGGCAAGAACATCAAAGCTCCAGCCTGGCCCCAGCCCCTCATTCAGTTTTCCAGGCAATACTCAGAAGTCTTGAACCAGCTCTGTGCTACTGTCTAAAGAGAAAATTTAAAGCCACAACCACCAGTCTAGACTGCCAAAAATCTCTTCCCCAGATCCCGGGCTAGTTAAGCAACCTGCCAGTTCTGGGAAGGTTGGAGAGAGCCCAGCTCCTCAGCCTTACTTGGGTGAGTAGTTGCAGACCAGGTAGACGGCATTCTCCCAGATCTCCCCCCAGACATTCATCTGCTTGCAGACGTTCACAGCACAGCCAATCTTGTTTGTCGTGGCCCAAACTATCTGCAAGGGCAATGTGGTAGTTGAAGATGAGCAAACTGCCCTGCTGTGGGCACACACCTTGACAAGCGGGACACGGTGGGGATGCGAGAGTAGAAGTACAAAGGTCCATCACGTCCGTTACCTGGGTGTAGTGTGTGCACATGGAGCCTGTGCATTTCTCTGGGCACCACGGGTTGCACTCATGAGGGTATGGGTATGTGTAATCCTTCACTTCATCATACCAGGACTGGACATGAAAAGCTGGAGACCGATACCTGAAGAGGCAAAGACAGTTTGAAGCACAAAGTTGTGCTACTTTGAAGCTAGATAGAATGTTTTGGTGAGAAGAATTCGATTACAGGCTGTGAGAAGAAAACAATGGTGATGTCTGCTCCACTCACAGGCTTGCTGAGCTCTAGAAGAACAAGAACGTAAATCTAGATAACAGAGATGCTGTCTGGGCTTTGGGCTGAACTTCTCTCTCTCTCTCTAACCTAACCTGCAGTCTTTGTGACTAATCCACCTGCTTCCTAACCCCCTTGGCCAACCCTCTAATCTTCCTTGGGCACAAGGCAACATCTGGGATCAGGTAGAGAGGGATGGGAGAAGGTGGAAGGGCAGTTGAGAGCCTCTCCTGGGGACCCAGGTTTCTGGGGGGGCTGTTGTGTTTCTGTATTACTTTTTACCTTGTCTATTTCTGCATCTAGCTGTATATATTGTAAATATCTGCTTGTCTGTCGTGCTAAGCTGCAAATATAAAGCTTCATTCAGTTCCCAGAGCTGCTGCATCTAGTCTGGGTGATGTCTAAAGTGGGGGTGGGAGCGGGTAACACCCAAACCATCACAAAGGTCTGGCAGAAGTTTGCAAACAATGCCTGTAGCCTGCTGTCACGCTGTAAACTTAAATGCTCCAATATAAGTTTTGCTGGGGGGTTTTTTCTCTCTCAAGGTAAGTTCCCTTCATTAAGGTGCTCCTTAAAAAAATCCCAGCAGTATAGTTTAATGAACAGGAAAAAAATAACCTCATTGATGATGATTTTTTGTTGTTTGTTTTTTTTTTTCTCTCCTGAAGATTCCCAGCCTGGTCTGACTTTCTGTATTATTTATAAGTTTGACATGCCCTTCAAGCACTGCTGACCTGAAATGGCCTCCTGACTTTTCCACACAGCTACAAAAAACCTTCTAATGTGAGGGAAAGTCCCTATTTTGAAAGTAAACAGAAGTTCAGGTTTGCCAAACATCTTAAACCAAAAGCCATCATGTACCTATTTTACCACCAGGCAATTTGCTAAATCTGGGAGGACAGCAGCAGTGAATACTCTCAGATCTTTGCAAGTCAGCAGGCTTTTTCCCCACTCACATCACACCCAGAGCTGGTGCACAACACATACAACCCACCTTTCAGTTCAGTTATTTCTCTCTGCACCAAGCTCCACCTCCCACAGGCTGTGTGGATTTTGCACAGATTGTGACCCAGGTATGGCAGCCTACAGCTGCACTGATGGTACTTGGCTAGAGTTGGGTGGAGAGGAATCTAATGAAGTTCAATAAAGTGAAGAGCCCTGCACCTGGGGAGGAATAACCCCCTGCACCAGTACAACTCAAGGGTTAACTTGCTGGAAAGCAGCGTCCCAGGGAAGGACCTGGAAGTGCTGGTGGACAGCAAGTTAGCCCTGAGCCACATCTAGAGTACTGGGTCTGTTCTAGGTTCCCCAGCTCAGAAGACATGAGAGTCTATTCTCCACTGAGGAGTACAGCAGAGGATGTGAAGAAGCTGACTGGACTGGAACATCTCTGTAAGGAGGAAAGGCTGAGAGACCTGGGACTGTTTAGTCAGGTGAAGAGTAGACCGAGAGGGGGCCTGATGAATGCTCAGCTATAGCTAAAGGGTAGGGAGCAAGAGGAGGAAGCCTGACTCTTGTCAGTTGTGCCCAACAACAGGACAAGGGGCAGAGGGCACAAACTGGAACCCAGGAAGAAAACCCTCTTTGCTTTGAGGGTGCCTAGAAGTTGTGGAGTCTCCTCTGGAGAGAATCCAAATCCACCTGGACATCGTGTCCCTGGGCAACCCTGCTTTAGCAATGGGTTGGACTAGATGACCTCCACAGGTCCCTTCCAACACCCACCGTGCTGGGGTTCTGTGACACTTGGGCTATTTAGGGAGAACACAAAGAGTGTTCAAACTGCCTATAGAAACTCTCGTGTACCTTGCACACTACATACCCCATGAGCAAAGAGCAATCTTCAAACTCTGTATCAAAGCAGAGCAGTGCTTCAGACCCGTTGCTTTTTATCGCATTCAACAGCTCACATGAAGCAAGCAGCCAGAAACACAAATGATGTCATTACCAACTGGAGTTTCTTCTTTCAGCCAACTCTTCATTAAAGATCATTCATTAGAAGTATTTTAAAAGCATTCATCTTGTGATGTCATTAAGTGGCTACTTTCCGGATCCCANTGCCATGGTCTGGTTGACTGGACAGGGCTGGGTGCTAGGTTGGACTGGATGATCTTGGAGGTCTCTTCCAACCTGGTTGATTCTATTCTATTCTTTCTATTCTATTCTATTTAACAGGAGAGGAAACCAAAGCAATAGAGTTGTGATCTGTTCCTGAAAAATCTGAGACAAATCTGATTTCTTCTTCCTCTCTGTGACTGCAAAGGGAGCAAGATTGGCCCTACCTCCATCACTAAGCCATGGCCATCCTGAATGCTTGTGGGCTAGCCAAGAAAAGAGTGATTTGCCATTGGAATGGGCTTCCCAGGGAGGTGATGAAGTCACTGTCTCTGGAGGTGTTCAGGAAAAGCCTGGATGAGGCACTTAGTGCCATGGTCTGGTTGACTGGACAGGGCTGGGTGCTAGGTTGGACTGGATGATCTTGGAGGTCTCTTCCAACCTGGTTGATTCTATTCTATTCTAACAGCACAATCTTTTGACTGTGTTTCCAACAGATTAACCACTCTGCTTTCCAATCATTATTTGATTCTGCCAACAAAAACAGGCCCATTTTTTATATCAGGCTAATTTCACACCAGCAGATTTCCATTGCTCCCAGCCGAGCTCTCCCTGATAGACAACAAATAGAGCCACATATCCACCTGATAGACAACAAACATAACCACATTTCCACCCATTAGGGCTTCTGAGCACATATGAAATGTTTGCTCTGGAAAGCAAGCTTAATGATAAGAGCTTAACAATAAACAAATTTCCCCATAAGGAGAGGCAAATCCATTTGGAAGCTTTAACATCAGCTTTCCTAGCTAAGCTAACAGCTCCAGGTTAAAAACCTTCCCCAGGAAGCTTTAAAAAGTATTTTAAAATCTGCAAAGTGTTTTCATTAAAGAGAAATCAGGAGATGGATAAATATTTATGGAAAATGCAGCAAGAGGTAAGGTCTGAGCTAGCATCTGAGCCCAGATGCTGCTCCTGAGAAACTTCAGCTTTCAACTGGCTCTCAAAATGACGCAGGAACCTCCTGCACCCCCGAAACCAAACACAAACAAACAAACAAAAACCCCAAATCGACCCCAAACCAGCAGATTTAGGGGCAGAAGTTATGATTTCTGTAGCTGCTCTCATTAAGGGGGAGTGAGGGTGACGTTAAGCATGTTACAGCTGCGTTACCTGGAGATACAGATGAGTGGAGCAATCCACCTCGGTGTTGGTTTGCTGGGAACAGCTGAAGGTGGCTGCAGATGTTACCACTCTAACCACTTCTCTGAAGCAGCAGCAATTAATGATCCTCAACTTTTCTCCCATGCCCACAGTGCCCTAAGCACGACCTAGGCAACACTTTCCAACTGGCTCTGAATTGCTCTTTGCAAGGACCTTGTAGCATGCTGGCTCTTACCTGCCCCAGTGAACCGCCAAGTTCTGTCCGATTGACCTGATGAGGGCACTAGGCCCATGGTCCCAGATGCACTGCTGAGCCCAAGCATGGGCTGACCTTTCCAGCTCATCATCCCACGTCTTCAGAGCATGAGAAGAGAAAAAGAACAGGTTAATTCATCATCCCAAACATGTTAGATCAAGAGACTTGACCAGCAGCAGTTAGTGGAGAAAGACTAAATGACTGCACTCCCTCGTGAAGCCAGCGTGTACCAGTGATGTGCCTTAACTTAAAAGCAACTTTCTCAGGGTGACTTCTTGCCACAGAAATGCAGGGCCCCAGAGGATCTATTATTTTTCTTGCTTGGTGCTGTGCTTCTTAGGAGAAGCTTTGCACTGGTGAGCAGAAAACACACCTGGGAAGATCTCCGGTATCCATCTAGATTATCCACCCTAAAACACAAGATATTTTTGGAAGCTGTTTTCCTAATGTGTTAGAAAAACCAAACCACAGCAAACCAAACATCAAGGATGGAGATCCCAGCTCTTCCTCATGACACCTATTTCTGAGCTCAACAAGAATTCTAACATTCAGCCAGTGCTTTGATGAAGTTCAGCATGATTTTCCATCCCTTGTGTGCTAATTTGAAGCTAGCTAGAATGCTTTGGTGAGAAGGATTAGATCACAGGCTGTGAAAGGGAAACAGGATGATGTCTACTTCACTCATAGGCTTGTTAAGAGGTATAAGAACAAGAATCCAAACATAGATAAAGCACTTCTGCTGGGGAGCTTGGAGCTGCATTTTTTTCCTCTCTCTAGCCTCTCTGCCGTCCCTCTGATTAATCCACTTTGCTTCCCAAGCCCCTGGCTGAACCTCCATTCTTCCCTGGGACTGGGGTAAGGTTGAGAGGGGTGGGAGAAGGTGGAAGGGTGGTTGGGAGTGCCTCCTGGGGACTCAGGTTTCTGGGAAGGGTATTGTGTTTCTGTATTCCCTTTTACCTTGTGTATTTCTGTATATACTGTAACTATCTGCTTGTAAATTGTGCTAGCTGTAAATACAAGCTTCATTCACATTTCCAGAGCTGGCTGAGTCTAGTCTGGGTGATTTCCAAAGTGTAGGAGGGTGGGGAACATCCAAACCATCACGCATTGTCCTGATAGGAAGGACATTTCCAGGCCTTTTTATCATGGGAAACTCCAACAGAGGGTGTGCTCCTGCCATCCACTGCTGACACAGCTGGAGATTTTTGGCCCAACCTCTTAAATCAAGGAGTGTGGGTCTAAGCCTCCTGGTCTCACCTGCCCTTCTCCTTCCAGAATAAGTGCAAAGTCCACCAACAGATCTGGTCAAATTTAGCAGAGCAGGGCAAAGTCCCAGAGCTGTTGAGCTAACATCACTGTCACTGAAATAGCCATCAGGCTAGAAAGTGACAAATCCTGTTTATGCTCCCACTGAGAGTGTGAGATCAGTCCTCCTGGAATATCACCCAGCTGTAAGCCAACCAGGATCTCAAACTCAATACAATGTGAAATAGGAAAGCAGCCTTTTTTGGCTCCAGCACCCAGGAGAGTATTTGTTTTAAAGGCCAGACTTGCTGGACCCAGTAGACAGTGCCCTGAATCCATTGTGTAATTCCTCACAGCTGGCCTATTCAGAACAGTCCTTAGAGGATAATTCATTGGGATTAAAATATTACCACACATTCCTACAAATAAAACCAAAGAGAAGCGAGGTCTTGCAATGCATCTCCAGCCCATTCATGTGCCAGCAAGAGATCATGTCCTCTTTGGACACTTACCATCACAACCAGCTGGTCTTTCCAAGTCCAGTCTTCTCCAGAACAAAAGCATCTTCTGGTCTCAGACATATCAAAGGACCTGACAGAGCCTGTTTAGAGGACTGGAGGGCATTTAGGCTCCCAAATGCATCTAAAAAGTTCTCGTTCTGAGTGAGTATCTGAACATAGTCCCAGGCAGTTATAACCAGGCTGGGCAGGGGCCACACATCCCTGGCTAAGACAACAGGAAAATGTAGAGTCTCCTGGAACTTGGTGTGTCTGTGCTATCTTCACGAAGCAAACATGAGCTCATCTAACTGAGCCCAGACCTCCAAGAACAGCTTATCACTGAGCATGCTCAGCAACCCAAATTCCAACAACATCCCCGAGCTGCTCAGAGCTCATCAGCTTGGCTTTCAACTGAAGCAAATTTGTGTCAGCCTGCAAAACTGCAGGTGGGCACAGCTCTGACAGAGGGAACCAAACCCTTCTCTGCCTCAGCTCTCCAACTCCCTGAAGGTGCATGGGATTTGGCCCACCGCAAAGCTCTGCTCAGGCAGACTGTTTGCAATTGTGCCTAGACACACAGCTTCTTGTGGTCTCCCACCTTCTGTGCTAGGCAATGGCTAGCCACAATCTGTCTCCCCATCCAACACATAAGCCACAGAAACTCTCCCAAGACGTTATGCACTGCTAGTGCTTCAGACCTCTAGCAGAGCGCTGTTCCCTGCAGCCTCTAAGGCAGGGATGTTCCAAATGCCCTAATTTATTGCAGAGATGTTCCAAGCAATAGAGCAGGAAAGGGAAATGGATGTGAACATATGCATTACATCTTCCTTTGATGCCTACACATAAAATAAAATGAACTTGGGCAAAAAGGCACTGGACAGGCAGTTGGGAAGGGGCTATGTCTTTACATGGCTTTGTGCTGGAAGAGTAGAGAGGCTCATTTCTGCAGGCATCAGATTACAAAGCCATCCCAGTGAAATTAGGGCAGTTATTTGCCTCTTGCTTCTCAGACGTGAATGCGGTCAGGAGGCTGGAATTGTTTCAGAGCAATAAACATATCAAACCAAAAAAATAAGAGAGAGAGAGATTTCAGACTTTCCCAGCTACACATGCAAGAATTCTTTATGCCAATATTCAAAGCAGTGTCTAGGAAGGCTACTGAAGCTCAGAGGCAGAGTGATGATGCCTGTGATGCCTACGCTCGGCTTCCTTCTCAAGGAGAGAGTAAGAAGCCTAATTCCAAGTGGTTTAGCACATGGAGTCTCATTTTGTCTCCTCCAGATTTGTAATGGCCTTTCAAAGTAGAGCACACACTGTATGTGCAGAATTCTTGTACGGCACACACACAGAGTGATGCCATTTGTAGGTTCAGCTTTTGTAAGAGTGTGCAGAACCATAGAATCATTTCAGTTGGAAAAGACCTTTAAGGCCATCGAGTCCAACCATTCTCTAACTCTATTAAGTCTGGTGCTAAATCATGTCACTCAGCCTCTCTGCAGCTTCTATACACCTTCAGGGTCATGGATTCAACCTGGGCAGGCTGTTCCAGTGTTTGAGAATCCTTTCAGTGAAGAAGTTTCTTCTAATATCCAATCTAAGCCTCCCCTGGTGCAACTATCCTACAGGGAGTTCTCTTAGCCTAGCAAGTCTGTAAACCTAACCCCAGGAAATTGGATTGCAGTGATCAGGTTATGTCTTCATCTCTCCCCCTCAGTTTAGACTTCTTGCAGTACTAGCAATTTACTTCTACAAGTCGCCTGAGATTCCAGGACTGACCTGTAGTGGCAGAAGTGTGGATAGCTTAGTTAAGCCACAGAGAAACACCATTCTGTCTTGACAAGTAGAGGCACCACCCTACAGCTGAGAGGAAGGATGCATGCCTTATACATGAAAATAAACTATTTCCCTTCCAGCCATCTGTACTGAAAACGATTTTGTTTTATCCAGCTGTCTTTGAGAGCTCTGCAAGAGGAGAAACTTCTGCCTTTCGTCACTACTGAAAGCCACCTGACTAAGCCATCTTAAAGGTCAAGCTGTCTCAGGAGCTGTTCTGTCGTTTTTACTCTGGGCTCATTCCTAAGGAGTTTGCTTTGGTCTCAGCTGCAGGGACTGCTGTTAGAAAGTCCAAACATGCAGGGGGAAATGTCAATCGTAGAGCTGTTAGAACAGCTCAGGTAATTCTTCACTGGAGCAGTTTTGTCAGGGAGCTGCACATTGCTCACACACTTTCCCTCAGCACTGAATATTGCTACTAGCTTTCCATTCATTATATTAACCCAGCAGCAAAATTGGCTCTGTCTTCTTTTCTTTACATCTATGCCATGTGTATGCAATTGTTTTGATCTCCAGATAAGTCATGGGACTCACTGTCTTACTGCTTACTTATTAACAGCCTTCACCAACTGAAGTCAATCCTGTGGTAGACAGGATCATAGAATGCACTGGATTGGAATGGATCTTTAGTGGTCATCTTGCCCAGCCCCCTCGTAGTGGGCAGGAACAACCCCAACTAGATCAGGCTGCACAGAGCCCCATCAAGCTGGATCTTTAGTGGTCATCTTGCCCAACCCCCTCATAGTGGGCAGGAACAACCCCAACTAGATCAGGCTACACAGAGCACCATCGAGCCGGATCTTTAGTGGTCATCTTGCCCAACCTCCTCATAGTATGCAGGAACAACCCCAACTAGATCAGGCTGCACAGAGCCCCATCAAGCTGGATCTTTAGTGGTCATCTTGCCCAACCCCCTCATAGTAGGCAGGAACAACCCCAACTAGATCAGGCTGCACAGAGCACCAGCCAGACAGATCTTTAGTGATCATCTTGCCCAACCCCCTCATAGTAAGCAGGAATAACCCCAACTACATCAGGCTGCTCAGAGCCCCATCAAGCCTGGCTTTGAATGTCTTCAAGGGTGGGGGCTCCACCACCTCCATGGGCACCCTGTTTCAGAGTTCTACCACCATCATAGTAAGAACTTCTTCCTAATGTGTAAAGAATTTATTTCTAATGTCAAATATGTCCCTTTCCCTTCTGATATCCAATATGTTCCTATGTTCTAATATATCCCTTTCCTGGAATACATTATCTCCCCTTTTCACTTTGGACCACATAAACACTTTAGGTATGGAGCTGGGAGAAAGGATTTTCACAAGGTAGTGTTTGGAGGCAGATGGGCAAGAACAAGTTCTACCCATTGCTCCACAAATTAGCACTGCACATTGCCTGTGATGCTCAACACTGGCACAGAAGGAAAAGACCTAAGTTCATCTGTGGTACTAAAGACAAACCATCCTCTTAAATGAATCCAAATGAGACATGTCCTCTGCAGGATAAAGAATCAAAGTGAAGTTCTCTTTCAGGATACACACTGCCTTTCCCAGTAGCATTGAGCAAATATGGATAAATGAAAGACTGATTATAGCCTTTCCAAGCAGCACCATCTCATACTCGCCTCCTTTCTTCACAGCATACAAGGCCCTTTCATTTTCCCTCCATCAGCCATAAAAGCCACTAGAAAAGCAGACTGAGCAAAGGCAAATACAAATGTGTAACCATGCTTCAAGCATAAACAGCAGCTGGTCAGTGGACAGTCCACAACAGCAGCCTCTCAGATCCTCAAAGCCAACCAAAACACCTTTGGCTTTCTCATGCTTTGTGTTTACTCTCTGGAAATTAATCAAGTCACTTCTGCTCTAGCAGTACCTTGCCTGCAGGATCTTCTCCATCCACATAAATATCTAAAGGATGGAAGTCATGAAGACAGGGCTGGGCTCTTTTCAGCAATGCCCAGTGTTAGGATGAGGGGCAACAGGTACAAACTATCACAGTATCACCAAGGTTGGAAGAGACCTCATAGATCATCAAGTCCAAGCCGTTACCACAGAGCTCAAGGCTAGACCATGGCACCAAGTGCCACGTCCAGTCCTGCCTTGAACAGCTCCAGGGACGGTGACTCCACCACCTCCCTGGGCAGCCCATTCCAGTAGCCAATGACTCTCTCAGTGAAGAACTTTCTCCTCACCTCAAGCCTAAATTTCCCCTGGCATAGCTTGAGGCTGTGTCCTCTTGTTCTGGTGCTGGCCGCCTGAGAGAAGAGAGCAACCTCCTCCTGGCTACAACCACCCCTCAGGTAGTTGTAGACAGCAATAAGGTCACCCCTGAGCCTCCTCTTCTCCAGGCTAAACAATCCCAGCTCCCTCAGCCTCTCCTCGTAGGGCTGTGCTCGAGGCCTCTCACCAGCCCTGTTGCCCTTCTCTGGACACCTTCAAGCATCTCAACGTCCCTCTTAAATTGAGGGGCCCAGAACTGGACACTTACATTGAGGGGCCCAGAACTATGACACAGGAGGTTTCACTTGAACGTAGGGAGAAACTTCTTTCATGTGAGGGTGCCAGAGCCCTGGAGCAGGCTGCCCAGAGAGGTTATGGAGTTGCCTTCTCTGGAGAGATTCCAAACCCATATGGACTTTGTGATCCTGGGCAACCTGTCTGGATGATCATGCTTTAACATGGGGGTTGGAGCAGATGACCTCCAGAGGTCCCTTCCTATCCTCTCCATTCCATGACACAGCATTTCTGTAACATAAGACGGGAACAGAAAGGCTGGGGAGGGACTATTGACAAGGTCTAGTAATGCAGGACGAGGGGGAATGGGTTTAAACTGGCAGAGGGAAGATTTAGACTGGATGTTAGGAGGAAGTTCTTTACAGTGAGGGTGGTAAGACACTGGCACAGGTTGCCCAGGGAGGTTGTGGATGCTTCCTCCCTGGAGGCGTTTAAGGCCAGGCTGGATGAGGCCTTGAGCAGCCTGCTCTAGTGGGAGGTGTCCCTGCCTATGGCAGGGGGTTGGAGCTGGATGATCCTTGAGGTCCCTTCCAACCTAAACCATTCTATGATTCTATGATTCTAAGAGCCCACCGAGAGAGACACTAAGCACCAGTTCTTAGAAAGGCACTCAATTTCTGACCAGAGTGGGATGAAAGACAGCTCATGGGAACCAGCTGTGTGTTCTTCCTTACTGTCATCTCCACTCCCTTCTCTGTTCCCTTTTCCTACAGCCACAAAAGGCAGGATTTTCCATTTGCAGCACTCCTTTCAGCACAGCTGGCAAACAACTTTATATTGCATTCAGTGTACTTTTCTTTTACCCTTTTAAACGTGGCCTTAACAAATCGTTCATCATTTCATCTGTCAGCAGGAGCACACAGTTGAAGTCAAACTAGTTTTGGTCATAACTATATTTGCACCTTGGGAAAAGATGCACACACACACAGAGAGACACACAAGTTATTTGCCTACATCATTTTTCTGGCCCACAATATTTTGATGAGATGTCTAAAATAGCTCAAAGTAGGGTCTCTGGCATCAGGTGGGAAAAAAAAAAACCCTTATTAATCTGAATTGCTGATGGTAGAGTCATAGTTTATACTCATACCTTTTAACTGGGAGAATTGACCAGACTTTTAGTGTGGCCACTTACCCATCCACCCCTAAAGTTCACCCATGAACTTCCAAAAGTTTTCCAGCCACTTCCAGTGATTGAAATGGCAGATGTGGCAAATGAAGCCACATGCCATAAGCCCTGCTTCCCTAAGGTCCTGAAGAGATTCCCAGCAGTATATGGATGCTTGGATCACACACACAAAAATCTCTGGTGATGAGTGTATGACCAAAGGGCAGATACTATCTCCAGCACTGGGTGGTAGCTGATGGCAACAAAAAGACCATCAGAAGTTTCACTGAGCAGGCTGTGGTGTCCTGAAGCAGCAGTCACAATGGGCTGAAAGCCTTCACAGGGAGAATATGGGTTAAACACTAGGGAAAATGTGATGCTTTTATGACATTAAGGTAATGGAAGAACCTGCTGAAGCAGGGTGTGGAATTGCCATCACTGGAGATACATCCAGGGCTGGGCCAGACACTAGTGTATGAATAATGGAACCAGTCCTGAAACTATGCAGTGAATGGAGTCGCTGACCCATTAGTGGCCCTTTCCAAACCAAACAGTCCAATGATGTAAAGCATCATTTGCTCTGGAACAAAACAGCTCCAAGAAACCTCTTGAGAAAAAAAAACTACTTTAAAGGAAATTTGCTGCACCTCTTGCATTGTAAGAAAAATAAAGCTGAAAAACTAAAAGAGGCAAAAGACACTCAGGTATCAGGAGTTGGACTCACCATGTATTCCATATTAGAGGCCACTGGGTACACCTGGCCTCTCAGTTTGTTGTGGAGCATCAATATCTCCTGTCTGTCCGAGAATAAAATGGCTCTCTTGGATCTGGAGTGAATTTCCTCATCCTGGTATTTGCTCAGAATGCTCTCCAGGTGACTTGAGTTGGGCAAGATAAAGCCTTCGGCTGCCTTTGTCAAGAGCAGTACACATCCAAGGAGAAGGATCCAAGGCAGAAGAGGATTCATGCCTCCTCCTCTACTGCCAGCAGAAGTGAAGATGAAGATGTCTGTGGGATTTCTTGCAGGGACTTTTGAGGCTCAGTGCAGGTCTGGATTTTGGGGAGAAACAGGCAGTCAGAGCAGTGCCAGAGAAGCTCTCGGTGCTTATATGTCCCAAAGATGGAGCCACAGAGCTTGAAAAAAAATCAGTGCCTATGGCATAAGCAATTATCCTTCACCCCAATGGCAGGAAGACCTGAACAACACCATGACTGGTAGGAACTCCATCTATGACACTGAGGAACTCCGCTGTTGTGGCATTGGGAGTGAACATTACCCAGGCACAGAAGCTGATGCCTTCTTCATTAAAGATGCCAGAGGCTCAGTTGTCACCCAGCAATGCCCAACAGCTCTGAATAATCCCAGTACCATCCTTTCACAGACAGGTAGATGTCTGAAGCTACTTGCCCAAAGAGTAGCTCTTAAAGTGAAGAATGGATGTAAACAAAAAGGAAAGTGAAATTCCCAGTAACCCAGACACGGGGAGGTCAGGCACCAGCAAGAGCTATTTCAGAGGCCCTGCTCTGCCAATAGACTCCAGCAGAGCAGCTGCCAGACTGTGTGAAAGTGTCTGTTGATGTGAAATGTCACCAATGCAGGGAGCAGCCCAAGTCCCCGCTGGCGAATGACGCACCGGGGAGCTCTGGCTGACGCATCGCTTTGCAGCGGGCGGCAGCACAGCCAGCAACATCAATTTAGAGAGGAGCCAGAGGACTCGGCCTCCCCCAGCCAGATTAGGTGTTCCCCTGTATGCTCACTAGCTGTCACCAACGAGGGCTTGAAGAGATGGCCTCGGTTTGGTTATAGCTGGGTTTTAATAGCTTCATTTGACCCCCTTCCCTGCTCCATGGTGCTCTCATTTCTACCTGTCATTTACAAAACCTTCCTCCTTTCTTCTCCACCCCCACTCCGACTTCTCCATCTTATGAGCCCTGTGGGCCTTGGCTGAGTTTATTTAGCTCACAAGCTATTCCAGGGGAGGAACGATGCGCTGCTGCATGGCTTTGCAGTACCTACTCCTCTTTAGGTGGGAGCTAAGAGCAGAATCAATCCACAAGGGCAACAAGCATCTGTACAGGTGGAGCAAGCATAGCACCTCTCCTTAGGGTTAACTTTTGCCTGTCTTCAGCACTAGGTGAGGAGCTGGTTTTGGCAGCACTGTTAAAAGACACCCTGAAAGCATTCCTGTACAGCACAGGAAACAGGCGCCAGATTAGTGGGAACTGTTTGAGAAATTTCAGCCCACTGACACGAGATTTGGACATACTGAGTCTGGATGAGTTGGAAACCACCCAAGGCAAGGAAGCATCCTCCGTGTCCCAGCTGGAAAAGCTATGCTTGAGCACAGAATCCCAAACCCCGGTTCCCCAGACCCAGCAAAACAGCATCTGTGGGGGACAGTGGTAAGCATCAGCTACTCTGCACAAGTGTGCACCCCAAAAACCTCTGAGAATACTGACAACCTCAGAAAACTTGTTGAATGTCTACACAAAAGAGACAAAGTCCCTGTTTGAGGCTTCTTACTTGCACTGTCTTAAGGCAGATGAAAACCAGCTGCCCTCAGTCTCTCTCCAGGCAGAGCATTAAGCCTTTGCCTGCTACAATAGCGTAGAAATGTCATTTGCTCAGATTAGGTAGTGGCTTCTCATTATTTCCTGCTCTGCAGAGCAACTTTAACACATACACACACCCCCAAACCTTCTTCCCAGCTCCAGGCACACCTGAAAGACAGAACATTTGGTGTCACTGGGACAAATACTGCTTTAACCTCATCCTCTTGTCAGCCCTGTTTGTTGGCTTCTGCTTCCTCTCCAAGCAGGAGCCTAACTTTCTAACCCGACTAGAGAGGAGCAGGGGAGGCAAAATGAGTTGTTGCTTTTGTAGACTGTCTGACCCAAATTCAAGGAACAATTCCTACTTTGAGGCACTTCCCCAAGAGTTTAAAAATAGATGCTCTGCCACAGCCGTTTACAATGTGGCCATTTAGCAGAAGCCACCTTAACTGGGGCCTGTCCTGTAGGTAGAGCAGGCAGGAACAGACAGCTAACACATGCTGCAGTTGTACCTCTTTATTTGGCTGGGCGCCCTTTGCTAAATGGGAGCCCGAATCCACCACCCTTTTAAGGCAAACACTGAACTTACAGAGAGGACAGCTTGAAAAAAGTCAGCTGTAACATCTGAAAGCCCAGAGGAGCTGCCCCACTCACGGCTACGCCATGAAGCCAACGCGTCTGGTTTCGTGATCCAGCCAAAACCTCACAACAGATGGGTCATTATTCCTCAGGATGTTCTTTCCTGTGTCCTCTTTGCGAGCGAGGGGATACTAGCACTCAAAATTAGGTCACTTGGGCACCATCTTCTTTCTCACTTAGGGTGTGCAGGTTCCATTTCCCTGCTTTGGCTTGAGGTGGGGAGCTCTGAGCAGCCAAAGGAAGAATGAAGTGATCAGAGAGAGACAGGGAGCAAAGAGCTCCCTAATTGAAAGCAGCAGAAAGATGCTCATGTTTCAGCAAGCACTCATTGGTTTCAGATGTCCATCCACTTGCCTCACTTAATATCCCCATACCCAGGTGCAACAAAACACTTGGACTTGTTAAAGCTCAGCCAGCCCAAGCATCCTGCAGAGCTGGGGCAGTGCCTCCAGGCTGCACCAGGAGCTCCTCGTGGGGGAAGATTGAATTCATACCACCTTTGAGTCGGGATCTGACACTATGCAGAAAAAATTGTCACCTGAGGGTCAGCTGAGGAAGCCTCTGCAGTTGTTTTCAAGGGTTCGAGAGGAGCATTAGTATAGCCTCCCCTTCAATATATCAGGCCCTTGATACTGGTGCCAGGTAAACATCTGGGAGCGATCAGAAATGAATAGGTCAGCAGAAACTGACTCCTTATTATGCTGTGAAGCCTGTCCAACCTGGGGACAAAAGAGGAGGCCTCCTTCTGGGGTCTGAGGAAGTTAAAAAGCTGCACTGGACTCTGGAAAAGATTATTTTTAGAAAGCTATTTCCCCAGCTAATGGATGGTGTCTGTGTTTCACAGAAGGCAGAAGAGCTGGTAGCATTTGCAGCGCTGCCTGCTGAAGCCACATGCAGGCTGACTGCTACTTCATTACGTCCTCGCTTCACCTTACCCTTCACAGCTACTGATCTTTCAGCCGGTGAAGTACAGGAGTGGGTGCCTACTTGCTGATGGATACTTGCAGCTAAAACATCCCAGGGTTTGTGGATTTATGCGTGGAACAAGCCGACAAGGAAGTAAACAGCAAAAGTTAGCAGAGGGTACCAGAAAAGCTGCGAGGAGTTAACCTGAGCTCAACCGTGAACCTGAGTTAGCATGGGATCAGCTTCCAAGCCATGCAGAGACACCCACTGACCAAACCACAGCATGCCTCCTGCAGTAACTCCCAGCTCATCTACTCAACCAGGACGTGCTCACGGCAAGCTTTGAAGAATTGCCTTGGCTTCAAAAGAGAAGTGGGATGACGAGCTCCTTGACACAGGACGTAGCATCATCTACACTGAACGCAGCACGCCGTCAGCAGCTTCAAGCCGCGGGCCAAAACATCTGGGTGTCCCATCACGATCCTCTCCCACAGAACTGAAGTGGGTGAGTTTCTATGCAAAACCACCTGGAAAACCCACTGGTAACAGACACAACACGTGGCCACGCTGTGGAATTCCTCTTAGCCAGGGCTTCAGAGCGAAGGTGCACAAAGACAGGCTTTCTGGAGCAGAGCAGCTGTGCCCGTGGCTACTCAGCTGCTCCAGCATCCCTTTGGATGTTTTCTCTTTGTGTAGAAACCTGCAAACTCCTCCCATTCATTCAAGATTAACACTTGTTAATCTTGCATTAACCTCTACAGAGCACACATAAGGGAAGCCCAGACAGCGTTGGGCTACTTCATACCACACAGGCAACTTCAGGGAAAAGTTCCTAAATTTGTACCTTCTTAAAAGAGACATTTCTTGCACACACACACACAGACACACACACACACCCCACCCCAAAAACCACAGTTCAGAAGCAGGGACCAAAGCTTGCACTTACCTAGCCGAGCACTTCCAATCTCCAGGAAATTGCAGCTCCTCCAAGTCTGCTTGTGGAAAATAAATTATATATCTGAAATATTTAAACTAGGAGGAAGGAGGGGAAGAAAAAAAGGGTGAAATAAGCCTTAGGAGGTGTGAGGAATGCAAGGTCTCAGCTCAGCAGCTCATACCAACTGCAGTCTCACAGAGCTCCCCAGTGGTATTTATGCTCTCCAGGCAGACGACAACCCTGGATCATCCTGTTTGGCAACAGGTCTGGAGCAATAATGAAAAGCAGGGGGCGTTAAAAAAGGGGCGAAAATCATAACCAGTAAAAGGAGGCAGGAGCAAGAAGCAGAGGGGTGTCGCTTGGGATCTCAGCGGTCTGGAGATAGTCATTGGGGCTCAGCAAATTAGGACCATCCTCCCAAAGGCTGTAACGCAACACTCCGTGGGAGGGGAGGAGGAGGAGGCAGGCAATGGTCCTGTAGAAGGGGGTTGCTTTGCTCTCCTCTGCTGTCAGTGCTCGGACAGAGCTCGGAGCCCTGTGGGGTCCCCGGAGCATCCTCCTCACCTCCGAGAGGGGACCGCGAGGGTCTTGGTGGCGAGGGAGGGGGATTCACGACAAGCAGAGTTTCTGAGGGGGACTGAAGGCAGCTGTCTCCTAGTCCTTTTCTCACGGGAAAATCTCCCAGTGAGTGCTGCTGATCCAGAGCTGAGGCAGCTCTGCTGGACCCCACCGCAAAATGGGGCTGAGGTGGGGTCCAGCCCCTAACAGACCCCATGGCAGCCCTCTTTTTTTTCCAGATCTAGGTGTTTGCTGGGAAACAGGAGTTTTAACACCCTCTGCAGCTAGGTGCCAAAGCTCTCCCAGCACTGACATTCCCCTCACACACCCACAGCTCAGTCCTGCTGCTTCCACAGCAGGATTTCCAAAGAATAAGGAAAATTCAGAGCTAGTAAGAGGTCTGGGCAAGGCTCACCTCACCTCTTCCACTGCGTGGCTGGTGCCCAGAAATCTCCAGCTCACCTCAAACCCTACGCCTGCAACCACTACTGCAATGTGGTTTTACTCACTGTGAAAGGAAACGATTGAGAAAGGACATGCTGAAAGTTCCTTCTTCTTTTTGAAGTAAACAAACAGGAAAAAATAAATCAGCGTGATGAGTAACAACACGAGTATGTGACAGCGCCACTGCTCCAGCAGCCACCAGCCTGCAGTGGGATGCTGTGATGGCTGGAGTGAGCAGTTCCAGGTGTCACCATTCATGTGAATCCCTCGGGATCCTCATCCAGGAGCACCATGGGTTCAACTCCAGCCCAGGATGTCCCCCTGTGGAG
The DNA here is from genome assembly GCA_013400475.1 of Tricholaema leucomelas. Lineage (NCBI taxonomy): Eukaryota > Metazoa > Chordata > Aves > Piciformes > Lybiidae > Tricholaema lacrymosa > Tricholaema leucomelas. The sequence continues at coordinate 398,974 of WAAF01003471.1, read as the reverse complement.
GGGCATCAGTGAGGTCCAGCATGGAGGCAGGTGAGCATCCGTCTTCTAGATGCAAGCAAAGCAACTATGTTGTTTTCAAAACCCACTCTCCAATCCTCGCTCCAAAGTTGTTGGGGGAAAAGTCCTTCCATTCTTCTGAGCAGTCAATATTTATTTCTTTGAGCAAAACACTTTTATTTATTGCTTACAGGATATTGTGCCTCTAAGTAGCTTGTTCAAACCCCAGCACTGCTCAAAAAGCAGAATGACGTCGATCAGATCTGTTCAACAGCATGAGAGCAAAGCAGCCAATATTGGCAGCTGAGAGAGCAGCTCCCCTGAAGCAAAGAAACAACCCCTCTGAAGTCAGCTCCAAGACATATCTGCTGCTTTAATCTCTTACACCACTTTGCTGAGAGTTTCTAGAGGAGCTGATCCTCATCACTTGAGGTCTATCTTCAGCACCGCTCCTAGTCGGTGCCTTTTAAACCGAGTTGTAGCTGGGCCACAGGGGAAATGGTGCTCTCACCAGTCAGTCCCAGCCTGCAGCCTGGCATGGCCACAACACCCTTTCTGGCTGCTCTTCCCCACTGACCACATTCTCTAAGCTGTATTTAGAAAGAGCTTCTGTTTACTTCAAAACAAACTGTATCTGTAAACCCACAACGTATGGTCCATCATTTGGACCTGAAGCTTCTACCCTGCTAACAGTGACTCAATGCATTTTGGGCAGCTCTGGGGCTGCCACCAGGGCTGGCAATTCAAAGACCACAGAGAACCGGGCTGACAAGAGGTGCTGCACTGTTTTACTTTAAAATCACTGTATCCCCCTTTTTCCTTTCCTGTTCCTCTGATTCACTCCGGATCAATGAGTTTCCTCTATTTGCAAACGGTTTATTTCATCAGTCAAAGGATGCTGCGGGCCCCAGTTTCCTTATTTCCCCGAGTAACGAGGGCCAAGAGTGGTGAACCAACATGCCCCTACCCAGACTGCCACCCCAAAACCACACAGCCCCACAGCCCTGAGTCAGAAGGTGCTGTTCACTCCAATTACCAGAAAGCTGAATTAACTCCTTTTATACGTACCGGTATACAAATTATTTCCAGATCTCAGAGAAATTCCACGTTTTGTAATCTCCACAGACATTCCTATGGGATATTAATGCCTGTAGGATGGTTTGAGCTGTCTGACTGCCTCATCAGCCTCGTTACTTTACAAAGATTTGATTTAATTAATTTTTAACATACACACCACTATGTTTTCACTGCACAAGACACAGATGGGACCCAGGGAGCGCTTAGGGATGAGCACAGCCCGGAACGAGACTTTTTCCTCCACCTTATTTTGTCTCGAGTCAGCAGTTTCAGGTCATACATTTGACCAAGCCAAAACAATCAGAAGTTACTTTTAATCATTCAGCATCATTACTGCCTTGATTATAACGTCTCCATTTCATATGTGGTAAAAGCCACATAAAGCAGGCTGCATATATAAGTATATATTAGGAGAGAAGGTTTTTAATGTAATGGCCAATGAATAGGAAGAAAGACAGATTTCATTCTGCCCTCTTAATTGAGCACGCAGACAGTATGTCTTGATTTTCAGCTTCAAGTACATTCCCCTTTATTTCCTATTCAAATAGAAGCTCAGTTAATAACAGCCCCAAATCTGAGCAGGGACAGAGGGAAGAGCAGAGCGAGATGCTTGAAGCCATAGTTACTATCCTGTTACCATCTAGTTTTGACTCTCACTCCAGAAGAGGAGGAGGAGAAGAGTAAGGATGAAGTAAACATGGTGGCAATAGGAAACATGCAGAAACTTGGCTGTAATCATATGAAGGAGACCAGCAGCTGCTCCTGATGGGTACTGGGCAGACAGCAGCATGGCCATGCTCCTGTCTGGAGGAACCACATCCTCAGCTTCACTGTCTGCTTGTGTTTCCCCTCCTGTCTGGGCTCTGTGTTTGTTGGAGGGTGACACAGTGGGGTAGAAGTGGCTGAGGAATCCCCACTGTGCCCATCCCGCCCTTCTGCTGGGATGAGATGAAGGCGCTTCAGTCTTTTGACCATATGGCATGATGCTCCCTTGGCATCATACAGAGGCTGCTCCAGCAGACGAATTAACAGCATGGCGATCCCAAATCACTGGAGTCCAAGCCAAGCATTTACAGATTGATTCCCAAACACAGCTAATATTTGGCACTGCAAAACCATGTTTATTCTTGCTGCTTTCCTGTTTCAGGGAAGCCTAGACTGTGACAAGCCAGGTTCACAGAATCACAGGGGTTGGAAGGGACCTCTGGACATCAGTCCAACCTCCCTGCCAGAGCATGTTCACCTACAGCAGATTGCATAGGATGTTGTCCAGGGAGGGTTTTGAAGGACTCCAGAGATGGAGATTCCTCCACCTCTCTGGGCAGTCTATTCCACCGCTCCACCACCCTCAAAGTAAAGCAGTTCCTCCTCACGTTTAGATGGAACTTCCTACTTTTGATTTTGTGCTTGTTACTTCTTGTCCTGTTATAAGATGCCACCGGAAAACACCAGCCCCATCTTCCTGACACCCACCCCAGAGGTATTGCTGAGTATTGTTAAGACTCCCTCTCAGTCTTCTGCTCTCCAGGCCAAAAGGTCTCAAGTCCCTTTCTTCATGAGAGAGATGTCGCAGTCTCCTAATCATCTTCACAACCCTTTGCTGTTCATCTGCAGCTTCTTTTCCTCCTGCTCATAACAGAAAGCATTTCCCATGCATTTCCTCTGCTGTCAATATGCAAGGGAACAACTCCTCACCAAACTTCCCAAGGCCTGTGGGATTTTCACTGCCCAGGTGAAATGTTAAGGCAAGGCAATAAGCACAAAATCAGCAAATACAACAGTTAATTGTTGAATTCTGGGGACATCAACGACCAGACTAAGCACAAGTGAAAACTGAACTAAAAACTCCAACCCACTCACCTTGGTACAGAAGCTTGCCAGATTTCATGGTTATGTCTGCAGTGAGAGATGGTGAAACACTTTTTCAGCACTGAAAAAGCCAGTACAGATCTGCAGACTGGAACAGCTCAAAACCACTAACCCAACCCTTGTATTTGGAGATTTCAGCCCAAACCAGAGAAGGTGAATTGCATTCACAGCTCCCAGCAGCTATTACGTCTGGTTATTTGCTAATACAAATACTTCTCAAAACCCTCGGGTCATCACAGCCTGCAATAAATCCTACAGCTGCATGAACCCTGGAACATCCTGGGAACACCCACTGCATGTTGAAGGTGCACTCCTCGTTGCTATTCAGAACTAGATTTAGAGCAGATTCACGGAGATAAACCCCTGACTGACAGCCCGGGACCTTCCCCGAGTGTGGGCAGCAATTCTGACAGCAGCTGTAGAGCTGTTAAGTCCAGGAACCTCGTGTGTGCCACCACTGCCCTCTGCTGCAGCCCGTCCCCGCGTGAGACAGTGTCTCGGGGTGGGGGTTGGGGGGAAAATGATGGAAAACAAAACCATTTCCCAATGAAAAACCACACAGCCTTCCCTCGCTCCCAAATACCTTGGTGCTTTTGATAATCCTTCTCCCTCTCTCCAATAAATCTTCCCCCACGCAGGCTCACGGTGTAAGACTTCTCGAAGAGCTTTTTGGATTCACACCCCTGAAGTCTCTGGTTTCAAAAGCTTCAGGAATTCCTGTGCACTTTTCGACAGCTATTTCTTAAAACCTGGTTTAAACACCAGTAAATAACCACCAGATCTATGGCGTGTTGGGAGGGGGTTGTTGGGTGCTTTGTTGGGTTGTTTTTTTTCCCCTTTACATAATCACAAACAAAGCAAATTATCTGAAGGCTGCAAAATCCTTGTTTTGCAAGAGCAGGAGAGGTTTAAACACAAAAAAGTAAGAACTGTGGGTATGTGTTCACAGCAGGCTGTTGCTACACTCTTTTTGCTCTTTATTTCCTTTGAGTAATACCCTGCAGGACAGATTTCAGCAAGTGCATTTGTAATATCCTTAGTGAAAAATATAACTACTACCAATGTGAATAATTTCCACTTCGTACTAGGAGAGGATTTCAACACTTGTTTTGGAAACTGGCAGTTACTCACTGCTGTTCTTTTAAGATAATTAGTAACATTTCTAACCTGTTCATACTGAGTGACAGGCTGAACAGAATGCACTCAGAGTGAATTGCATTTTCTGCAGCAGGAGCATCTCTTACCACCTCCTGCAATCTTGACACCTTGCCTAAGATGTCTACTGTGAATAGAAAAGGTCTAAGTTTCAGACTAGAACTTGAGTTGTGATATAAATTTGTTTTCTGTTCTTTTACCCCAGAGGAAAGTGGGAAATTTACTGCAGCTCCCAAGGGAAAAGAGCAACATGTATCTCCCAAAGCCTTCTGACAAAAGAGAATCATAGAATTGCCCAGGTTGGAAGGCACCTCTAAAGGTCACCTGTAGTCCAAAGACCCTGCAGCGAGCAGGGATATCCTCAACTAGATCAGATCTCCCACAGAACCATCGAGCCTCACCTTGAGTATCAAATAGGATGTTCTTAGGACCAAGCCCATAGTAGGTAAAACCCCACTAGGTGATTAAAATGTAGTTTAAACACTACACTATTAACCTGTCACACATGCAGTGACTCAACACTAAAATCTCATTAGTTGTAACACCAGTGTTTGCTTTTCCTACTCTTCCTCTCTTCACCCTTTTTAAGCTATTTTAAGCTGTCTCACCTTTTTTAAGCTGTTTCTGCTGTGCTGGACTCCATTTGAGACTGCTCAGCCTGCTCCTGGTGTTAACATTGTTGTGAAATTGAGGAGTCATCCGTACCTGCGGACTCATTTGTTACTCATAGCAAGACTGAGACTAGTTCAGCTTTTCCTTTCCAGAAGACAGCACAAGGCAAGACTTCAGATAGCAGTAAGCTGAGCTTCATTTCATTGCACATTCTCCAATCCTGGGGAAGCCCTGCAGGGCTCCTGGCAAGCAGCAACCATCCCCCAAAATAAAACACAGAAGTATTGCGTTGTAAAGCCTGTGTTACAAACCCATCCACGAGTAAACACATCTGCAAATAGTAAAAGCCTTTGCTAGAAGTTCCTCACTAGTAAGAGTCCTGTCTGGGGTCCAGTTTGTTTATACTAGGTATATTCAGTCCTGGCTATGAACTCACAGCCAGAAGTTTGGAGTAACTTGGGTTAAAACTCAACGGCCGATCCATCTTGTCTAGTCAAAACCCAAGTTAATTGCAAGGACGGATGTCAAGTAAATATATTCACTACTCATCAATCACAATTTTATCTGGATTAAGGTGGTGGTAAACCACTAGGGTTACTATCAGCCATAGCTTTTCACAGTCCACTGGAGAAAGATGGAAATACTCAACATAGTACAAGAGAAAACCAACCTAAACAAACACATTGATTTCTGCTGAGGAGAAACCTCCTTCACCCAGGGTGCTGAAACAGGACATAATTACCAGCCAGTATACACCAGTAGTTTCAAACTGGCTTCTTTCCTATTTGGAACAACTCCTACCAATCCTCCATCATTTCAAACTCAATGCAGAACTCATGTCTCACCCACATTGGCTCTGAGGCGACTCCCACCACGGGTGGCCCTGTGTTGGGAAACCGTGGAAGCATCAGCCCTTTAGCAGTGGCTTGGCATGCTGCCTTGGTAGCCCAAACTTTGGGGCATTGTGCCAGTGAGCAACCAGGAGTAGAGGTTTTCCCTGGCTAAAATCAGACAAGCCTTGGACTCAAAACTGGTTTGGAGTTGGTGGTATGTCCCCAAGATAAAAGATATTGTCTCAGTAACAATTTTCAGATCAGAAAATACTAACAAAATATGCTAATGAAAAAAATAGCAATGCAATTGAGTATCCAAAGCAACTGACAAACCACCCAATTACTTCAGCATCACGACTGCAGCACTGCTAGAAAGGTAGCATGGTCTAGTATTGCCACAGCCCAATCCTGCCTGTTAGTGACTGCACTACCTCAAGGAGTGACTTACCTCATCCTGAATAGACAGGATGATGGCCTTGATAGCTCTGGAGGACAGCTGCTGACTTAACAGAGATCATTTCCTACAGAGGTTGGAGTTCTCTTTTTAGAGCAGCACCACGCAACAGACATTGCACTGCAGGGGACTGGTGCACAACTCTCATTTGAAGAGACCGCAGCCTATCCCAGTCAGAGGGGTACAAAAGGAACACAGTTTGAGCTCCACATGTTGCATTTACCACAGAAGATCCTGCTGGGATGTACACAGGGCTTTCACACAGGATATGGAAGGGATTCAATTCCCTTCAGCCTTGCAACTGCCGTATCTCGGGTGCAGGCTCTGTGTCAGTCTTCTAGCTGTTCTGGGAAGACTGATCCCCTCTCTAATTTCAGTCCTAGCTCAGTGCCAAATGGGAACATTTCTATAGTTTCAAGATGCTGTAGAAGATAAAACAGGGAATGCTATGGATACCTTGTGAAAGCACTACAGAACAACTTCTTAAGATTCCCAGTGTAAAATTTACACTAGAGGAAAAACAAAACCCACACACACACACCTTAAACCAACTTTGTGACTTTTATTGATGGGCGACAACTTTATACTTCTAGATATCACTAAACTGTGTACAATTAGGAACTCAACATTATAGGAGAGCAGACAGCAAAATTAAACAAAGCAGACTTAAAGAAATATCAATCTTAATTATTTTGCCCATTTTCTTAATTTCATGTACACAGAAGCATAAATGCAGTTTGAAATTTCTTAATAGCAATAAAGTTACAATCACCCATCTATATAGACTAACATCTTAACTCCAAATATTTGATCTGCAATGTGTACTTAAGCAGTTTCTCATGGCATAATTATTAAAATGTGTCTTCCTATTCAGAACCAGCAACTCTGCAGTTTTTGTACATGTTTTGAAGCACATAGGACCATTTCCACCTCATACACATCGGCTCATATTTTACCACTTATCAAAAACTATTGGGGGGAAGCAGAGAGAGCTTTTTATATTTATTTTTTAAAATATTTTTCTCTTTTTTTTTTCCTTTTTTTTTTTTCCTTTTTTTTTTCTTTTTTTTTTTTTTTTTTTTTACTTAAGTAAAGATAAACATTTTCACAGAAATCTACAAGTTCTGTTGCTGGTGCAGGGTTTTCTTCTACTACGCAATTAGAAAGTGGGAATCGAATGCAAATCCACTTTTATTATCTTAGGATTCAGCATTAATTCATATTTTTTTAATTCTGGTTTTTGTTTGCATTTCCATAATTCACACAAGACTGAGTCTTTCAAGCAAGTGACTTCATTCTGCAAAGTCAAAGGTCAACACAAACTAAGTTGTGCACAAACCCCAAGGCATTTTTCCTTTATCACTCTATCCCATAGTTCTAAGGAAAGGGGGGGAAACAAAAACAAAAACAAACTAACAAAGAGAAAAGGAAAAAGAAAAGGGGCAGGAGGGGAAAAAAAAGAAAATGTATCACTCAAAAGAGCATTTACAGGAGAAAAAAAAATGAAGTTAGTGATAGTTGTGTTCTACAAAGCAGGTATCTTGCACACACAGCGAAAGAGGGCAAGGTTTCACAGCAGGTCAACCCGGCGGTAGTACAGGAGGTAGGCTGTGCGTTCTGCAGACTGTGTCACCACCTGGCTCTGGCTGATCACCTTCACTGCCTGGTCATCGATACGTAACCAGCCGTTCAGACCGATTTGGAAGACGTCCGTGGTGTAGTGGCCACCAGTTGCGCTGTTTCCGTGATGATAGACAACTGCAAAGAGAGATTCGTGATGCGCACGGACCCTCTACAAAGGGAAATGCCCACTGAAAAAGTAACCAACCAAATCACAGGATCATAGGATGTTAGGGGTTGGAAGGGACCCAAACAGATCATTGAGTCCAACCGCCCTGCCAGAGCAGGACAATACAATCTAACACAGATCACAGAGGAACACATCCAGACAGGCCCTGAAAGTCTCCAGAGAAGGAGACTCCACGACCTCCCTGGGGAGCCTGTTCCAGTACTCTGTGACCCTTACAGTAAAGAAGTCCCCCCTTGTGTTGAGGCAGACCCTGGTTTGTTGCAACTTACACTCGTTACTCCTTGTCCTATCACAGGGAGCAAGTGAGCAGAGCTCCCTGTGATAGGACAAGGAGCAAATAAATTACATATATATATATATATATATATCCCTCTTCATGGTTTGGTCAGAGGACAGGAACTGGTTTAACTAAGAATCTTGAAGGGCTGATTCTTGCTTGCTTTTGATGCTCTGTTGCATTGGGTTTGGCTGAGCTGGAGTTAATTCTCTCCAGAGCATTGCTCTAGTGTTGTGTTGTACAGTGCTATAGCTGAGTGTCGATAGCACACCAGTGTTCCAGTGTTTGGGCTACTGCACCCAGGCTGTACTTTTCCAACATTCCCTCGCCCTAAGAGTATGCTGAGGGTTGGGCAAGATGTTGGGAGGGGATACGGGGGTCAGTTAGCTGACCCTAACTGACCAAAGGAGTATTTCAGGCTGTATGGCCTCAGCTTGGATATATAAGCTAAGTGAAAGAAGGAAGTTTGGGTGCATTTGCTGATGGTGTCTGTCCTCCAGAGCAACCACCACGTTTACTGAAGCCCTGCTGAACATCCTCTGGCTTCATGGGAAGTAGAGAACAACACTGGTGTTTGCTTTTGCTTTGCATTATTAAAATTGCTTCCATCTTACTACAAGCCTTTTGTTATATTTTCCCTTCTCTCCTGTCCATCTAAGCAGGGGAGTGACAGAGCAGACTGGTGGGTACTTGCCCCCCAGCCAGTGCCATATTACCACATAGTTACTAGTAGTAGTAGTTCCTCCAGTACGGTTTCTCCATACTAAAGCTCATGAAGTTTAAATAAATTAAGAACCCAAAGCACCAAAATTGCTTTTTGCAACTTCCAAGGGGATTGTCTTGGAAAGATTTGCCTCACAAAGGCCAGCTGCAGCAGCACAGCACACCCTTCAGAGCTCCTAACAGGTACCACATGCTTTGCCCTATGTTCCAAGCACCATGCTCGTTCTGTCTGCTAATGACAGCAGTGTTGTGTTGGAACTATTTGTAAAAAAAAAAGAATTAGGTTATCAGGTAAAACTATGTAGCACTCTAAAAAACATCAGGGACGACTATTCCATATGGAAAAAAAAAAAAAACTCCCAACTTTACACAAAGAAATAAAGATAAAAAGGCCAATTAATTTGAACGACACAACTCAGTTATTCTCCTTCTGACTTTTGTGGTTCTTTTGTCATTTTCTGCTACTGCCAAGAGAATAAAACTGTCTGCTCTCCTCAGTTCTCTCCAGAAGTGTTCTGCAGAGAAATGCCTCAGTTCTTCTTGCATAAACCTAACCCAAAGCTTAAGGCTGAGCTTTGTGCTAGGTGCAACAACTGTCTCCACATGGAAGAGATTTTTTTATATATGAAACTCTAAGGATGCGTGTAAGAAACTGCATTTAACTCCTTCTGAGCCCTACCTAACCACATACTTAAGAAAAATAAAAAAACAGAAGGAATTGCTTTAATGTAAAAGCAGAAATATGCAACTCTGAAATTGTTTACACTCTTTCAGACTAGAAACACACTTCAAGCACATTCAAGAGTTTCTTCACCCTTATGAAAAGAAACCTTTTAGAAAAACTGAAGCAAAGCACAAAGGCAGAATATACAACATCTATACATTCGAGGGAATTTGAAAGTTGAGGTTTTCTTACACTAGCTGAAACTCAAATTACTGATTTTTAAAGGAAATTTTAAATGATCAGGCAAATCTTGCATGATACCTGAAACTTAATTCTTCAAAAGCTTATTTCACTACTTTACAATTCGTCTAACAAGCTCCATTTCTGTGGATGAGAAGTCCTGGACTGACAGGAAACTTAAAGCACTGTACTTTTCCACAGGAGTTAGAAAAAAAACTCCAACAGTAACCTTCAAGCCACCTTAAATACACTGCTTGAACTTGTACCATGAAAACCACTATCAATAAAAAATTACACTGCCAGAAGCAGTCCTGAATTTCCACAAGAGACAGGTATGTTATTTCCTTCTGTAACCTCAGTGGTCACAAAACTAGATCCAAACCACCAAGTCACGTAAGGCCATCAGTACTGGCACAGTTTTGGTGATGGAGAAGTAAAGATCTCCACCTCTCCAGTTTATTATGTTCTCCTGAGGCCAACACAAACAAGCAGGTGTAAATCATAAACCGTGTAGGAGTTTAAAACTTCAGGAAATTCAACACTGCCCGGAGTGCTTTGTTCACTATTAAAATGCTGCTTCTGAATTCTTACATGAGCTTCCAATTTTAACTACCAACTTGGACATTCCATGTACATCACTGACACTCTTAAAAAAAGGTCGTTTCCTCACATCATCTCCTCCAAATTAAACTGTTCCACCTACAATATGCTATTTGTACTTTGCCAGCAACACTCATGCTGAGGGTTCAAAGGGATGCAGAGCTCATGTGTAAACAGACATTTTAAAAGACCCTGGAAACATTATTCTGAGAACATGTGGTGTATTTTAGGGACAGTTATACTGCAGCTGCACCTCAGCTTCTGCTGGTATTTTTCAGGGTGGATCTGCTACAAAAGGCTGGCTTTGTACAAAGCTGGATGAGTGAGATGCTCAAACACAGATATAACAACGTATGTGTATCAGTACGTGTGCAAAAAATCCCCACTAGATAAAAGAATCTGACATCCACAAGCTACTTCATTGTAACTCAAAAGAAAAACTGGAAACTCCAGCGTTCCTAGAAATCCATATGCAGAATTTGTACTTGTAATAGACAGACTAGAGGCATATAAACAAATACCTGCAAAGAGCCGGTAGGTTCTTTGGCCTTTAAAAATTTTACTTTTCACACCAGGAGATAGTAGCTCTGAAGGAGGAAAAAAAAGGAACAAAGGCAATAGTTAGCAAGTTTAGAAATTCAAGTTGAAAAGGGATCAATTATTTCTCAGAGAAACCAACACCACCATAAAAAAGAAAGTTTTAATTTAACAAAAAAATAATGTGCTGTGTTTTAAAGAGCAGGCATGGTTCTGACACCTGGTAATCAAGGCTACGAGTTTTGAAGTTTGCTGAAGATTTACGTTTGTAGGCTTAAAATTACCATCAGAAACAGTGAAGGGGGGAGTGGGGGGAAAATAAAGAGGGCAAAAGATCAGACTATTTTTTCCCTTTCATTCCTGCTGTCAAACAATGACAAAAAATACCATTTCAGATTCCAAGTCATGCTATTATAAATTTTGTTCCTCAAAGTAAACTGAACTAGTTCTGCAAATTTTAGTTCTTTAAGGAAATTTCTTACATAAAATAAAGCAAAACAAAGGGTTACTGTCTGACAAAGGACATATCTCACTTGAGATAAGAGTAATCATTAACTTTATTTTTCCTTGTTTGAGCCACTGGCTGGCTAGTAGTCAATATGTCAGATGAAAACAAAATGCACTTAATTTGGCAAGCTACAGGTGCTCGGTTATATGCAAGCTCTCATACATTTTATAATCAGTATCACTTTTAAGGTATTTATTAAATGATAAAACTTTGTTGTTTAACCTCTGAAGTATGGCTTGGCCACCTTCAGGCTGCATTTTCTATGAAACACCAGTTTCCTCTCACTGGCCACCGTTTATTACCATCATTTGTCATTTCTGTGAGTGAAATTTGAGATAGAAAACCTAGTATTACTTGGCAACAGTCTTGGGTAGGTACATAACCTTCATTCTACAGAGTCACTTCCAGTACTTGTTCTCAGCAATCTATGACCTTACTCTTTAGATCTGAAGGAAGGTCTCATTTGGCCATCTTAATGTCTAGGATATGCCAAAGGTCTTAACATCTCTCATCATGATGTTCTTTGCAAAATGAATACTCAAACTCATACACAGGCAATGTCAGGTTCAGAAATACTAAACCCAAAAACCTAAATATATTCTTTTCATGAAGATAACAAAGAAGAAAAAAAAAAGGGGGGGGGAAACAATAAAGAGAAAGAAAAGCACAGAAGACATTAATCCAAACTATTACATTTCCAGGTAACAATGGAAAAGAAATCTTGTGTACAAGAAAGAAAACTGAAACACAGATATGCCTAAAGAGGGGGGAAAAAAATATGTTAAAAAAAAAAATCTTTACCTTTACTAATTTCCAGATCAACAAAATACTCAATATTCTTGACAAGCTTCTGACATCCACCAGTCTTCTCATATACAAACCGCTTGAGATGTAAAACAAGAACAGGGGGGAGCTCCTCTAGTGTGACTCTTCGACTGATCTCCACCTAATACATACACAGAACAAAGATGAAGAAAACCTGTCATTTCTGTTAACTGCTCAAGATCGCTCCTTTCAACGAGGAGCAAGCATTCAGTTTCAAACATACTAGTAGAAATGCAAGATTTGTTATTAGTATCATATCAATTTATGATAATCACTGAGTTTTAGGATTTAAAACACACTGGGTCTTCAACCAAGGTGTTGCCTGAAAAGAAAGCCCAATAGTGTCAGTAATAATCTCTACAAACTGTACACAAAGTAGTCACCTGTGTTTTAAGAGTTCAAAATACATCTTTCTGCATCTCAAACCCATCAAATCCCTGGGGCAAGAATGGCAGCTTCACAAAGCATGAGAGGATTTTTTTGTGTGGTTTGCACTTTGTTGTTTTTGTTTTCAAATCCAGCAAGCCAAACACAATCTTGTTCTTTTCCATTCAACAACTAAATGCTTACTAGTGCCCACTTCCTCAAGCACCAGGAAACAGTATGCAGAGTAAGAAGTTATGAGGCAAACTCTTGAAGTAAAGGTAACAACATGAAGTTCACACAATTCCCACATGGACTCATGAGAGCCTGCATCTTCCACACATCTTAGCATGGAACATGGAAAAACTTCAGCTTTTAGGGAGCAAATCTGGAGAGGTTTCATATGAAGAAAAAAAAATATGCATTTGAGTCATCCTGTTATAATTATCTTAAGAGTTTCCTGTACTGAGTCTTCCAAATCTCAAATACAAAGTCTTCATATTCAGAGTTTTGTGCAAAAGGGAACTTAACAGCTCCCAGGAATTGAGGATGCTGAAGAATGTTACAGCAGTGGTTTTAGCAACTGCCATTCTCCACCCTCAGTAACCAAGCTGGCACAAAGAAACAGATGCCTGCACCTCAGCTGTACAGCACTGTGCTAGTGTAAACCACAAATCAAAGCAGTTCTGTATGACAGTGCCAGATTGAAGAGCAGCAGCTGAGAAATAAGCACATGTTCTGCTGTCTTAACTGCATGAAGGGACCCTGATTTCTGCCAGCAACACTACCAACCAAAACTGCCACAAATGTTTGTTTTGCGAACATGAGTCAGAGTCCCAAAAAAATACTTTTAAGATCCTCAAGGAGCAGTTTGAGAACTCCAGGGGATATGAAGACTCCTTCCAAGGAGTATGTGGAAGGTAACCTGGAAAAGTAAACATGGTAAGGCCAGTCTGTTACTCAAGAGTTCACTTTTGTGAGAAAACTTCAGCAAGTCTGCAAGTAGGAGTAAGAAATTGAAAATCATTGCAGTGAAGATAAAAATTAAGTCTTAAAAAAAAAAAAATACATATCTGTTAAATATTAAAAATGTAAAAAACTTATCTACAATACTAGAAGGAACCAAAAGAACTTTCTTCAAATGTTAGTGAGCAAGTGGAATTGGGTCAGAAACAGCAAAAGAATGCCACTCCAGTTTGAACACTAAAATCCTAATTGAACACTGCAAGAAAATGTCTGATTTCCTGTTTCTATTAACACACAGAGAAGTTAAATCTAAGTCCCAGGTGACATTTCTCCGGCCTTCTCTTAAAGCAGCAAAGCAAAGTCCACAAGCATCACAGATAACACCTAGTCTAGGTTCGGTCCTATTCCTATTTACTATTTGAGTAATCAATCTTCTACTTTTCAGAGCAACCTTCGGTATATTCTTGCATCTGCTTCAGTTCCTCCACTCTCACTGTTTCTCTTGAATCTGAAGAGTTCCTCCCCCTTATCACCTTTTATACTGTCATTAAGTTTGATTGCTCTTTTCCAGATATGCTCCTTTACCGAGAACATCTGACATGCCCCAAGAATCAGTTTGCTAAGACCAGCTAAAAGCTATTTTACTCTCAATAGTATTATTACCACAGTTCATCTGGTTAATTTAACACACACTGCAGTTCAATCTCTGATCACTACATCAGCTTAGAAAATATACCTATTTACAGGCATGGTTTTGTTTATGAGCTATCTCTCTTCCTTTCAGTGTCTGTGTTTAAGTGCAACATATTTTACCACCACAGGACAGTTAAAAGCTTAGTACCTCTTTTGTTAAATAATAATATTCAAGCAACTATTTGTAAACCAATAACAGTATAAAATCCCTCTTAAAAACTTTAGTGTTTGGCTGCAAAAAGGGATGGATAAACACACCTCTTGCTTGGTTTTTGTGGTATAACCCTGGACAGACTCTCTTGCCACCAAACTTTCCAACGCATCCTGAACTGTACGTATCTTGTCTGACTGGATATCCAGCTGCAGGGTGAAGAATGGTTGCAGTGTGGCAGACTCCTTAGAACTCTGCTGATAAACAACAGATCTATGGAAAGACAAGAAGTTAAAATGTAATAAAACAGAGTCATTTCGAACAGCACAAAACTTTTAAGTGACAACAAACTGCTCTGCTTTAGTAACTCAATTTATTGCTAATCCAAAACCACCCCAATACAAAGGTCAAACAAATTTCAACCACCTGGATCCACCTGACTGAAATTTAAATGTTGGTTTGTTTTTGGTTGGTTTTTTTTTTGCATTCACTTAGACTACACTGAGGGAATATTTGAATTGTTTTATTTGTGTAAGGATTAAAACAGGTTTTGGATAAGCAACAGAAGTTTCCAGAAAAATACCAAAATTCTGATAATGCACTTATAAATATTTCACCTTTGGGTTCTTTTTGTGCTAAAGTTTTGAAATTACATTTTCAAACATTTTCAGCAGTGCAAAAATTTTATGAGGTCTTACGGTCTTAAGAGGAATAGCTTAGGGAACTGAGGTTTTCTTAGTCTTCAGAAGAGAAGGCTAAGGGGAGAGACATAATCAGCCTCTACAACTACCTCAAAGGAGGCTGGAGTGAGGAGGAGGTTGGTCTCTTCTCACATGCAGCAAGTGACAGGATAAGAAGAAACTGCCTCAAGTTGTGCCAAGGGATGTTCAGATTGGTTATTAGGAAAAATTTCTTCACAGAAAGGGTTATCAAGCACTGCAACAGGCTGCCCAGGGAGGTGGTGGGGTCACAATCCCTGGAGGGATTGGAAAGATGTATAGATGTGGTGCTGAGGGACATGGTTTGGTGGTACTGTTTTAACAGTAGTCATGGGGCTGCGAGTTCTAGAACAGTTGGACTTGACCTCAACGGCCTCTCCCAGCCTCGAGAGTTGACGATTCTGTGACTCTGTGAAAATACTACTGCAAAACTGCATGTTCTACTGTAAAAATTACAACTGATTCCACATTTATCAGTAAAAACAAACAACCTTTTTAGTCACTTCACTAAGACTAATTTCTCAGTGATTTTAAATTGTTTGCTTAAATCCTGTCTTAGGAAATATAAACTATGCTCCATCAAGAACCAACATTTCCTTTTCCACTCATCATTTTCCATATCCAGATTTTGCCCATAAAACAGTCTTTTGGAAAACTGGCAGGAGTAACAACCTAGGGCATGGAAACTTGTTTCTTGGGTTCTTTTTTTTTAAATTATTCTATTTTTTATTATTTATCTATTCTATCTACTTTATTAGTTGCAGCCTTTAAGCAGCACTGATTATTGGCGTGATGATAAATTTTTGGTGCAATGAGACAATACACCACAGTCACACCATCACTGCACTAAGTATATCCTTCTTGATTTATTGGTTCTAAAAGCTTGCTTAAAATGTAAAACCAAATGTGGCTCAAGAATTACTTTATTTTGAAAGCAGCACTTAGATTAAAAAGCTCCAGCTGCTACAAAAAGGTGGGTTTATACAGCCAAAGAAATTATTTACTAGATTGCTACACTTTAGAGTGCCTTACGAAGCTTGACAGTAGCAAGATAATTAACACAACTCCAAATTAATGAAACCACATTGTGGTTTCTCCAGGTCATATCTGAAATGCTGACACTGTTTTAATGTCTGTACTGTAAACTCCTATCTAAAGAGCCCCCCTGACATAGGCAAAGCCCCTGAAGCATGAAGAGAAAGCCAAAGCATCTTTATATTGGCAAATATATATCCTTGAAAGGAAAGACAGCATATGAAAAACAGTAGCATCTTTATTTCAGCTGAACACTTCCTCTTTGGCTATATTTAAGGACAAAACCTTCAACACATGGCAAGCACGGTATTTTGACACACAAACCCTCTACTGTGTAGGGCTTGCTGCTTTTGGAGCAGCTTTTTCAACTAACCATTATTTAGTGCAATGATCAACAGAAATGGCTCCAAGTGCTTTCAGGCCCAAATATTACAGATTTAACTATTAATATGAGTAACATTTGGAAAAGACAATGCTAAGAATTTTTATTTCTTTCATTATTAGAAATTAAACTAACATTTCTTCAAAAATACATGCAGAATTTGACCTGGAAGCAAAACCTTTGCTGGACTATGATTTTCTCTAACAATATCACTTACTAGAATAATCACTAATTTCAACTGGTCACAAGGAAAATGCACCATTCTCACTGAATAATTACTCTCACATATCATAGTATGGCTTAGATTGGAAGGGACCTCCAAATGTCCTCTAGTTCAATCACCCTGCTGTAAGCAGGAATCAGGTACCGTAATAAGTCTAAGGTAAGAGTTTTTCAGCAAAGAGGCACTGTCTACTGCTACCCTGTTTAAACTACAATGTAAGCTCTTTAGCTTGGAGGAGACTAAGAGGTGACCTCATTAATGTTTATAAATATGTAAAGGGTGAGTGCTAGGAGGATGGAGCCAGGCTCTGCTGGGTGATACCCAAAGACAGGACAAGGGGCAAAGGGTGGAAGCTGAGGAACAGGAAGTTTCATGTAAACATGAGGAAGAAGTTTTTCACTGTGAGGGTGACAGAAGACTGGAACAAGCTGCCCAGGGGCATTGTGGAGTCCACCTCTCTGGAGATATTCAAAACTCGCCTGGATGTGTTCCTGTGTGCTCTGGTATAGGTGATCCTGCTCTGGCAGGGGAATTGGACTGGATAATCTTTTGAGGTCCCTTCCAGCCCCTGACATTCCGTGACTCTGTGTGAAATAACACTGCACTTGAAGGGAAATGTTGGTGCTACTTAGGGAAATAACCAGCAGAGCTCTGTCTGGCTTATAAGCTTGCCTGTACAATGAATATCTGAAATTCACACAAGCTGAAAGTCAAAAGGGACTTCTGCAGTCACATGCAGACTCATACATGTAAGTCTCACATTGCTTAAGGAACACTGTTGGGTCTGGTTTTCTTTGTTTGTTTTGCTCATTTTAAAGCAATTATGCCTAAATAGACATTTAATAGGCAATTAAAGTCTCAAGAGGACAGCCTAAAGTTTCCCAAGCCAAAAGATGCCAACTCAAACCACGTTTCCCTAGATGCTTTTTTCACTTAATTTTTTCCAGTTTTGGATGCTTTGGCTTAGTGGAATTCTACTGGCAATTCTGTGTTCAGTCCTTCCTATCTCCACCCTCAGCATCCCAGGATGAAGCTTTCCAATATCACAACACTTGCTGAAGTAAACTGTGTGACCTGATTTGGGGGTAAAGTGAGTGTGGTGGTACCAGATGTGGGATTGGACCCTGTGGTTCTGATGGTCAGTGCAAGGTTTCAGCATTACCTTTGCTTTATGACATTTTCTGTGGACTTCAACAGAAGACCTTGTTCTCTTGGTATTCTTAATTTTTAAATTAAAGGAATCATGTAGAGATCTAAATGATTCTGGTCACAATAAATTAGTACGAGTATTAACAATACCTTGGGTATATGAACATGTGCTACCAAGGTCCATGTGTCTGCCAATTTCTATGGAAAATGTACTTTTATTTGCCAGCTGTCTGACTCAACTCCCAGAAGAATCATTTCAGAGCATTTCACGGGGAGAAGGCACTAGCTCACATTGTTCACACCTCTAGACTGCATACCTGGCAACACAGGCAGTCAAACCCTAGCAATTAAGTGTCTGTCTCCAATTTAAAAATAATTCTTCAAGTCTTAGCTTTTTTGTTTTGGAATGTTTTTAGTGAGTGTGTACCTTGCTTTCATTTTAAATTACACATTACTCCAAACAAGGCTTCCTCTCCAAAATATATTCTGTCAGTATCTAATTTCTCCTTTCAGCTGGTATCAGACCTGAATATAAGTCATGTCCCTCATACTTTTCGTTCCTGTAACATCTTGTAGTAATCTACATTTGTCCAACCTTCTTTTGCCTTTAACATTTATCAACTACTGCACCTAACCTTCCTGCCTCTGGGAAATGTGTCTAAATAACCAAAAGTTTACTATTTTATTTCATTATTTTACTGACCAGACTTAATTCTTAACAAATTTCACTGGCCCTTTGTATCCTTATTTACAATATGAGTCAAGAGTCCTCCAGAGACAACAAAAATTAAGTAGCTCCAAAGTTCTTTGGAATGAAGACATAAATATACAAAGCATACATACTGCAAACTCCTCTGTATGAAATACAGGAATTTAGTTTTGTTCTCTAAACATTCTATTCTTTTAAGAGGCTTTGAAAAATTCAGGCTCTACAATAAGTCATAGGATCATATGACCATTGGTCAATTCTCTGATCATTCTGGTCCAGCTTCTGACTCTCTCTTGCCTAACAACAACCTTCTGGTAAAACGTTAACCTTTCCTTAACTGAACAACCTGTTCAAGAGTTTCTTACATACAACTATCCAATAACGGTGACAATACAGAAAGCAAAGGAGGGGGAAAAGTTATTTGTGAAGACAAAGAACCCTACATAGTTTCAACATGTTATGAAAAAGCACTGTACCTTATATGACCACCAAAAATATCAGTAATTGGAGTCTGAACAAAGTCAGCTTGTCGAGTGACTGACGATTTGTTGCGAGGTCCCACTTGCTCCCACTCATCCTCACTGCCTTCCCCTTCTTCATCTTGCTCCTCTTCTACATGAACAGTCTGAGCCTCAGGGCCATTGGAAACAGAGAGTTCTTAAAGTGCAGAAGAACAAAAAAAAAGCAACCATTTATTTATTTCTGTATCACAAAAAAGCCCACACATACAATGAAGAATTTGAAAGGAAAAAATACAACACAAATAATTTTCAGACCATCCAATGATTTCATAGCTTTGAGAAAGTTAAAGTGTATTCCGGGCTCATTTACAGCTGGAGGCATTCATGGATTAACAGAATGCAGCTCACTGCTGACTGTATGTAAACAGATGTAGTTTTCTAGCAAAGTTTGATATATTTTTAGTAGTAAATTTATAGGGTAGAAAATTAGAAAACCCAGTGTTATTCTGGAAACATAATTATTGCCATTATTAAATATATGCCATTATTAAATACAACTCCTTTTCTGCACAGGTATTTTACAGGGAACCCAAGGCTCAGCAAATATTTTCTCTGCAAGCACCAAAGGCAGGAGGTTATAAACTGCATGCAGCTGAACAACAAAATATGGAACGATGTTTTTGTATCAAAGAACTTAACCTACTACAGAGAAACTGAATAACCAGCAATCTTAATTGTACACTTGCCTAAGGCTAGCAGTGTTTTAGTTTTAATAGGTGATGCAAACATAAAGACACTGTAAAATAAACTGGCATTGTACTCTGTATAGAAATGCTGAGATTCCTTACAAAGAATTTTTTTCTCCAGAATTTTAAAATAATTTAGTATGTTCTGGTTTATATTAGATATAAATTAACCATTAACAAACAAGTTTCCACTTGAGTGGCTTAAAGATCAGCGAAAAGATGTACTGATGTACTTTGGAACTACCACAGAGAGAGGCGAAATCCCAGTAAACAAATGACATTGCAGGTATTATGTATGGCAGATGAACATTCCTATATTTAAGACAAGACTGGTCAACTTGAGTTAACCTTAAAAATGCTCATCTGGGTTCAGGAACAATTTGTAATACAGAAATTTCTTGTTTAGAAAGAGCATGTATATGAGTTACTATTGTCACTCAGAATATGTACAGAATAATGCTTCTCCAAGTATCCAGAAACAATTCAGATTATTTGTAAACTGGACAGAAATGACTCATTTCATGAGTCAGACTTCAACAAAATATTACTTGTTAATGTCTTCAAGTCCCCTAAAACACAGCATTCAATCCCCATCTCAATATATATTATTACAGAATCACCACCAAAAAGAGTATATTTGAAAGACACAAAGTTTTGATAGAAAAATACCCCAAACATCCACTAACTTTCATTATGTGGAGAGAGAAGTTTCTTTAGGGTCAGCATTTCTTCATGTAGTCCATTGAGGATAAATCCCAAGTATTCTTCAGCATCCTCTTGTCTGCCCTGAATAAAATGGTTTGGGTTTTGGTTTTTTTTTAATTATTATGACATTTTCACATTTTCATTTTAACAGAAGGTTCCTAGCTTTGAATATCCAGCTTTCTGCTACTAATTTAACTCACTTACCATCTATTCAGTTCAAGAGAAGTCAAACAAAACATACATTTTATTATATCAAGCCCTCACTTTAAATCAGTTCAGAAAGAACCTAACTCATTAATTGGTAACTAGTTGTAAGTTATACCTGGATAGAAGCATTTCTACATTAGTTCCAACACAAATTTGATTTAAGATATGAGTTACTAATTTATGTTTTTTGCTACTTCCTTTTAGTGTAATATTAAATGCTGCTCCCAGACTAGGGTCAAATCAAAATATCGCTTAAATTATTGTATTTTCTTAAATTGAAACTAAACCTAAAACAGTGTTTTGAAGGCTCTGTGGACCTTCAATGGTTCCAAGCTGAATCCCAAGAGGAAAACAACAACTGCTCATTTCTTAACCAATGGCTATATTCCTACAAAGCTATGTTCCATTCCAGTAGTACTCTTTTCACTATTCTAACATACCAAATCCAAACTTAATATATTGAGTATCTTCCTATGATCTACATCTTCAGACAGTCAAGCCTCGCTAGAATGAACGGTAAACGTTTTTATTTTACTGGCATTTAGGCACAGAACCCAATGCATAGTTTCATGTTGTTTTAATGACAGGACTGCCTTGCAATGAAATTACCAAAGTAAAAGTTTTGTAAGTCACACCTTTTCTGACAGACTTGACTTTATAACTGTCAAAAGTCGATAGATGTACGTAGGTTCAAAGGCAGCTCCTGTTCGGATGTCTCTCATCATTTTATCACCTAAAGCTGCAAGGCAAAAGTGAAATATCTATAAGTAACAATATATATTAGTTTTAATTTGTTATACCTTAACATTGTCTTCATATAGCATTATTTTTGGAATCCAAAAGGATTTTTTCATTAATAGTTTTGGTACAATTTTAGTGACTCAAGCTTGGAATTCATAGCATGCAACTCTTATCCATAAAGCCACCCTTACAGATGGTCTGGAAAAGTTCATACTCTTCAACACTGAAGATTAACAAGAATATCCATAACCATCATAAAAGAGCAATCTTAATTCCATTTATTTTTTTTTACTTATTTGGTATTCAGTAAATGTCCTTAAATGTTTTATATACTTCTAAGTCTATCACTTTTCAACACTGCAGAAAAACAATTACAAAACAAGGACCAGTTTGACAGAACTTTCAACCTAATGGCAATACGAGGCCTCAGAAACTGCATTTGAAAACTGCTCAATATAATAAAATGACCTAGAAGTATAAAAAGTTGCATAAGACAGCAGAATTTGTTTTACAGAAACAAAACTTAAGGAGCAAACCACAGAAATGTCTGAACTGTTTGGAAATCACTGGAAGAACCAGCTCCTTGTGATAGTTTATGATGTTACATAAACACATTCCTGAATCTGTTTTTCAATTCTATAAGTCTCTAACACAACGGATTTGGGTTAGAGATTAAAATGATATTGTAGGTTTCAATTCTTTTATTTCCATCAAAATATGTTCCATTTCTGACTACATAATCATCACTGCTCATAAACACCTATTAACAAGAATCATACACCTCAATTTTCAAGCTGAAACAGTGCACAGGACCAAAAGGAACTGAAAGCCACAATAACATTCCTGCAGGCACTCTCTAACCACTAGAGACCTATTATAGCCCCATTTTGCTCTGAATGAACATGCCTGGTTAGTATTCAACAAAGAATCAGAGAAGTGAGCAACCTGATAAATTGAACAGCTGGAAATGAGGAAGAAAGTGAAGTTAAATACAAGTACCAAATAATTACAAATGACATGTTCTAACTTAGAAGTCATTTTAACAATAAAGCTAACTTTCAATAGAAGTAATTCTTACTGTATTTGTATCTAACCAAAAGAAGAAAAAAAATGAAAAGTGAAGCATCTATGCCTTCTTGAGGTGAATGATCAATAATGAAAAGCAATAGCAAACTTGTCAAGGCATCAAGAAATCCCCAAAGTCCAAAAAGCCATGTAAGCAATCAAGCACCTGTATTCACAGGTGCATCACACAATACAGATACTCATCCCAAGGTCTTCTTATCATGATTTTAAGATGCCTCCCCCTACTCCCACTTACCTTGTTTTGCTTTAGGAGGTACAGGCATATTAGTAAACTCGTTCATTAAACGAACACTGAAACAGAAGGGAAGGAACAACTAGACATGAGCAGCAAGTTAATACTTGAAATGACAAATAAAAATTAGATCATTGTCATTAATGTCTGGCAAAAAGAACTAAATCCAAAGAATATCTTAATGAAGTCTGAATAAAGTTCAGACAGAAAAAATAAGCTGATCGTTGCTAATAAAATCAAGGTGTTAAGTTAGTTCTTGCCATTCTCATGGTTCACTTTTGCATATTAAATGCTTTGAAAGGTATACTCCTCAGACGACAGGAAGTATCTTCCTGCACTAGCCAAGCAACTGTAAAATACCAAGGTTCATTGTAAAAGCCACGTATCACCAAAAAAAACCACCAAACCAAAAGACTTCTGGGTACAAATCAAGTTCCATCAGTTGCAGTGAATAATCGTGTGTTAGATATTTCTGAACAAGTTTAGTGAGATCACAGACGATGATTTTTGTAACATCTACTTACAAACTGTCTATCATTGGTGTTGAGGTACACGGCCGCTGTGATTTTGAATACATTGGAATGGACTTCATTAAATGATACATTGGAGGGCAAGCAACCAAAGCTTGCAGAGTCTATCCAGTGACATTAAGGAAATATTCAGACAATATAAGCTGCATATTAACCAAACATTAAATGATAACAGAAATAATACACAAACCAAAGCTAACTCTGTTATGCAGACCAACCCGATAGTTATATTGAAACAGACAGGTGGACTTTTAGCACAGCATTAATTAACAATGTATAAAAGTAATCCTAAAAATCCTGGCATCTCTTGTAGCACACAGTGCTACACAGCACAGCGACATTTTAATGCCAAAGAATTTAATTAAAGCGGAAAGAAACAGTTTAAGAGCAAAAGAGGAAAAGAACTTTCAGAGGAAAGATTTTATAAACTCAGCGACTTGAAATTGGCAAGTGATAACCTGCAACATGTCTTCTGAAAAGAACAGAAAAAGCCAGCTGACAGACTTCAAAAGTACAAGGTGATTATTTACCCCATTACCAAACCAAACAAACCTGATGTGATGTGAAACATTCTGCACATAAAGAAGAGTTTGAAGCAATCAGTAAGTTTATGTTGGGAAAGAATACTTTCAGAATATCAAAATCCATGCTACTTGGGAACAGTGAATAGAGAAAATATATTAGAAGAATGGAGGGACACAAAAAAATAACAAAGATACATTAACTTGATCTTGATAGTGTGGAAAACTTGAGTAACATATACCCATGTAATACCTTAATACCAAAAAATGAAAAATGAGAGCTAATGCTTAAGTTGTCAAGCTCTGGAACAGGCTGCCCTGAGCAGTGGTAGCATCCCCACCCCTGGCGGCATTGAAAAGCTGAGTAGATAGACTGCTCAGGGCAGCCTGTTCCAGAACTTGACAACCCTTTTGGGGAAAAAAATCCTTCATCAAGTCCAACTTCAGAAAGTTTCCTCTTGTTACATAGAAGTGACTGACTAATTCCGTACTGAAGAAGGATGACTTCTGTTACCCAAGGTGAAGCTACTTTACAGGGGAATACAATTCTAATACATTAAAAGCAAGCCAATATTCCATCCCATTATGAAAAGATTAAACACTTATTTTACCCAAGTCATACAACAGTTACAATCTGCTCAACAGAAACCCAAACAATCCACTTGCCAAACTGACAAAAGAAAGGCTAAGAGTAAGGATAGTTACCACTAACTAACCACTTGAGCTGATGTGCAGAGTTAACATGTTTAGAAATGATAGGAAGGTTTTCAATCGTGAGAAAGTTACAGTTTTGAAATATTCTGACAGAAGGAGATAAATTGCAAACAGGGTTGTGAAATCAGCTGCAGGAGAACCTCGGACACAAGGTTCAATGATCCCAAATATGGTTGGATTTACCCTTTAACAAGTTTAACCATGGTAGCAGGCTATGAGAAGACAAACACTCTTATAAAATACTTACCAGATCAATCCAGAAAAGCTTTTGACAGATACAATACACAAATTTTAACTTAAGTGAATTAGTTTTTTCCAAGGTAAGGATACAGCATTGATGTAGCACCAGTTTCCTTTGTTGATCAGCCCTCGTGGTTGCAAAGACACCGGTTTATGTATTAGCCTTACATTTTCCAGTATTTCTGCAGAATGAGAAACAGTAAATGGCACATCAACAAAATGTACATGCTGGCCATCAAAATAAGTACCTGCTGACACATTACAAAGTAATTCAAATCACTTAACAAGATTCCCAGGAACTCCAGCAAATACTTTTCACTCCATTTAGAACTCTGTTGCTATTTCAAATCAAGGCATGTTTCTTCAACTGAAGACATCCTGGAATTCAGCTCAGGAGGATGTTGGTACAAAAAGTCGTCATTTTGTTGCAAATGTGAGAAGATCCATTCTTTTTTGTTTTCCTAACATTAGATACTTTTATTTATGTAGATACATACAAAATGTAAATTTCCATCAGCTGTAATCCCTTGCCACCAATTTCAGGAAGCACTTTCCAAATTCTGCTTTGAAGAGAGATGAAGCCGATGGTGTGTGCTGAAACCTATAAACTGAGCCTGCTCCTACTTACAAAAAAACCCCAACCACCCAAAAAAAACATCTCAGCGCAAACAGGACAGGCAGATGTTAATGTGGTCTTCAGAACACTATGTTTTATTGTTAGTTTGAGACTTCCAAAAGCCTACAAGATAACAGGCTTGCATAATAGAATTCCTGCTTTTATTCTGCTTTCAAGAACTTTAGCAATGGCCAAAGTTTAAAAACTAGAAACCACTGCACATAAATAAGTCTGTCTCAGCTATGAAACTGAGAGCAACAGGGGGAGTTTTTTCCAGGAAGTCTGACCTGCTATTTAGGTACCCAAATAAAAACTGTTTAAGGAAAATATTGGATCTGGTACACTTTAAATTTGAAAAATAAGGGCAGAGGGTATATGAGACAGAAAGGAAAATGCAAATAAATATAGCAGTTGTCTACCAAAGGGGCTCTTTAGTTTTATAATACATATGAGAGCCTCCACAGCCCTTATATGCTACACTGCATAAAGCATTTGAGCTGTTCACTAGAAAGACTATCTCTATAAACAGACAAGATAACGTGACAGAGGCAGAAAAACAGAGGCAGAAAGCCTTAACTAAGCTGAGATGGTGACAGAATGGCAAATAAAGTTTATGTCCTTCTACTTCCAAACTTTTACCTGCAAGGATATTTCCTGCTGACACCAGTTCTAATCAAGTTAACAACACAGCAAAAAAAAAAAAAAAGAAACTACTTAAATCAGTCTTCCATTACACAAAGGACCTGACTCCTGAAAGGGCAGACAGCAAAAGGATGTGAAAGGGAAAACGTTATCTATCATTTAGTACAGATGCAGGTGAGTGCTGAAAGACATTTGTTATTAAATTGCAAATGCCTTATTTCAGAAGACATTGTTAAAGTAGCAAGGTTTGAAATGTGTTGTGTACACTTGTTAATATAACTAAGCACTCTCAAAAAAGGGCATAAAATTCATTTTTAAACTATTTCTTTTTAATGTTTATCAGGGACTTTTTACTTCAAGTGTACTTTTCCCACTTTTGTATTGTACTTAATGAAAATATATCTAGGATCTTTAGCATCCTCTTGTGGTCATAAAATTGCTTTTTAAACCATGTCTACAACTACTACAGTGAGTTGTCTATTTTAACATGAGGAATTATTTGAAAGTAAGTGCAGTACAAACAAGTACTACACTTTCATCTCACATCTAGTATCTACACAATACCTAGAAGTACTTTAACAAGAGTATCAGGAGAAAAAAAAACACACAACCATGAGAAAACCTCCTTAAAATTTAGAAACCTGTTACGGAGCACAAGTGACCAACCAGAAAGAATTCACACTGCTTTTGGTGGGTACTGACTTGTGAAATGTGCTCCTGATTTGAGAAGGTATCTAGAATTACACAATGATTATAAATGTACTAGCAGAAACAGAAGACTTTGCTAAAGTTCATTTATCAAGTGGTGCTACCAAAAATACCTGTTGAATTAAAAAAAATCCCTCAGTACTTCCCTAATCAATGCAAATCTGAAGTTTAATGGAAGAGAAACCACATGGACATGGTGTCCATGCAGAAGACATCAGATGTTACCAGTCAGCAATTTCGTTATTGGCAAGTATGATGTCACTCATATTTCTTCAACTCTGGACAATGACAACAAATGCCAAGACCACACTGCTGGATAACCCTACGTGAAACCATTTGCTGCAAGAATTCAGTTTGATATTACACCAATTAAAATTTCTGAGGCTGTTTATAAAAACATCAAAGCTTGCATGCCTGCATTCCACAATTACTCGCTCTAGGTGCTTACCAAATTTTTATCAGTAGGAGTTTTTTTCTACTATGCCACACTGAAACACCTCTGCTACAAATTTAACTAATTTTTGTCTTGTTTACTACAGTCTTGTGAAAACAGTGAATCACCACTACCATCTTTATGAATTTATGTACTTGAAGTTACATCCACAATCACTCCAACAATGGGAAAGTTAACTCCAGATTTTCCATGTTTGTTCTAAGAGTGTAGTTTTCAAATCATATTTCTGTTTTCCCTGCTGCACTGTCACATCTTCCCTGAGAATGCCCAAATACCCACATTTTTTGAGGCCTCAACTGCAACAACAGCTACAGTTATGTTTCATCTTTTCCATGTAAATTGGTATTGAAACACACTTTTAAAAACCTTTTGTCTTCTTCAGTTTTCCTAAGGACACTTATCAACTCCCTAGTATTTCCATATCCTTTTATTCTCTAATACTATTATCAACTATTACATTTTTTGCACTGTAATGTTGCATTTGTTTTCCTGTTCTGATGTATCATTCCATACTTGTACTTACTTCACCTCCTCCTAACTTAAAGCCATTCCTGATTTAGTCAAATCTTAACTGTTTGTGTTCTTCAACTCATCTGAAATTCTGCCTGCTGTAAACAAATTACACGCACTGTTAACTCTACCACCCACAATGAAAACACTGCAAGAAAACATGATTCAGGAAATCTTCAGATTCTCTCAATGAATTTCTTCCTAGTTACCAAGAACAGTTAAAAGACGATCCAAAGAACTGCTACTTTTCCAGTCACTTATTTCCCTACCATACTTCAAAAATTATTATAAAGGCATTATTAACTGTCATCAGGTTATGCATCAGAGCGTACTAACTCTGAAATGTGCCAAGTGACGTTTGAGAGCCTTATTTTTTTACAGAGACCATTTCTAACCTTACTATGTCTTAGAAACGAATTAATAAAATGTAACTTAATGTTCCTGTGTCCTGAGCACCTGTTTTAAACAGAAACTGTGCAGAAAGGGCTCAGACCTCCAACAGTAAGTCAGAATATTTATTCCACTTGCCAAACTCAAGGCACTTTAGTTCTAGATTTTACCTGTGTTTATCACCCTCTGGCACCTGCGGTCAAATATGGATTCCCATTGGCATGAGTTTAAACTGCCAAATTCCCAGCAAATCCAACATTAGCCACACAGGAAACAATGAATAAAATCACCAGCTAACTCTGATAAACAGGACTGCTATATACTCTTAGACAATGATGTTAACATATGCAGAAAGAAGGACTGAAATGAAATACATATGCAACGCAAAAAAGGATCCGTCTGGAAATCATAAAAATGTGTTATATGAGTTTCAGTTTAAGTGTGGGCATATGAACAAAGCACTGATTTGCCAAACAAGACAGAGAACACTAAAATAAGGACAGACAACGAAGAAAGTCACCTTCTTCCACAGAGCAAAGCACTGATTACATGGCATTTACATTGTCCAATAAATGTTTTATACTGAAATCAGCAGCGTTTGAATCACGGTAACTGCAGCAACATAATTCCTATCTGAATCAGCTACAATGACAATACTCAAGATTATTCCTCTGCAAAACCAGCCTGCTGATAGTGAAGGTGCAGAAAAAAGCCTGCATAAAAATTACATTGCTATTTTAATGCATTAAAGACAAAATAAAAAGCTCTGCTCCCACCTGGTGGCAAGAAATAGTACAGAAACAGTGTAACTCTAGAAAGCTGACTTAAAGCTGATGCAATGTGGACAAGATAAAAAAACACAACCATCTAACAACAACAAAGAAAATCCTTTTCCATCTTCACCAAGTAGTTGTAGCTTTGTGGTTACTATGAAAAGAGTTCTAAATTCATCTATCATTTAGAAATTAATTTTAAGAGTAAACATTCCACATGTATGGGCTCACACAAATCATCATCAGTTGCTTATATATGTTTGGTTTTTTTAATACAGTCAACTCTTTGTGATGCTTAAATGAAAAATACACACACAAATAGAAGTTATTCTGACAGCTTTCCTCTCAACAGACAATGAAACCATACAGAGTAAGAGGGGGATGAGAAGCAGAAATATACTTCTGAGTATTCTGAATAGAAATTTCCAGGTCAGCTTCTGGTTCGTGTAGGAAACTTTTGACTTGAAGCTGTCTTACATGAAATATCATTGTATTTGTTAATTAGCCTGAATAGCAGGATTTTGCACAAGGCTTTTCACACACAGACTACTTCACAGACCTAAAAGGACTGGGTTTGTTCCCACACTCATGAGTCAGTGACACAAAATGCAGCCACAGAGGTATTTTTCTTCATATTTTCTGGCTGCACGATCCCATGCGCATTTTAGCATTACTCATTAGGGCCACAGATATGACAGGACCAATGGTCAAAGCCTTTGTATCATGCCTTTCCTGATGTACCCCTGGACAGTTATGCTTATTCTGGATCAGGCAATAGCTAGCACTGTTTCTGAATAAAATAATATAATTACAATGGTTAAGGATAATTCTTTAGTATTTGAAAGGCCTCTCAAACAGCAAATCAATAAATATACAAACTATTTCCAGAATAAGAGTATATGAAGACAGATGCCGCATTTAGATGTTACACTTTAGCTACTGTCCATGTCCAGGAATTTCAGCTGCTTCAGCATAAATATATTAATACCCTTACTTTACTGTAATGAAATGCAGGACAGGATTGTTAAGTACTGGGTAACACAACATACCCTTTTCAGAACAAACTTTTTCTCACATATTCTCCTTATTACAACAGCACATCGCTGAATGCAACCAGCCTACTTAAAAACCATGGGTCACTTTCACGTGTTTGACATGTAGCAACAGTTTCATTGCATCTGGGATAACGAAGTGGTAATGTCTTGTTGGAATGTTTACTCAGGGGGATACAAAACTAGCTGATTTAAATTACACCTTTCATATCAATGTTTGAACAGGCATCTCATTAAGAATGTAACAGAGGGATCTTCTCTATCAGTATCGCACGCTCCAATTTACAAGCAGAGTTAATACCCTTCCAGTGTAACATCCACTCGTGCGTATTAACTATACCTGCAATCTTTATGGCTACAGGATCCTCTGAAACTGGAACAGGTCCCTCTTTGACTTCAACCTGTTTTTCAGGGACCAGAGTAGATGTGGCAGGAGGGGTATACTTAGTCTCAACATAGACCACAGATGTGGAAGCAGAGGGCTTGGAATTGTGAAAAAGACTAGCCCACGATTTTGCAGGCTGATTTACAGGGACTGATCCTGCAGCCGGGACTGTTGCCTCAGTAGTAGGTGAAGCTTCCTCAGGCTTAGCTTGGTCTGAGTCAGTGCTTTCCACAGTGTGCAATTCTACCCCATTGGCAGCTGTGTCCTCACCAGAGGATTCAAGTGTTTGTCCATTAGTAACGCCAACATTTTCAGTAGTATCAGTACCAGCATAAGACTGTACAACAGCTGTCCTTAAAGGGCTATCTCTGCCAGTCTCTGAGGGGATGCAAAACTGTTCAGAATTAGTAACACGGCATACCTCAGGCTGCCCTGCAGTCCTGCTATTGTCTAGTGCAGTAGAAACAGAATCATCAGAGACAGCTTCATTAATGAAGTCCACAGAGTTGTCCGGGCTGTTGCAAGTCCTTGGTGTGGCCAGAGAGGGTATGTCTCCTGTCAGTTCCGTGTCCTCCGTGCTTATGCTGTTTAGTCCTGATGAGTTCGCATGGCCGTTTACAAGCGCTTCTGTGGGAGCAATGCCATCACCGACATCTTTCAAGTAACTGTAGTATCCAGGAGGCCTTTTTTTCTTCTTCTTCCGCTCCCTTTGTCCAAGGCCTCCAGACAAACCATCATTTTCAGCATTAGAACTGCTGTCCAAAGTGAGGGTTGGATCAGTGAACTGGCAGTCAATGGAGTTGTAGTTTGTTTCACTGAGAGTATCAGCAGGGGTTTTCTGAGCAGGTGCACAGCTGAGGATGAATTCTGGAGCCTGAGGATTCAGAGTACTTGAAATACTGTAGTCGGTGCTATTTAGTACAGATGGCTGCGTCTCAATAACTTCATTAACACCAAATTCGATTCTCTGATACTCTTCCCCTGGACAAGAGAAAGCAAATCTGAGTAAGTGAATGACACCTAATAAAAACGCTTTAAAATCAAGAAAAAAGTTTTTACTTTCCTTCAAGTCAGAAAACAAGATAGACTCCCTCAAATGAATGTAATTCTTCAGGTGCAAAACAGAGTAAAGACTATTTGAAAACATCATTTTCTTAGGACAACAGTGTGATCCAGGCTTTCTTAAACAATTATGTAATTTTCCAAATCACTGCCTTGTTCCTGCAAGTAACACCTATTAAATTCACCTACTCAGAAAAACCATTAAAGCTCAATGACTTTAGCAATATTCTACATTAAGTTAATTACTGGATAACTGCACATAAAATATGGTGCAATATTTAACTCCACACCTTTTCTAAAGCCACTCTTTTCCACTGACAGCTACAAAATCCAAGCCTTTACCTGTTGAGCTTTGGAAACTAATTTCCACAGGTAGAGTTTAGTTTGGTTTTTCTGGTGCGTAAAGATTCATCATAATTTCTAATAACTGAAAAATATTTTCATTAATTGTATGAAAATACTGCAATTATTCTTTTTAACTTGAGGCTCATCAATGTGTTACATTTTATCACAGTCAATTTATTAATGTATGAGAACATGAACACAGAATTGATTTTATTACAAGAAACTGAACAGATATGCATCAACATTCACCAGTGTTCAACTTGGAGAGAATAATTTACGAACAGCATTGAATTTGGTTTTTTTTTTTGTTGTGTTTGTTTTGGGTTCTTTTAGGGGTAGAGTGTTGTTTGTTTGGGGTTTTTGGTTTGGTTGATTTTTGTTGGGATTTATTTGAAAGGACATTGTAGTGAGGTAGGTGCTGGTCTCTTCTCCCTTGTAGCAGGCAATACCACAATTGGCCTCAAGCTGTGTCAAGGGAGGTTCAGGTAAGAAGAAACGTCTTGAATTAAAGGGTTCTCAAACACTGGAACAGGTTCCCCAGAGAAATGGTTTAATTCCCATCCCTAGAGGAGTTTAAAAGACACAGGACGTGGTTTAGCCTAGACATGGCAGAGTTAACATAATGGCTGGCTTGATGATCTTAAAGGTCTTTCCAACCAAAGAGGTGCTATGACAAAATACTGTGAGTCATAAAGTACTACAATTTTACAGAACTTAATTAGCTTTGTAATGTGTGTGCCAACTAGAAACACTGAATGCTTCAGATACAATTACTTCTGCATCTAGGAAATAGAGAGTCTTGGGAATTTCACATTTTCTTTACCTTTCCTCTATACCCTTGTGAAAGCTTTTCACTCCACCATTCACCAGCTATTTCTGCAATCACTAACTATTCTCGAACCAGAAAAAAAGAGAGCTTGAAGTTTGCTTTAAACAAATCAGCAGTCTAGAGCCACAGAGGCGGAAACCTGCTGCCTGATATCCACCTAAGAGGGAAGGGTTGGGAGATCTCAGACATCACCTAACTGTCCAGCAGCAACACTACTTAACTATTGGCCCCACACACTGACTGACCTGCCAGGACATTCACAGATCAAAAACAGCCACAGTTTCACTTGCTTGAAAAGGTAGGTTTTGTGGTAGATTTGTGTCATGCATCCCTTAAAACTATTCCTTATTAATTCATCTGCTCATGGAGAAACTTGTTAGTCTGAGCATGAACAAAGAGCTAGTTCTTTGCCCTTTGTTACAGCAGTAAAAAGCGGAAGCAACAACTGGTAGCACCTA
This sequence comes from Tricholaema leucomelas, assembly GCA_013400475.1. NCBI lineage: Eukaryota > Metazoa > Chordata > Aves > Piciformes > Lybiidae > Tricholaema lacrymosa > Tricholaema leucomelas. The sequence continues at coordinate 365,996 of WAAF01003471.1, read as the reverse complement.
ATATTCCTCTAACAATGGTAAAAATTAATTTTTAGGCATGCATCAAATCACTACCAATTCAAAATAATCTGGAACTTCTAATTCTTTTCCAAAATCCCAGATTAAAAAAATACATAGCAATTGCTTTGAAACAAAGAACATCTTTTTCCCTTCAAGGACTAATCTACCACAGCCAACACTAAGAGTTCTCACTCCAGCAGTCTAGTCCTGCTCCTCTACTCTCCTTCAAGCTTCCAGAATTTCTGTTACCAAAAGCTAACCTAGCAAAAAATAATCTAAGCAACTTTTTTTTTGTTGTTTTTTTTTTTTAATGAACTTAATGGCTTATTGTGCACTAGAAAAATTACAAGAGTCAACATGGAGTAAGTGGGGAACACAGAACAAAATACACCCCTGAGAATTTTTGCATGATAGGGATTTAGCCGTAGGTATGAAAAGCTTGCCAAGAGTGTAATAGGAATTCTGGCATTTAACATAGAAATTAGAAACTTATAGCTAAGGAATTAAACTTTACAGCTTGCAGCAGGAGTAGAATAATAAATACCAGTAGCTACTGTATAGTTAGTCTATGAAATGACTGGCAGAAGCTCATTTGCCATGAGATTGTGTGAAGTTCATCTGAAAACAAATGAGAGGGAAATTTTTCTATTTGCTTCAACTGTCCACTTGCTTCTGGACATCTTGGTTCCAGTCTAGTTCACGGTGCTATTTTTGAATGGATTGAAACAGATCTGTCATCAACAACATGACACACATACTGAAACAAGTAACAGCAGATGCTCCAAGGATGAAGTCTATGTACAGCAGCCCTAATTAGTCTGCACAGCATTCTGCATATTAGAGCTTCAGCCATGATTTAGTTATTCCCAGTAAGTGTTAACAGATCTTCTAATTCTGTAATAAAGTTAAATAACGAAGTATAGAAAAAAATTAAGATTAGGGGGAGTGACAGATCAGTGGATGTCATGTTGTTATAATTACAAAGATTCTGCATAAGCAAAGCATTCCATTTTAGTTTCCACAGCTGCTTATGCAGCCATCACAGTGGTAATATGCAGGCACAATACAGTGCAAGTTTGTTAAAGGAATTTTTCAGGCAAAACCTCATTTGCTGTTATTACCTAATCTGAGGGCTGGGAGGGGTTCTCTCAGGGTCTAGGAATGATCTGAAAAACATTCGTACAAACCAACTTCCTGAACATTAAAATCTGAGCCTTCAAGAATGGAACTCAAATCCATAGCTGGACAAAGCAAGATATGACTGGGCATTCTTGTCATCAAAAACAGACAATTCATACCATTATGTTCCTTTAACAAACTTTTCAAACTCTTACTTAAAGCTACCTAGGGTCCTAGAATTGGTCTTGCACTAAATAAAGCTCCTGAACTTTCAAAACCATTTCAAACAGGACCTGTCACCCTTCTTTATGACTAACTTATTTACCTTTAAATGAAGGGCTAACATTACTAAGCATAATGATCAGGTGTTCTTAAACATTAATATGTGCCTTTTGGTCCACTTCTGAGAAATGTCCAGTCAGACACTTGCATTAATCTGAAGGAGCTCTGGATGTCATCTCTATCATTCTGATATACATCTGGGTAGGTTTCTGCTTCCTTGCTTTTCCTTGTTTCAGGGTAAAACAAAATATTCATCTACTTGTTTAAAATACTGTGAAAGCTTGGTTTAAGCTATATAGTGATGACCACATGGTAATCCCCACTTAACTGTCAACCCGATGGACCTATGAAGCAAGGCCACATTGTCAGGTCTATGGCTTTGGACAGAGTAGATGTGGGAACTCTGTAATGCATTTTTTACATAAGAGTCATACTTCCACCAAAAGAAAAAGGGGAGTTTCCAGAAAAATAGCTGAGCTAAACAAAGACAAGAATCAAAGTGAACACTGAGCAGAGAACTGCCTGCAGCAAACACTCATGCTATGGGACTTACAGGAGGGTCAGCTGAACATTACACTAGTGACTTCTTCACTACAACTTCTCTTGCAAACTTCAGTCCTTCAGATTTTCAGTGCAATACTTCACCAAGACGTCCAGATGATGTGGTAGCACGATCAAGGAGGAGTAAGCTTATGTTCCCTAGTTAGCTGCAGCTGAGTGCAGTGTTTTCAAATGCTCTCATGGATCTCTTTCACTAAAGGAGTTAAAAACCCTAGCCTGCTAAATATATGTATATATACCTGCTCAAGGAGTTCTAAAGATTAAACTGAAACAAAGGCTACAGTAAACCTAGGGAATGTGTCTCAACTTTAAGTTTAAAAAAAAGAAAGGATGTTGATTTCTTACCATTGTAAAACTTACCTGTGGACTTAATACCACATGAAACTGCATCATTGTATGGGGGGAGCTGTGCAAAAAAAATAAATGAAACTTATTTAAGACAATTAAACTCTATTAACATCTGAGATCAGTTTCATTTGAAACATCTGAATCCTTTAAAAATAACATCATTATTAAGGTCTGAATTTCTGAGAGTATAGTGTGAACTCATGTTTCTCTATTTATCAAATCCCACACTGTAGCTTCAAATGTCCTTGAAGATTACCACAATTACTGAAAGATAACCTTGGTCACACTGCAGGCTCATTGAATCATGGAATCAACCAGGTTGGAAAATACCATCGAGATCATCAAGTCCAATCTATCACCCAATTCCTTCTAATCAACTAAACTATGCCACTAAGTTACTCATCCGGTCTCCTTTTAAACACCTCCAGGGACGGTGACTCCACCAGCTGCCCAGGTAGCCCATTCCCATGGCAAATCACTCTTTCTGTGAAGAACTTCCAAACATCGAGCCTAAATCTGCCCTGGTGCAGCTTGAGGCTGACTTCTCAAGCAACTCACCTCACAGCATGAGATCTTCCTTCATGAACAGTAACTCATCAACATTTTAAAATGAGGAACATAGGCTCTTAAGAACTGTAAACTAAATTACCTGTGAAAGGATGAAACAAAACTTTGCACAGTCACACCTAAAACTTTTGACTCTCAACCTGGTTCAGCTACAGTGTTGCCCTTAGAATGTTTCAGAGAAGATTAATCATATTTAACAAAATCAAGAAATTTTGATCATCAGCCTAAGCATAATGTAACCACAGCACATAGTTTCCATCTGGATCATAAATGTTTGGTATGGAACAGCAGCACCATTTTATGGACATAGCGGTTGACAGAAACCCTGCTATTGCGTAACAACAGCTGGACAATTTCTGATTCCCTCTAGCCTAACCCCAAACTCCTTCAGTAGCTGAAAATATTCTCCTGTGCCTGCATGAACTGGTGGCCATTGCTGCGGCACAGCCCAGCTGAACCCTTTCCGCAGTGGGAAATAAAACATTGAGAGCATTGTGCATTTTTATGATGCTAGTCTAAATATCAATTATAATGGTATAGCAAAAATCAAAGAATTCTCCACTGAAGTCTTCAGTTCTCCAAAGCTACAGACACTTAAATACTGCTTTCTTAATGCACCATAAGCAACAGTGGATTTGAAGCACAAAGACAAAATAGCCCTAAAATTCCATTGTAAAGAAGTGCACAGAAAGAGCACATGCTGTAAAATCCATTTATAAACCACAACACATCAGCTTTCCAGGTTGAAAAAATGAGAATCTAGAGATCAGAAAGAAACTTTAAACTATTAAGAACCTATTATCCATATTAATACTGAACATGGATTTGGTTACAATAAAACCTTGTATTTCTGTTGTTTTGGGGAGGAGGTTGGGTTTTTTTCTCCCTGATTCAAAGGGATTAAGAAAACAAAGATTAAGAAATCAAAGAAAAAAACAACCAACCTAAACATAATATACTAGTCCACCTATTGGTGCCCTACATATTATTCAACAGCACCTTTGCAAAGCAGAGATCTCAGAGTTGACCTGAATGGGTCAGCTGAATCAGCTCATTCAATAGGTATCTGGTAGAACATGTATTAAGAATGTCACATAAAAAGAGACATTCTAGATAACCTTTTGCTTTAACTAGAGCCATATCTCAGTCCAACCTGCAGTTGCTAGGTAAGGGACGTTAGATGGACAACGGATGCTGTGACTCTCAAAACTGGCACCACCTGCAACAGAATGTATGTCAAACACCAGTGCAGTGTTAAAATCTCAGTCTTGTCCTTCTTGAATTTCACCCTATTTTTTTCAGTCGATTTTCCTGCACAGTGTAAAACTAATAAGCAGAATTTTTATTTCATCATCCAGATAATTAAAAGGTTGAACTGAACCAGATCAAGGACAAACTTAAGCAACATTGTTCAACACAGTTTTTGGGGTTTTTTTGATAGCTAACTGGTAAGTGGTACACTTCAGTTATAAAAGGTAGACAGGTTCTAATGATGTAGGTTGATGTTTCCTCAACACACTTTATAGGCATTTTCATCTCCCACTGTGTAAACGTAACAATAGCTGATGTAGGACACTTAAGGTGACACTTCATAGGATGCAAACATCACACTGCTGCTATCTAATGGTGGGACAGCAGCAATACAATTAAAACACACATATATTATCTGAAGATCTACCCTGCATTACTTTCCATTTCCAGAGAAGACATAAAGCTATCCCTGAGGGCAATGAGAAGCTATCTTTCCCTTCTGAACTCTCTGCACCTCCTATCCCATCCCATTCTCTTCATGCACATCAGTGATATATTATATTAATTACACTTGAAAAATTAAGTTACAGGAAACTAAGCCACATTATCAATGGTTGTCAGATTAGTAAAATGTAACAAAAGGATTTCCCTATCTGCAGCTAAAGTGTTCGCTTCCTTTATGCTGAGGGGGGAAGTTGGAAGCTGGATTGAAGTGTTTGAATGGAAATGTCTGGAGGAAAACCTGGAAACTGACCTACAAGAAAATTATTTGTCAAGTTTGGAGACTAAGACAATGGCATAATACTCTTCCCTTCAAAGGAAAATGATTTCTTCTTTCTCTACCAAGAACCTCCTAGAATACTACCTGTAGTATGTTAAACTCAAACACACAAAGCCAGCTGTTTCCACTCTGTGGTTCTCACAGCCATTGTAATTAGTTCATTATTGATCCATTTCTCATTTCTTGTACCTCACACACAGCCTTCTTTATAAGCACAGCTTTGATGGTGAGCAGTGCTCCACCTGTCAAAAAATATTAAGAATCTCTGTGCTTCAAAAAGCTCATTAGACTTAGAAGCCCACCTTACTTACTATCAAGATCACTGCTGAAAAAGTTTTCTCCATATCCAGCTCTAAAAAAAAAAACCATCAAAGCTGAGGTAATAGGGCTGGGCAATTCTCTTTCAGCATCCTATTAATACAAAGTCAGCTACTCCAGCTCCGAGAGATGACAAGAAGGTGGAACAATTAATTTCTTATTTCTGAAAACTGACTTGACATCCACATGCATGAAAGAAGATTCCTGTTCCATCTCTTCAGTTTGTAAATTAGCATGCTAAAAGAATTGTAAAAAAACCCTGTACTGTTATGTTTCAAATACACACAGAGAGACAGCTTTAAAATAGTAATTTCTAAACTAGATTTAAAATAGATCTTACCTCAACAGAGCATCGTGGAGTCACAAAGAACTGATTAAACTCATCAGGGCTGAACTCCCCAAAAATATACTAAAAAAAAAGAAAAGGAGAGAGAGAAAGATCCTGTTAAAGAAGGATTCATATTCAGGGCAATTAATTTCCAATAAAATATATTAAACACTTGCATTCAGAAAGATCTGTGTGTTAGGAGCCAGGAACTCACTTGTCTGCTTTCAAGTCTAATCTTAATTGCTTCTTAGTTCTTTAGCAAACTACTGCAGGCTCCAAAACTGTACAAAATGCATTTCTCTTCAAATTCCCACTAGAGACAATCACAGCACAAACTGCAGCTCATCCTGTGCTCTGTTTCAAACCAACATGTTGGGTGAGAAGTTGGATAAGTTCACATAAACTCTAGACACAGACTGGTTTACCTTCTAATGCAACACAGACACCTACCTATCCTTCAGAGTGGAAAAAAACAAGAATTACTTTCCCAGGGTTTTGTGGAAACAAGGAGTTACATAAGACTAATGGCACCACGACCAAGTACAGAACTGAAACTGCATCACTGTAGAAAAATACACAAAATTTAAATATGATCAATTCTGATACAGCTGCTCTTAGGAATAACACACATAAGACAAAGTGTCTTTTCACAACATTATCCTCCTGCACCCTTTTAAATATCTGTATTTCTATGGAAAAAGCAAGTACCTAAACAAGGCCACAAAAAACCCACACTAAAACGAGAGCTTACATTTTTACAGAGAAGTAAGCATTACCAATAGAAAGCCCTGATACATTGGAATTTCATACCACCTGGAAGTTTCTATAAATTTCCACCACCAGCTGTAATCAGCTGAATCTCATCTGATCATTCTGGACAAAAGAGAGATTCTGGGACAGAAAGAAGCTGAGCAAGGAGTTGAATAAACTGACATAATAGGCAAGAGGCCTGGAAAATACCACTGTTAACTCATTCTTGGCATGTGGAAGGATATTCACATGAAGAGTCACTAGTCACAAATATGGCTATGGATAAAAGCAGGCCAGTTTGGCCTCATATTACTTGATACTTCATCTTCAGTGTTCTGACAGTCATTTCATACAACACTTCACTCTCCTCCACCTTTCCAGCAGAAAAGCTTACTGAAGCAGTGTCAAGCCTTTCTCATAGTCAAATCCTTAGCTTGGCTGTATCAAGTTACAGCTAATTACACTGGGAGATGAACCATAGTGACCTTCTTATAAAGTGAAAAATCACCTCTAGTGAAGTTCAGACTGTTGTCATAAACTGTTATTTTTTTCAGACTTTAGGTGGCTTACTTCAGTAAAACTCATGTACTCAATGTTTGTATGACTCAGCCACTTACATTCATAAACTTGAAAGCTGAAATTTAAGCTAAATTCCACAGCAATTACAAAATTTAGCTTTCTTACACAAAACGTGGGTTATCAACTTTTATGTGTAGAAAGGGTTTAACCACTCTAACGCTCTTCAGTGTCTTTAAACAAATATTCATATCATCTGGTTCAGTCGACAAACAATTCTAACAGTCAAAACAAACTGGAACATCTGTGATACAAACATCAGAAGCACAGTGAAATAGATAACGTTTTACAAAATCTTCACATAGCCAACTGATAAGACACTGAGACACTATGACACCTAAACAGAGTAAGATCCCTAAATCAAATTTAACAGAACAGCTTCACAGTTCTTGGCATAGGACTTAAATTTGCCTTAAGCTCTCAGTATAACCAAGCCATTTTTATTCAGTAATATACCAACTAGAACTGGTTACATGCCAAAAACATGCCTTAAAAAGCCATTTGCTGAATCATAACTGAATTATGCATTTAGCAGATATTTTTGATAGTCAGGCAACAAAACTATAATCTCAGCCATAAAGTTATGTAAATCCAACCCAAATTCCTGCATGTGATAATACAGTCTTTTGATTTAGCAATGGTTTTAACTGAGGTATCACAGGCCTTGTTTTTAACTGAGGTATCACAGGTACCACAGGCCTGGCATTTCTGAGCAAAACTGCATGCTTTTTAATTAAGGAACATAAGATGAAAAACCAAACAAAACGATCAATAATACTGTTTCTTAATGGCACTGGTTTACTGCGTGAGGAAATGTAGTACCTGTGTAACTGTTTCTTTAGAATTTAAAACAGGGCATAAAAAAATTACCAACATCTAACTTTAAAACTAATCCTCAGACTACAACACAAAAAAACCCTTTGCATTTGGATCTGAAGAAGTTAGAATTTTATTTCATTTAATAAGGCCTTATTTAACAATGCTTTATACCTACACAATAAACTGATACATATAGTTTCAATATAAACTCATTAGGCCGTAAGACTGATGATACTAAACCCACCCAACTTAAGACAGCTTCCTGACCTCTACCTCATCTCTCAAGAAATACACTTCTGCAAGCATAACAGAATTTTCTATCCTTTAAGGCACAACTACATGCAGAAACAATAAAGAACCAAGATGTCAGATTACTTGGCAAATATAGCAAACTCAAAAAAGGATGCAGAGGGTGGGGGAAGGAAGAAACTATTACAATCTGAAATACTGTGCTAGCTCCCTGGCCTGCTGTCCATCCATACTACATCCCAATGGATCACTGTGCCTGCTGCTGTACAAATGGTCTCTATGTGAGAAAATACTGGGTTTAGCTGTGGAAGCTTCAGAAAGACACATCTGTAGGAATTAGTCTGAAGCATTAATTCAAATTTCAAAGGCTTTTCTGCAATTGAATGATGCAATGTCTAAGCAGTAGGCATTTTCAAAGCAAAACAACGCTAGGATTTTGTAAAAAGCAATACATCCTTGCAAGAAATTATCTCATTATCAGTAGGAGCTTTTGGGACTCTAGCTTGTGCACTTTCAATTATGTCACAAAATTTAAAAGCCTCCATTAGGTATTTTCAAGCTGATAAATCAAATCCAATACTTGGAACAATCAAACAAAAATTTAATTACATTTAAGCTACTCACGATCAACATTAATTCACTCCACACAATAAGTAACATTTCAAACAGAGTTACACTTGCATGTGGTAATATTTTGCCAAAGTACTTTCAAACTGTTGCAATTCCCGTTTTAGTATTTTTTAGGTATGCATTCCCACAAGAAACAAGCATACTCAAGACCACATCAAATTGCTTACTTCAAAGGTCACACTCATGGACTCTGATCCTAAAGGTCTTTTCCAAATTGTTCTAATAACTTGTCCCACACTGATCCATCTCTAAACCTGGGTGTACATCACCAGAACTCAAGGTCCAAAGTATGACTAGATTAGGTTCTCATCACAGAATCTCCCAAGGAAAAAATGGTTTTCAGAGGCAGACTGCTCATTGTCAGCCCTAACACAGGCAGGAGATTATGACTTGCTCAGCAGTAAGATGCTTTGTTATGTGTCAGTGCACCAAAAACCTGCAACTCTAGTTACATGAGCACAATTGCTATGACAAAGCATAGGAACACAGAGCCGAACTGGTCCAGTCACCAAAATACATCAGTAACACAAACTATGTGTGGAAACATGCAAACTCAAGATATTAAAAACATTGCTAGTGAAAAGGTTNAAAAAAACCACTTGGTACTCAATTATTCATTTAAAAAAAAAGTTTTGATTTATATGGTCAGATGAACAAAGCATCTGCTTGAAAAGCATACTAAACAGTATTCAACTGCCTGAGTGGCAAGTCACAAAGTATAGCAAGAATGATGCTTAGAAGAGAGTCCAGTTTTGCATAAATAATGGATTTGGGGAAAAAAAAAAAGTCTTACTATTAGGAGGAAGTCTGGACATGTTCCTATTTTACCATTACCCGTAGACTTAATTTTTAAAGATACATAATCCCTAAGAGGCTTAATTTAGTCAATTCTGATTTCCTTTTCCTTCTCAAACCATCTCTACAATCTATATAAAAGCTTTCCATTATGGCTCCTCTCTCACTTTTTGGGAGCAGATACTTCATGGTTCATTTCTCCTGCTGCTCTTTAGATCATTTAAATCTGCAGAGCCATCATTAACCTTGCATTATGTACATTCACGTATCCCTTAAGATAACCTCAGTCTAGTGAACTTGATTTCTGCCACAGATTAAGAGCAATGTCAAAACAGTATCATAAAAATTTCAACAAATTTGTAACACTTGCAAAAATATGGAAAATAACAGTAATCTGTGAGGGAGCATGGTTGTTGAGGTATGAAGAGAACATGGCTTTGTGGGATCCTGGAGTAAAAAACCCAACAAACTACCACTATTGCCTTTCCACTATCTCAGTGTCTCAGTATCATTTCCAAATCTCTCCTCTGAAAAACAGAAAAAAAAAAACAAACCCAAAATATGATGTATTTATTCCGTTTTGCAGTTCATGACTGTAATCCAATTTGACCATTTAGCAAATATGTACAATATGTTATTGCAGACATTAAAATTCACATGATTTCAACTAAGGGGAGAAAATATATACCAATGTAACAAAATGCCTTTATTGCAATGCACAATCAGAAATTGGTACTTCTTCCACCTAGTATCTCCATACCAAGGTTTAATGATCCATTACTCTAAAAGAAAACCATTCACAAGGGTTAGGTATCCACCCTTTCTTTAAAATTCTAGTTTCAAGATACACAAGAACTTCTGCAAGTTTCGAAATTTCTTCTTGAATCTCTGAAACCAAGAATGAAAATAAACAATGCTCAAATAAACCTTAAAAATAAGATGGTATTAGGTGGGATGCTACACAACATACACAAAATCACTCCTTTTGGATACTGACACTAACAACTAGCACATTAAGCTGGGGTGGGGGAAAGAATCATTGCAAAATTCAATATACTCTGTGAAACTGTAAAATGGTATCTCCTCTCTCACAAGCTGCTGGTGGTGGCTTGGTTTTCAACTCAATTTCCTTATGTTACTAGTACTTAGGCAAATAAATCCCATTTCCACTTATCAAGCTATTGTAGTTAAAGTCTGGAAATTGAATGAATATAAAGTATTCTCATACAGCTTCAGAGAGCACCAGAAAATCCCCAAACCTACAATTAAATTCCTGGAAATTTTTGAATGAACCAGACGTAACTGTAGTGACAGTTTCCTGTGTGAAAGGAGGACATTAAAAGACTTTTATCTTTGCCTTCTTCTGGAAGAACTTTAAATGGTGAGACTGGAATATCATACAAATACTCTGCTGATGAGGAATTTCTAAAGAGTATATCACAACCTATTTTTTCTATAGTAAAGTTCAGAACACCGAATGAATGAGACTACTCAAACTGGTGCAGCAGGAAGGCCTTTCAGTCTGTTTCCAAAACTCACTAGTGAGCTGGCATCACAAATTTTATCTTTCAGTCTCACATGCTGTAATGGGCCAGTCTTCCCTGTGTCAAGGGCCTGCCTCTCAATATAAGCTCTTTAAAAAAAAAAAACAAATTCATTTTAAATACCTCTTTCACGGCAATATCCCAAACCCTCCTGACTGTCAGTCACTGGTGTTTCCAGCCACAAAACTGGAATCAGTTTGTGAGTTAATCTTTGTAATATGATTACAACAGTAAAACAACCATGTGCACTCCAGCAGATTTTACTTCATTTTGAACACACTTTATCAATGGCATCACCTTTACATCTTCAAGGTACTATGTCTAGATTATAACACAAATCGTGGCAAATCAATTAACCAAACAGATCTACACAAGAAGATGTGTTTGCTACCACACAGCAATAAACGTAAGAGTAATTTGAGTTATAAAGGTACCATAACTGAACAAGTGGCATCTTAACTAGGTAGACAAAAGCAGCAGCTATAGAATTCCAAGCAGAAGAGGGGAAAAGAAGGTCCTCAAAGACTCCAAAGGGTTAAAATGACTGATCTCCAGGCTCTCCCCACATCGACTGTTTTGTTGTTCTGTCCTTAAGCACTTCAAAAGTGAATGCCAATGTTACTTCACTGCCTGCAATGAAACCTTCACTGGTATTCCAGTCTAGCAACATGAACACCCTCCTGCAGGAATACAAGGAGGAGGAGGAGTATGCATTACACAGCTGCTTGGCCTAGAAAAATGAGTAGAAATAGCACTGCTGATGCATCATCATCTTGGCATCACCTGAGCTACAAGAAAGTTAGGAAAATGAAGTGTCAACTTCTGCTTTCAAGAAGCATTAACATGGCTTTCATCTAACTACCAACAGCTTCAGATCTTCCAGTCAAATTAGTTTAAGCTGCAAATACTTTCACTTCAACAGCTTTTCTACAAAGGAGTTAAAAATACAGCTTTTACTTAATGGTGGCAAGGAATTAATTCAACTGTATCTAATCAGAAGGCCTAACAAGTCAAAACTAGTTCACATATAAATTAAAATTATGAAATGTCTTATGTATATCATAAGTTATACAACCTTGCTCAGAGAGCTACTTCTCCAAAGTATACTTATTCCTGAGGCTATCAGGATAGACAGGAGTAAAGGAACCGAACTATTCAGAGAAAAGTCTGTTTTCTGGCAAGTAAAAAAGGGCACATGAGTATGACAGCAGTTGGGTTTTATTAGCAGAGAAAAACACTCTTATATTAGTCATCTCAGCAGCAAATAAGCTATTTCTCCCTCACCCTTTACTTCTCTTTCATTTTCTCAAGGTTTGTCAACTTGTTTTATACTCTGGATTTGTAAGCAACAACCCATAGCCAGGTGCTACGAAAATCACCAGCCACATAGTTACAGCTGTATAATAGCCTAAACAGCAGTATTACAAACAAGCCAGTTTCTAAAAAGAAAAAAAAATTCCATGCTGTTCTCCCCTCTTTGTGACGAAATAAAGTCTATTATAAATAGGCGTGTGGAAATGAAGTTGTACTTTACAGCAGAGCATCACATATTAAAGCTGAAATTGTAACAAATCCTGAGCAAATTCTTAATACTGCTTACAGTCCTTTATCACTAGCCCGCAGCTTAAAACTAGAACATTAACAAACCTACACCGTGCCTGGAGAAAGATCAGAGGTAGGTAAATGTAGGTCAACTAAGCCCATGAGTCAGTGTACTACCTACTGCCTACCATTTAAGCAATCAAAGGCTCAAAAATATGACTGTACCTTCCCTTTTTTTCGTGAACGACTCAGAGCTGCTTGAATGCTATTACAGAATTCTCACAGATGGAAGTTAGATATCTATTTTCCACATATTTTACATGAATTAGAGTGGAATTTATTCCACTACCAAGGAAGAAAAAAAATTCTCAAAACCTCATTTTCTGATCAGAGGAAAAAGCAGATCACTGCCTAGTATGAAAGCGCAAGCTTGTGAAATTTCGGGTGTATCCACAGCAGGTATAATGAACAAATGGCCCCAGCAGCCTGACACTATCACAGCAGCACAACATGGATCAAAACAAGTTGATCCTGAAGACTGCAATTCAAACATTCACAAAAGAGCAGACTGTGTTCTTTCATTATTGTTTACATTAATTATGTAACTACTTCAAACAGGGGCAAAACATTGTAAAACAACCATACAAAAAAATGCGAAAACACAAGCCAGTAACTTAAACCCAAACAAATTTGGCTTCCTCAAAAGAAAGTACTCCTTAGCATTCTTTTATTTCAAACAGCAGTGCAGCCAGTCCAAGGAAGCTGCCTATAAGGTGCTGACTGTGGTTAATAGTGGAGGGGAAAGGGAGTGGAATTAAAAACCCAGTCCTTCATCTTGCAGACATCATTGCATTTACGAGCACGGCATACCTTCCCCAACTACACAATCTTCTGGTCTCCAAAGGACTACTGCCCCAGCAATAAAACCTCTGTTTCATATTTAAAGCTTTCTCCAATTGGCAATTTCCCTCTCTTCCAGGAAACAAACGAAAAAGCATGCTTCAAAACAGTGACAATTTTATTTAGTCAATCCTAAAAGTATAAAGAGGACAATGCAGCTCTATCACTTACATGTGATCATAAAGCAATACTCAGTGATAAGTGAATTGTATTTATATATCTTTTATATTTGCATCCTATGAGAAAGGATCAGATATTATTCCAAGGAAAGCCCCTTCCTTGCACCTTCCACTGCAAACAAGGTAACAACACAGGTTTGTTACACACACAAGAGCTGCAGTGAAGAGCATCCATTTTGGGACTACAGCAGGAACGCCTGGGAAGTGTGCTCCAGACAGTGAGCAAGAGGGCAGATAACTCAATTGTCAGGGCTGATTACATCAAGTCTTAGCTCTCTAGAGAGCAAAAGACGGACACCTTTACACCAACATCACCAACATTACCAGCCTACAGAATATCTGCCAGTAATTCAGAGAAGTAATATTTTCCATTCTATTTGTTTTCTTGCAATGTCAAATCAAAATAAAAGCCAAAAGAAAAACACTTTCCTATTAAATTCTCCGAGTGGGCAGTCCTTGTAAATGCCAAAAGAAAAATAAATTCTTCCAAAATAGGAAAATAAATTAAATAAATACTTCCCCAGTTTTTAATTCAAGAACAGTTGCTGCTAAAACACCTCTACCTTCACACCCTCAAAGAGCCTGAAAACACAACCTTCGAGCTGGTTGCTCATACTTCAGCAAAAACATTTACTTCAAGTTCTGAGTTACTAGTTACTGAGTCTCATGCACAAACTGTAAAGTCTCCTTATAATGAAAAACGAAAATTAAGACTTGAATTACCTCTGATTTACCTACTGTCTTGTCATCTGCTGATCAGTCACAACAGCTTCCACTAGCTCACACTTTCAAACTGTTCAGAGGAGACATGAAAGCAAGGTGATGAAAAGGAAGATTCTTGCTTGGTCACTTGAACCCTGGAGTCAGAGATCTAAATCACCTGACTCACTTCTAATGAGAGTGAGTTAAAATGTTCAATCTGAATCAGAATGGCTTTCAGTCTATGAAGGGTATGCACAGTTCCGTAGTACAGGAATTCAGATTTAGTCCCTATCTACACTAACTGTATCAGTACCCAGGTACCTTTGCTTATCACATCTTTAGAGGTCTTTGTTCAGTAAGAAAGTTTAAGTGTTTCAACAGCTTGTTAAAGTGTTTACAATCCCATTCAGGCTGATATTGAAAATGCTGTTTTTCTCTTCCCAGCGTGAAGAGGAAACACTGTTACTGTTTACAGTAAATAGGCTAGCACGGCTCTGCAAAATAAGGAGAAATCTGAAAATGGGCAAGTTTTAAGTAGTTTTGGCATCAAAATGGGTCTATGATTCTATTATTTTGTAATGGAGAAGAAAAAAAAAAGCTCAAAGTTAATTTGTGGGAAGTATCATGAAATATTTAACATGAAAATGTGACCTGCTGTTGATAATTTCCTAAGAACTGATCTAATTTTATTGAGCTCTTAGAGGAACATAATAATACCCAGGATATTTGGACAAGTGTATTTTTTCCAGAAAAACAAAACACTCCAGATTAGTGGAGGTAGAAAGCCTGAACATGACATTCTGGACAAACTACTTCCAATTCCATTTTTTAATCTATGCAACTCCATTTGTGAGTCACTTTACAAAGCTGTGGTCCAGCCTCTAAGGAACAGCCAAACCTGCAAACTTCAAAATCTATTGTTGAGACTCAAAAGAGGAGGCTGTTCTCTGGTCATGAAATTACACGTGGTGGTATAGGTGATGTAGGCATTGTGGTAGTATTGTGTGGTGCTGTGAGCATAATGGTGGGGTAGGTGGTGCAGAGTGGCAGGGGATGATGGGATATGGGTGGCACAGTGATGCGGTGTGGGCAATGTAGCATGGGTGATGGTTGCAACTCCAGTACCTTCTATCTTCACCCTCATCCACCTACAATATAAAGGAGCAAGATCATTTTAGGGCATCCCACATAAATACTAGCAAATTTCCATCTAACCTGTAACGCAGACAAAGTTGAGCAATAATGATGAGACCACACTATCCTGTTTCACCATGCCTACTGTGAATTTATAATACTTTCCACTTTCAAACACCACCAATTCAGGCAGCTTTTGAAAGAACATACTTCTCATGTGCACTGCCTCTTTTGGTCCCAAATGCAATTAAAAAAATCTCATACAAATCACAAAAATGCATTTGGTACACACAACCAGTCAGTCATATCATTGTATGACATGGATGTTTTGAAAATAGAACAGAAAATACAAACCAAACTAAAGTTCCACATTAGTGATTTCTGCCATATTATCAAATATTGCAATCCCTGGCTACTCAATAAGCACAATGGATGTGCTGGACACTGATACCTGGAGCTGACCTTCAAGGATAACATGGTAAGTAGGTGTTCATTAATTACAAGTACTTTCTTAAGCTGCAATAACATAAATTTGAAGCACACATATACAAAATATTGAACAGCTACAAATTGAAGAGCTCAGACTAGCCACAAAGTCACACTGCAAATACGCATACTGTAGCTCAGCACACAATCGAGCACTGGAAATGAGGGATCCCACTGCAACTTTCAACTCTGTATTATAAGCTGCAGCACAAAACAAAGGGAAAAAATGTGCAGCTACCCTAACGCTTTGGAGTGAAGACTGATGAGAACTCAAGGAAATCTCTATTTTAAGGATGCAATGAGACCAAAACAGAAAACCCTAATGGCCTTTTTGTGACAACCATTAGTACTAAGGGAAATACATGCCCATTGCCTTTTTTTCTCCTCAATTAAGGAACTCTGAGTCTTTTGGCAACATCTAAAACACTACATGTCAGCCTAGGGTATTTACAGTCCTTTTGAGTCACAGTAACAAGAGTGACCACCACAATTTAGTGTTGGGTTTGAACAAAGTTCTAAAGACTGAGAAGGCAAACCTGTTGTCATTAGCGGAGAAGAAAAAAATGATGAGTATTAGGAATTGCCTAAGCTGCCTTTAACTTTTTTCCAATTTTCAATTAACTACAGTGCTCCACAATTTTTTTTCAAGAGTGGTGGCTCTAGTTTGGTATCCCAAAGGCCACAGAGGAACAAAAAGTAATGTTTTTCATGATTTAAGGACATTACGGCACCATTTCTTACTTTCTCTGCTAACAGCTAGCTACTGTTAGAGACCATATGATTTGAAAGATACAGTGAAGCAGACTGGAACTTAAAGAGAACTTGACTCTTCTTGCAATTCAGCTATAACTTTTGCTGACAATGATTCTTTTTTTCTCTGCTTGATTTTTCTCTCCTTTTATCATACCTAGTCCTATTTAAAATGACAAGGTCATCCCATATGATGTACCAGCATAGCATCATTTTTAAACAAATACCCTCCCCTAAGCAGCATCATCCAAAAACATTATTTGAATACAATTAATCTAATTGCCCATTGCTAGCATTAAACTAAGTAGCTCAACTTTTTCCATCTCCTTCTGCATCCAGCCTAATGCCAGCAGCATGAATCAAAGGAATTATCAGTATCTTGCCTCTAATCCTTTTTCTATCAGTGATTTCTTTAACTCCCATCAGGTTAGCTTTGGATTCATTTTCATCTTTAAAACTTACAATCAGCCTGTTCAAACGAGAGCCATGTGCAAACAAAACTCTGCTTCACCGGACAGCAGTGAGAATATCTGTGGTTTGATGCCATGTACAGCATCTGAAGTCTTAGTACCTTCACACTATGGCAGTCAGCACATCTAAAGTCACTCTTGTCATCCAATAACTGGGTAACCCCACCTGCATTCTAGGAGTTTTATATGCCAGTAACAGGGGATATTTAACCAACTTAAAACATATGTTTATATTTGCAATACAATCTAAAGAGCAAGTTATATACACATCCATCTGAGACAGGTATGTGCATGTGGCAAAACTAAAGTGCTCATGAAAATACGAGCGCTACCTTGACACTGTAAGAATCACTACTGGCAATGTGTTGCTACACCACCTACAAAGGAATCCCACTTCAACATGACAAAATATTTTCAGGACAAAGGCCTTCTCCTCTTTGCATGAATGACATGACTTCTCTATTTTAAGTTACACTGCTAAACCCATTGCCAGCCAGCAACATTCATAAGGAAAAATGAGGCAGGAAACCTGTGATTCACTACAGCAGGATCTAAATGATGCATGAAAACTCATGCCTGGTGCATCAAGGGAATATAGCACTGCTGTTTCTGCTCATATGTTCAGCTTGATTGCAACAAAAAAAAAAGGCATTTCATATAAAAAACATTTGACAAAAAACTACATTCTCACTTAGATAATTTTTAAATGTGTATTTTGACACAACCTTTGAGGACATGTTCTTTGCAGTTTCTTACACATAGGGCAGTTTTCTCTTTCACCTCAAAGCTGAACCCAAGTCAGTGGATTTTATTCAAGTAAAAAGTTTTAAAACTCTTAAGTGATTTTCCAGTTTCTGCAAACGTTATACACACAATGGAGGCTGATCCATATACCTTTCCTACTGTAATCCCAATGCAAATATACAATACTTCTTTTAAAATTTCCATACATGATACGAATTCATATACACTGCTGCAAGTTAAGAGAATTCCCAAAGCACGTTTGCACAGCACTAGCATTTGTCATTACCATAGGACCTCTTCATTTTATGTCAAACAAATGCTCTTCCATAAGGTGTATGATTTAAATAAACTTACAGAAACACTTTGTTAGGGCTGCTGTGATTTAACATACCTCCTGCCTAACTACAGGTGAAGAAAAACAGACCTCGAAGCACAAAGGAAAAATCAAAAATGTTATGCTGTCAAACAAGAAGAAAAAGCTCTTAGGAGTATTTAAATGATCAAGAACATCTGCAATTAAATGAGATATTAGAGAGTCAAATGCAAAATGAAAAATACTAATGTACTTCAAAGTTTTTCTCTATTAGAGCGTTAATGAATATGTTAATATGAGCACTAATCTAACAAAAAACTCAACATGGCACCATTCCTGGGAACGCTTGAACCACGTAGTCTTAAATGCAGATGTCACTATTTAACAAAATAGAGTTGAGAATCCCAATTATAAATGAACTGCTCCATTGGTTTGTGTGTGCGTGTATCCCTAAGCACACAGACACACGTGTACATATACACACTTTTTTCCACCGTGAAGCATAATCCTATTGTTCCATAAGCCCCAGTTGTATGTTTAATGATCACACATGAAACACTTCCATCGAAATGAAAAAACGCAGTTCTAGCACATTTAATTCTTTAGAAATGAACATCTACATTGCTGAAATGGCATTAGAGTGACAAACGACTATAATCCAATGGCCCAAGGCCAGCAACTTCTATTACAACAGATTTGGCTGTTTTGTACGACACAGCATGTTGCGTGTATATTGCTACACACAAATTAGACTGCTTAGTTTACCTATAAACAAATGCCACTTAGCTTTAAAAGTATTTCAACAGCTACAAGAATGGAAAATGTGGTGTGTCTAAGCAACTGCTTACAAAAAAATGGATTTATTACTGGATAAATGGCTGGATCCAGTCTAAAAAAATCTCCCAATCAGTGCTATATCCTCAAATGTACACAAAAAATAGTGATTCACAAAAACTGTCAGGTTTATTCTATTATTTGCATGCTGCCATATAGTTCCAAATTTAAGTTCTATGTCAGTTTTCCCAGACTGTTTTTTTTTTAAATTAACCAACCCACATTCACCCACTGTGCTCTGCGTGGATTCACCATTCACATTTTAGAAAGGCAAATGATACCTTCTGGCTACCTAAACTCACAACTTAAGCTGCAGCCTGGATTCCTGACACCAGGGAAGCCTACAACTACTCACTCTAGAGGCAAAAGCTCTAGTATGTGGATGAACTCAGGCCCTTCTCTGTGATGAAAGTGGGAGCAAAACAAAAAAAAGGCACGAGTAACAAATCCAGCTTCTTCATCCCCTTAAAACACAGAATAGCAATTGAATAGGACAGAAGAGATGCAGCAGCTACTGCTGGATGCTACACCCAAACACATCTCTCCAAACTCACCACTGGTCACTGCCCAGAACCATCTTTCATTTTGTTTTCAGGGTGCCCTCCTCCCCCCTTCCCAGTTTTCAGTGTATTTCAGGGACCTGACAGATAGAATCCACACTGCCCTCTCTCCACACACTTCTCCCTGCCTGTAAGGACACTGGAGCATCAGACACCTACAAGACAGCACAAGAAACTCATCCAGTTGTGTGATAACTATTTTTTAAAGATTATTTATGATACAGGTTGATTTCCTAATCACAGTCACCAAGAAACATCAGGCAACACACTGCAGACACAGCACAGAACAAATGCCTACAGACCGCTGCTTTCTTCTTTTTTTCCCTCCTCCTTCCAGAAACAGCAGTGGCTCAAGGGAACATCAAACTACACCCTGCCAGGGAGCCACACTCCAAGCCAGCCATAAAAGAGGTAGTTTGCAGTGCAGTATTTCAGGGAGTCGGATTGCATACCATGTCCCGAGTTCCAGTTATTCTGGTTGCCAGGCCAGACAGAGGCTTGCCTGGGTGAGGATGAGCAGCTTATGAGCTTGTTCAGCTTTTTATGAACATGAACTACACTGGGTTTTACTCCAGCTGGGTTTAGGGGCAACACAGTACATTTAAAATGGCACCAAGTTTATTTGACACCACAGTAATGGTGAAAGAACAAAACAAGCATAAATGATTCATTCTGCTATGGTATCCTTTCTTCTGCTTAACTTGTTTTCACAAGATTTATAGATGATGTGTTTGTATTCTTTCTATGATTAACAATAGGAAAAGTGGTTAAAACAACTGTTTAGACAGTTCCTACAGCATTACTCTTTCCAAACAGGGAAACAGTTTTATAATAGATTCTTTTTTTTTTAAAGAAGATTTTTATCTGACCTTGATGACAAATAGTTTCGACTACATTCAGTGCTAAACCAGCTCAATGTATCTACCGTCATACAAAACTTGTACTGATAGAACAGGTTTACTTTTAGCTCACCCTAGTAAAAAAAAAAATCTTAAGAGATTTTGAATATATTCAGAACACACCTACAAAATTGACAGCAGCACTTAAATATCTCATGAAACAATTATGAAATAATGACATGGAACACGGAGGTACAAACGACCAGCAGTATCTAAACTATTTCACCAGTACTCCTGTGCTTGCTGACTAGTTGGCCAGCCGAACTTGATGTCCTTTTGAAAATACACAATATGGTCTCGTTTCATGATTCATTTGTCACAATGTGTGAACTGATGAAGTATTTCTGCTCACTATTACATGAATCCATTAACTGGCAGCAATCTGACTGTGCACTGCAGCTATTAGAACATGATTTTCCCGAAGACCCTTTTCTCCCCTGTGTGATGAAAAAAGAATGTTTCAGTTACAGCACACTCAAATTACAGTCATGGAAAAACTAAGCACTTTTTTGCCTAGGACTCCACATTCTGACACAAAACCACCATGACTAAATAATGCTATTTAGTCTTGTGATCAGAATGCACAACTTTTATCAAAGCTCTCCAATTTTTCTACTGATCTGGAGACGTATCATCCTAAAATAAAAAGGAAACACCTACATGCAAAACTGTCTGCTAAGTTTATCTTCATTACCTTCTTACCATCCAAAAAAAAAAAAAATCCAAACCAGTTACCTCACTTCAGCATCGTAGCACTGTACTGCTCTAGAATATTCAGTCACATAAATCCCAGACAGTATTTAAATAAACTGGTTACAACGTGTGTGGGGGGAACAAAACACAAAACCAGGCTGGTTTAATGACATGAACAAAGATATCTTACAGATTTGCCTCCCAACTACACAGAAATTTAATCAGCAATTCTCACAAGACCTAAATATCTACCTTTCCCCAAAGCAGGCATTGATTTAAAATTCTGTGTAAAAGTTACTGCTAAACATGAATTTGCAGTCTACTTTTAGTTATATTTTCACCATAAACTAAATTATCCACTGAACTCTTTTTGTTTCAAGAGACATCTTAATTAACTACAGACAGAAAAATTTCCTTAGTTCTTCCAAGTCATCAAGAAAGCTGCAATGTAAAACCCAATTTGTTATCAAACTGACCACATGCACTGTGGTCTAGTACTGAGGAAAGAGGAAAGAAGCAACTCAAACATCCTCCAAGTTGAACGCTGAATCCAAGTATCATTACTAAGGACACTGAAAAAATGTCCAAATGCGAGTTTCCTCCACTTTGAAAAAAAAATTTGAAGGATAAAACAGTTCTAAAACAATTTAAAACACATTCCAGGAATTGTAATTGTGCTCAGATCACTCATGTTAGCAAAATTCCATCCCTCTTTCTCACAAACATAAATAAATCAAGCTGGACATGAAAGGCCACGACAGTTTTCACTGATTACAAACTTTTATTTATGGAAGAATCATTGTCAGTGCCACTAATGCACAACTTATTAGACGTGGACCTTAACTGCCCCTCCGAAAAAAATACCTAACTCAGAATGAAGCATCGTCTTCTTTGAAACTTGTATTTTATGGAAGGCATTTTTCACCACGAAACACACCATTTCTTAACAAAATCATCTTTAACACGTTTGAAGTTTTGTAAACTTTCTCATCTGCAAAAGAACGAAGTTGTACAAAAATCTTCCAAATGAACACCTCAGAGCACACACTGCCTGGCATTCAGCCTGACATTTTTGCTTTAAAGCTTTCTGGAATAAAAATGTTACAGTAAAAACACAGTGAAGCTAACCCATTCAATCATTTGCTCTAAGCACACACTAGATTAGATCAGGAATCAAGCTTTTAACTACCAGTGAAAAACTACCACGATTGCAGTTCTGGGTTTTTTTTTCACTCCGTGCACAAATCTTCTGACTGGTTTAGTTAGTCGGAGACAGGGAAACTGCACACGCGGTCCCCATGCACAGTAATCTTGCAACACTCAGCCCTTTGCACCCCAATGCACTGAGATTTATTGAGTGTTTGAGCGGCGGGGGGGGACACACACGACAGGATTAGTTTACAAATCTCCTTATTCCCTTCTCATTATAGAATCGCTTCTGTCTCTCCTCACCTAAATTAAAACAAAACAAAACAAAAAACCTCAAGCTACTCTCTACTCTCTTCCAACCAGCCTCTCCTCGCAACGGCTCAGATGGGGGTACAGCACCGACTTCACCCCACACAGGACTTCCGCAGGCCTCCTCATCCCCTCCGCTTCTTCCCCCTCGCCAAGGCACAGCAACACCAGCGCGACGCGAGGACGAACCCCAACACGCTGGTCCTCTCCACGGGGCAGGGCCGCCGTCGGGAGCACGGAAGACTGCCGTCCCGCCCGGTAGCAAGGCCCCTCCACCGCCCTCAAGAGATTCAATGAAGCTGCAGAATCACCCTGGGCCTACTCCCGGCCACGACGCGCTCCCCCCACCGCCCCCCCCCCCTTCGGAGAGCCGTGGCGCGGAGCCCAGTCGCCCCTCGGAACCCGTCAGCAAACCCCACGCAGCACCGCAGGCAACCAGCGCGGGGTAGGACAGTACCTGAGCGCTGTTCACAGCCATGACGCCCCGCGTCCGTAGGGAGCTCAGCGTCTCCCGGGCGCCTCACGCTGCTGCCTCCGCCGCCGCCATCTTCTCTCTCGCACGCACCAGCCGGGCGGGCAGGCGGCTCGTACTGCGCCTGCGTACGGCGCCGCCGAGGAGGCGCGGGCAGGGCCGGGCGCGCCTCTGCGCCTGCGCGCGGGCAGGGCAAGGCTGGCGGGCGGGGGCGGCGCAGGCGCACTGGCGGCCGAGCAAAGGATGGGTGGCATGCAGCGAGGGGCCTGGTGGCGGGTCGTGGAGGCTGCTGTGGGCTCTGGGAAGTGGGGGGCACCCGTAAAGCCGCCTTTCCAGGGAAGGAGCTGGGCAGCTCGAGGCGGGAAGGAGGGCGAGGCTGCCAAGAAAGTTCGCTTTTAGCTCTAAAGGGTGGAGGAATTGCCGTGAGGTGGGCGGCCTTGAGGCCACCGTGAGGCGGGCTCAGGCTGAAGCAGTGGCGGGAGACTGGTCCCGCATTGCTGGGGCTGTTGCCACGCAGCCTGTGGCTCAGCTGTGAGTAACCTGAGCGATGTAGTATGGCTGGCCCTGTGTCGCTGGGCTAAGGTAGTGCTGTACAGGAGGAACGCAGCTGGAAATAGGCCAGCAGCCAGGCTGCCCCCAAGCAATTAATCGTGGGTTCACCTCGAAAGACTGCGAAGGGCCGTGTGCCAGGGGTTACTCCAGCAGGTGAGAGCTTGGCTGCGTGCCGAGGTGCTGTCAGAGCAAGGCTGTTGCACATCTGCCCCACACAAGAGTGGGAAGGGGCTCAGCGTTTGTATCAAAAACCAAACCAAAACCCAAGTGATTAATCCAGTCTCATGCTTTTGAGAGGACTGAGTCATAACTGAATACTGAAACCCCCAGACAAAAATCTATTAAATTGCTCACTAACTTAATATTTTAGTTCTTTGAACGAACTACCAAATCTTGCAAATACCTGCTTCACTTGGGGAGCAAATGTTGGAGAAAGCTTTAACATAACTGCCGAAGTTGGAAGGAAAGGAAATGTGTCTTTGGCTGCGCAGAGAAGAAGGTCACAGAAAGCAGGAAGAAGGTTCATCCATGTTTCTACCACAAGGACGTTTCCCTCTTATCCAGTGCAACACTTAATGTGTGATCATGACACTTAAGTAATTTTCTGTATCAGCTTCTGTCCTTCTAGCTGCCACACCCTGCAGCCACTCCCTCTCTCGTTTCCAGCGGGTGTTGCTCTGTCCCAAGGCAGAGAACAGCAGTGAAAATAGGTGTTTAATATTAAAAGCAAAAAAAAAAAAATTAGGGGGGGGGAGACAAATGTACAGGCTCTTTGCATACAGCATTTTAAACATCTGAAACCCCCTTCGCCCCCGCGGGAGTCTAATTTACAAGGTAAATAATGGATCTGAAAACCCTTACATAGCTCATCTGGTTGAAGGCAAAATTCCCTTTTGCCTGCAATCCTGCCTAAGTAAACTGTGCTGGAAAGGCTGCCCCTGTGCAAATGGCTGAAAACACAAATGAGCACAGTGCCTCCCACCTGAAAACCAGTTCCAGCAGCAGTACTATAGAAAACCATAGGTAATGATGAAAACTGAAATAGAGAAAAAAGGCTGTCACTGTCTCATACTTCATCAACATTTAAAACCATTTCATTTTTATCCCCCTTAATTCAGTTTCACTGTGAAAGATTGTTGACATTTTACCAAAATATTTTGCAGTAATGGAAGTTTTATTGTAATAGCAGGGTTTGAAGAAACTCACCTGCTGGAAAGTTTCCACCTCAGCTCTGGTTTACCACCCATTTTTGACATTTTTATTGGTCTGTTACTGCATCGCTGCACAAATCAGATTTATTTTCTTCTATCCTTTATGCCAATAGCCGTGAATTATAGCTCCCAAACAAGATGTTGCCTTCCTGGCTTCAAAAAAAGCAAGTGTGTTTTTGTTTCTGTGTACCCATGACCTTTTAAGATTCAGAGTAAAGCACTACTCCTAACAACATGGTGCTGACTTAGTTATTTTGTGACTTCAACAACAAATGAGGTCCATGGCTATGGAAATAAAGGATTAACTGACATGAGTTAGCAAGCTGAATGAACTACTCCCGAGTTTGCTGCCTCTCTGTAACTCCTGTAATTGTTCTTATCCTACTGGAAATGCAAAGTATGTGGGAACAGCTCACACATACTGTACTTCTCATGATTTCACAAGATCATAAGACCTGTGCTCATGACAGTTCCCACGAGGTGAAGGATTAACACATATGGCTTTTGTGAACCAAGCAGGATCCACACATCCATGCTTTCAGGGCAGGGCACTACATCTTGTAGTGTGGCAAGAACTGGTGTATCACTGCAGGAGGTTTATTGCTGTCCATGTAAAGCTTTCTCCTAGTGCTAAGAGCTTTAGGAGTTCTCAAGAATTTCCTTCAGAAATGTAGAACATTCATCCCAATAGTTTCTGAGTACAACAAGGCCTTTGCTGCTTCTCCAGTCGTCTGTTCATGGGAAGAAAATTAAAAACCAGTGAGCACTATACTGTGTTCTGGGGGGCCCAAGATACAGCAAGCTAAGGTGCAGAGACAAGCCAAAAACATTTAAAGCACAAGGAGTCCCAGGGACCAGCCTTATGTCCATCACTCAAAAACAGTGCTGGGGAGGCAGCTCTTTTCACTCCATCCATACCATTGCTTACCATGAAGTAT
Source organism: Tricholaema leucomelas (assembly GCA_013400475.1). Taxonomy (NCBI): domain Eukaryota; kingdom Metazoa; phylum Chordata; class Aves; order Piciformes; family Lybiidae; genus Tricholaema lacrymosa; species Tricholaema leucomelas. The sequence goes on along the minus strand of WAAF01003471.1, from coordinate 340,241 downwards.
TTACAAGCAGCAGTCATCTTCCCTGGTTGGCTCTTGGGAAGGGCTTCCGCTGCTGAGTCAGTCAGCTCCTTGTATTTTAAGTTTTCAGTAGAAAAACAGCCTAGTCAAGCTCAGCGTCCCCAGAGATGCCACTCCTATATTCTGCTGGAGGCAGCTATGACAGCACTCCCTCAGTCTATGGTCCATAGAGACACCATAAGCTTTGCTAGGGGGAAATTGAGCTGGTTTTACAGTGACCATGGTTACAAGAGGTGGTGCCTATGAAGAAGGAACAGAAGTCACTGCTGGAGCAGGTCCATTTTACTGATCGTGGTTATACTAAAACATTTTTAGAACCCTGACAAAGTGCTTCTCCTTCCTTTGTAGAACTTGTCTAGGGCCTTCTGGTTAACCTCTTGTTTTTTTTAGAAAGCAGCTCACACTGGATAGTTCACTCCTGAGACTTTGAGACTTTCCTGTACTTTATTCATGCTTCAGAGTACTCCAACAAGCTCAGAATAAGTTTTGAGCTTTCTGTTGCCTAAATTGTCCAGGCTAGCAACAGACATCCCAGTGTCCACAAATGACAGTTGAGACAGTGGCAGGAACAGTTGTGCAGGTAGAAGCAATGAGCAGAGTAGCACAGGATACCAACAGCAAGAGATTCATTCTGAAAATGCATTAATGCAACCTGATGTCAAACTCTGCATTCCTAAATTAGTTGAAAACTTGTGACAAATGCATTTAATTTTTTGATGGGAGGAACCTAGTTCAAGCCAACCTGAAACTAATCTGCAGGCTGGGCAAGACTTTAGTTGATCACGTGGATATTTGATTTAGTATGGTTTGTGTTTTAATGATCTATGCAAACCTCTGGCTGAACTATTTGTGACTTATCTTTATCTTAGATACAAGCCTTCTCGTGCAATTGTCTATTTAGAGCTGCAGTCTCAACCTGCCAGTCACTATCTCACTCTCCTTTCATGTTCTGTCATCAAACCCATCATGATAAAAACAAAGGTACTTTTCTTCCCAAAGCTACTCCGAGTTCCAGAAAGGTTCCATGTGATGTTAAAAGCTGCAGGTGGTATTAACAGCCCCACTGCTGGGCTGTGCCTTGCTTACTGGTTACCAGTGGAAGGGTAGCTGGAGTTCATCTGTGCTCTGGCACAGTACAGTGACAGAACATCTCCATTTAGACAGGAGAGGCATCTGCTCTGATGTGCTCTGTAAGGCTACTCAAAGCTGTACATTCATGGAGGAACAATTATCTTTTTATTCACTACTACATTCAAGAGAACTGCAACATGACAGCAGAACAAAATAAAAGTATATATAAAGATTATCATAATAGTTTCTTCTTTTCTTTTTTTTTTCCCCTAGTAGAAACTCCTAACTCAGAGCTTTGTAATGATGTACTAGCAAGGAAATAACCACAATTAAGAGTCTGGACTTTTTTTGCTGTGAGTAAAATTGCTGCTCAGAAAAAGGAAAAAATATCCTTTGGTACTCAAAGTTCCTTTGACACAAGACACTCTTTTGCTGTCCCTGAAGAAAAGTGGCTTCTAAGCAGCAGATAGAAAATCACCCACTGGTGTTTGGAAGAAAACAGCCTGATCTCTTACAGAGACAGACACTCTGGCACATTTTTCCCCATTTCAGTTTTCAACTTGAAAACAAAAACATTTCCAGCTTCTTTCTCAAGCCTTCAAAACAATTCCATCTCACACCATGGGGTAATTTCTCCTCAGAGTATCTCAGGGGATTTATGTTATCTAACGTCACTATTACAGGCAGCAACTCCTTGACGTGCTGATGCCAAGATACAGGCATAGAAGCGTGGGAAGAAAAAACCTGAGATTTTTAGTAGCTCTTTTGTGCCAGGTAAGACAAGCTTTCCTCCGAATTTGGCAATAGGATCTACTTTAAAGATGAGGTAGAGCAGTAGTTATTTTCCCCCCCGGGCAGGAAGAAGGAGCTGTGCTACCTGACAAGGCATTTCACAAAGCAGTTCAACACCTGGGAGCTTAAGCCATTTTCAGGCATGGTGTGCTGTCTGCTAACACTTCCCAAGCGATAAGCCAAGTCTGGGTACACGACACCCAAAAGCAAGGAGCAGTCTGCCAGGCTGTGCTTTCAGCAATGCTTACTGCCATGGGTCTTGGAGGGGCAAATAGAGTAATTAGTTCCGTTAATAACAGAAGAATGCTTACACCAACGACAGCTATGACACCCCTGTGGCCTCTAATAACATGAAAGATGTCCCACGCTCACCCACAGCCTCTGCTTTTGAAGGGATGATAAACGAACTGGGAAAAATAAAGCTTACTGTGATGGGTACTGAGGCTGTATTTTGCTTATGCAATTAAATCTAATTTCATGAAGTCAGAGGTGTGTTTATCTACTCCCCATTAAATACAGTCTTTGAAACCAGTATATAAACTGTCACATGGCTGTGGCAAAAGCCCCATGTAAACAGTCATTTCTGATGCAGAAAAGATGGATTAGCCAAAAAAAGTTCTACTTCCACTTCATAGTGTTACATTTAGCTTCTGCCTATTAAAATGCCTCCATCATTATCAACAGTACCTAAAAATAATTACAACCTGACTTCTTTCCAATTCATCCAGAAGGAAAATCTCAATTAAATCAATAGGAAATCAGACCAGTGATGAATACAATAGTCTAAACTGGATTTATTGTTTCCAGACATTAATGTAATACATAAACACATTAAAAGGGGGGGATATAGTAACAAGCAACCCATTAACAGAAACAAAGCAAGTCTTTGAAAGTTTTGTTCTGTACTTACACAGGAAAATGTCCCAAAAAGTGAAGTAGTTGTCAGTCATCCGAACGAGGATTTCAGCTATAAAACTCCCCAAACAGCTCATTAATGAGTCTGTCATAACCAAAATGCTTGGTTTGGATTTTTTTTTTTCTAAACTTCATTTTGAGGATAAAAGAAACATTACCTCATGCAGTGTACAAAGGTTTTAAAATAAATCCATTAATGCAAATGAATCACTAACTCCTGAGGCTTTTCTATTTTAAACACCTAAAAACCCTCAAAGAGTTTCACAAAATTAATTTCAACTAGCTTTCTTAAATCCTTTCTTAGCACTGAAGGAGAAACCTGTAGCATCCCTGCACTCCAGCAATTTATTCAGAGGTACCTCGTTCAATACAAAGATCCTTGCAACATATCCAAGAGTTCTTTACCTTACAAGTGCTTCAAATGAAATGAACTGCAAAAATGTTTTCCAATTACTGAGGTAAAGAGTTGAAAACAAAAAAGTGGGTAGCAGGATCAGCTGTCCGTACACCAGCTGGGGAAGAAGGCAAACCTGAAACACATAGTTATGGCGCAACAAGGGAGATGTGAAAGGACCGAGGGAGAAACAACAGCAACAATCAACAGTTCCCCAGCAGAACTTTAAACCGAAGCCCTTGAAATACACTCGGCAGATCACCACCAGCCGAAAATAAAGCGTGGTCATTAGCCTGTCTGACGAGCTGGACTCTCAGGGAAGAGGCCATACAATAGTCACAGTTATAGCTGAGTGCCTGACAATGCTGAGAATGTAAACGCTGCTCTGACAGCTGCGTCCTCTCCTGATGAGCTACACAAAGATCCAAATGAGGAGCTCCTGAGCAACAACAGGGGCACAAGTAGAGAGCGAGAGCTTCTACAGGAAATAATAGTATATATGGCAAACAAGAGACTGAGTTAGCAAAACGTGTTATATAAAAAAGTATAAAAGTTGGTTTTAAAAACTTCCTAAAAACTTCTTCTTGTGGGAAGGAGGAACATTAACCTGTGGCCTGGCATTGTTGCAGTCACTGAAGTGCCTGTATCAGATTGCTGGTGAGAGGCTTCTTGCGAATCAGAGGTGCGTTTGTAACCCGCCGCGGGGTGAATGCCTGAGCGTTGGCCAGACAGTCGGGGAATTTTAATATCTGCAGCAGAATCAGCTGTGTTTGTAGAGGGTGGACTAACACTTGGGTTGGGCATCTCTGTACTTGGTATGCAGAGGATGGTGTGACGCAGCAGACCTAACAGACTGTTTTCAGTTCAGTCCCACTGCCTGGATCCTGACCACACTCCTGAGCATATTGTGTTTTCCCTTTCGAACCTGTTTCACTGGGGAAGGTGTTTGGTTGCAGGACTTCAGGTTCCTGCCAAATCCACCAGGAAAGGCTACTTGCATGAAAAGACATTTTAAACTTGGAAAAAAGAGAGGAAAGTGGGAGCTATTAACTCAGGTAAAAACCCTTGAGTTTCTGTTCTTCAAGATTACCAAATCCCAATTAATCTTCCTGGGTTAATAAGCTTTTTGACAGTAGAATACTCCAGTATGGGCCCTTGCTCACACTGGCTACTAACCGAGATCACTGTGAGGCTTAAATTAAATGAAGTGAATTGGAGCTTCTACAGCCTGGTTGGGCTAAGGAGGGACATCTTCATCTTGAAGAATCCTCCTGCCATTTCTTTCCACTGTTCAGCAAACCTCACATGCGCAGTGAGCTCTATCAGTTCCATCTGCTTTAAAGCCCAAAGCAAACTGCAGAGTTTTCATCCAAATCCTCAAATCTTCTTTCAAGTTCTTCAGTAGATTATTTATATTTCTTCACTTTGAGTCATGTCTCAAAGCCCAAGAAAAACTTCTTACTGTGTTTAGACATGAGAAGTACCACAACAAGGGATACAAAATCATGCCACCTCTCCCAGACTTCAGGGTTCATAATGGCATCAATCCAAGCCCAAGTCAGTCCTAGCTATTCTTCAGCCACACAGTCGGGTGGTCTTAATTTTAGGAGTACAGTGGAGTTAGTTGCTCTTCCAGCTCATGTGACCTGCATTCACCATAAGCAATATTCTCTTTGAACACTCACGTTCCAGAAATCTGATACCAGCGACTCAAGAATGTATTGTAAATGGAATTCAACATTACAAAACTTCATAATTACAACACTGAAGATCCATTTCAGATTTTCTTAGCAGTTGCTTTTCAACTCCTTTGAACTGCTCTGTAAGTTCAAACTAGATACTACTCTGCCTCCTCCCCCTTGGCATTATTGTCTTAGCTGCAGATCTAACCTTATTACAAAAAGTTGATATAATAGGATGTAGGTGGAAATGGCATAATCCACAGAAATAAAAGACTAAGCCTTAACATTCAGGAGAGCAGCACAACTTCTCTTGCCATATCCCCCCTTAAGTTTCTTTAGTTTGTTTCTTTTGTTGTTTTTACCTTAAGCGTGAGCTTAATCCAAAAACCACATTCAAATGGACATTTTCTGAGGCTTCAGAAGATGCTTTCCCCCCATTAAAAAAAGAAGGTAATGAAATAAAACCCCCAAATAATAAAAGATTAGATAGAAATGATTAAATACAAGGGTCTGTTGGAATCCACCATCAAAGGGTGGCCATCCAGAAGTAGTCATCTTCCTCGATCTTGATGTTTTTTTGTTTTTGTCTTTTTCTTTTTGTCCTCTGTTTTGGGTTTCAATGCACAGACACATGCAGACACACCAGCAATGGCTTTGGGTAAGTCAGTTCCTTTGTACCACTTATTTTTCTCCTTATCATAAACCTGGACTGTTTTGGAGAAGACTGTTTCTTCCCAGCTGTAGCCTCCGAGGATATAAATCTTGCCTTCCCAGACTGCAACCCCTGACTCACTGTTTGCTTGCAACAGAGGAGCGACTCTGGTCCACTGGTTACACTGAGGGCTGTAGGACTCCACGCTCAGAATGTCAAACCGAGCCATGGTTTCGATGTTGTCATCGCTGCCACCAATGGAGTAGATGTTGTCCTGTAAGGTGCACATGCTGTGCCAGCCTCGGGCAGTGATCATCGGCCTCTTCTCCTCCCAGACGTCCGTGCGGTAATCGTAACACAGCAGGTTCTTTCTGTAGGGGCCAATTTGGTAATCGTGGCCTCCTGAAATGTACACAAACTCCTTGTAGACTGTTCCAGCGTGGCCGTAGGTAAACCTAGGGCAGGCAAACAGAAGTGATACGATTTAGTGCTTATGGGTTTTATCAAGATACACAAACATTCAGCAAGGGCTGGTACTAAAGAAGAAAGAGTAACTAAAGAGAGAAGAAACCCTAATCCTTGTAGTTACCCAATAACTACTCTTATTTAAGCTGTTCCACCCTGCACTTCAGAGTGCTGAGCTATCACAGTTACTTCTGAAGCCATCCCCTACAGTAGGTCACACAACAGAAGTAGTTCATCCTGCCCTAGCTGGCACGACCTTCACTGCCATATTCCTGTCCCACTGCTTGGATTGGGGCAGAGAAGAAAAGCTCCACATTTCAACAGGGGTTCCTGTGACAGAAAGAGGAAATATTCATGATATTTCTCAGAATTACCACTAGCAATTAACCAAGAAAAAATAACATGAAAATTACCACTGCCTTCCCCTTCCACAGCTTCAGGATCATGAATCACATTTCTTACTCTGTGTTCACAGCCTGGTTTATTTGCAGTCATGATCCTTGTGATGTCTTTTTCAGGAGCTTTCCACCTGTTCTACCACTTCTGCTATACAGGTGGTAACTTGGGTCATCCCAAGACAAGGCAGCAGACCTCAGTGAAAGACAGATCCAGGTACGTGTTTGAAATAAGGCAACATGGAATGGTAGAAGCAACATCATGCACACTGTTTCCACAGGGCAGAAAGAAAATTGCTTTGATCAGCTACAATAAAGCCACTACAAACTGAATTATTAAGGCTGTTCTTAACTTCACACTAGGATATTATTGACCAACCCTCTTTGAGCTCTTAGATGTGGAATGGTAGGGCAAAGGATGGCCTCTGCTTCTTTGAACATACCCTTTCTGAATATGTCTTCTTTTTTTTTTGGGATGCATGGGCCATCAAAAGCTGTAGCTGCAGCACCAGCCACAGCAAACTGGCTCACACACTGGTACAAAGAGCCTAAGCAATTTAATACCCATAGGGCTGCAGAGTAATAGTTTGATCATGCTGTGCTCACAAGCCTCTACTACCAGCTATCCTTTGTAGTCAAGGACTCAAGACAACTCAACCTCTATGGATGGCAGACAAACCTAGGTTAGCATTAGTTTAGCCTGGAATGCTTTTGAACCATGCCTGAACATGCTGGGAACTCAACATGGGTAGAACCTTGAGTTGTTTTTATTTCGCATGGTAAGTTTCTCTCAGCTACACAAGCAGTAGCATAACTTCTTCCACAGACATAAATGCCAAGCACTTTTGTGCCAAGGGAAAAAGTAGAATACAAAAGAAATCCTACACCTACCCTGAAAGGAACTCTTCTAAGAAAAGTCAAAATATGTTTATTATTCCAGATGTCTGACAAAGCTTCTGATCTCTGACTAGTGCCTGAATCAGATATTCTAACCAGCTCCTGCTACAAGAAATGGAGAAATCCCTGAGAATGCCAAGTGACCAGGACAGACCTTTCAACTACAAGCCTGAGGCACCATCCCTGGAGACCCTGCAGAGATGGCATCAGAACTGTACTGCTTCTTAACCACTTGCAAAAAGAGAAAGATAGAAAACAGAAAAGACTAAGACATAGCTCAGCTTTTGCACCTGCCAGGAACACTATGGCAGGTGTAACATACACAGATGCTGCTCCACCTTGTTTGTGGTCTCTTATGGACAAGAGCTGGGAGTGTATCTCTCCAGTAGCACCAGTCTGGTTGCCAGAGTCCTTGCTTCTCTATGTACATGGGAATGAGTCTTAAAAAGTAGACTACCTAGCTAGGAATTAAGATGGACAAACTGAGTTCATGTCCTTTCTCAACCTGCAGTAGGTTTTAAACCCACATCTAACCAGCAAACTACCCAGCGGACCTGCAGTTCACTCCACAGAGGAGGCAGTGTCAGCTAACAGATGGTTTTGAAGACTCAAAAGGAGCAGAAGAGTGCAGTGACATAACCCAGGGTTGTTGTACTGCTGATAGCAATCATTCAGCGTTTCAAAATAACAAAAAAAACCCACCACAAGTTAAGCAAAACTTGAATGGCCTTTGGGAAGCAGGTGAAATATTTTCCTACAGTAACTGAAAAGGGGAATTCTGTGCAGGTAAGCCAACAATAAACATTTTCTCTCAAGCACATGCATGTAGTCTGGCACAGAGAGCTACAGAAAAAGCACTGATGCTTCTCTTTTTGCCTCAACCAATGGCTACGCCCAGTGAACAGCAATAGCTACTGCTCTGAAAGAGGAGATCATATCTGAAGCACCAAATCAACTATCAAGTTGTTATTTCCCAGCAGAGGGAGATCACCCATTGAAATTGGCTAGATGTGTTTCACTTTGCCTGACTCTGAAAAGCTCATCCAGAACTGCACACACCAGAAAACTGCGTGAGATAAAATGCACAAATCAAAGCCAATCAATACGAATCCTTCCTGCAGGCCCTGCCGTTTAAGCAGAGGCACTTCTAAACAGGCAGCAGAACAGCACACTTCGGTACAGCAGGCCCAGGTGCCCTCCAGCAGAAACTATCCAGCCTTTTGGTAGTGCTATATATCAGAGTGGGCAGAAAAAAAAAGTAGAGGCATTAAGGAGAAAAAGGTCTCAGTTCAGAACATCTGTTAGAGTCAGTTCCAGATCCCCACTCTGGATAGCTTACCTAGATACAATGCTGCAAAAATGACCATTTCTGACACAGTTACACCCTTCAGTAGAACCAGAAAATGTATCAATTGTTTTCTTAAACAGAGGAATGCTTGTTCCAACTCCTTAAAGCTCTGGGAATCCCCTACCCCAGCCAAAGTCCAGGCAAGCTGTGGTTGCTGTGAATCCTGGGGTCCACCTGTTGCAACCCTGAGAGATCATTCATGACACAACTAGCAGAGCAGATACCATCATTTGTTAACCTGTTCCAACACATTTCCTTATACAACAGCTTTCAGTTGTTCTGCCAAACTTTAACCTAGGGCCACTCAATTAATTTCACTGATGTTTGCAGCAGAGTTTTTTTTCATGGTCTATTCACAACAAGAACATATTGCAGCAACTTCTGCTCTGCCAAGCTTGTCAGCCACTGCTGCTCCCTTCCGGGCTAGAAACTATGGCAGCAACTGCTCCCAAAGAGCCTGGGAAAATGGTGAAAAAAACCTCTCTGAAGACTGAGAAAGGCATCCCACAACCAAGGACCTGAGTAAGAGTCAGGTGAAATTCACTTGTAACAGATCTGGACCAGGTCCACCCTTCAGATAGCTTGGCTGGAGTTCTCCACATTAAGCATCTGCATGAAGAGGCTGTGTTTGCTTCTTCAGTATGGTAACTTTATTCCAGTCAAAATAGCTCAGCTCCTTCCAAGAAAGTGGTTGGAGAAAACAAAGTGTTGTTTTGACTGTGTTGGAGTGGGAAGGCAGTGGTGGGTGGGGGAAGAAGAGATAAAAAAGAGCTTGCAAAGCTTTTCTTTAGAGAAGCACGGCTGTGCCTGTGTTCAGCAACACAGACACGGGATTTGGCAGCAGACAGCAGGCATATTTAGTCAAGGACACAATTATCACCTTTCTCCCAAAAATCTCCACACACATGGCAAGTTATAAGCCTTGGAAGAAGAAAAAAATAAATCTGTTTTCTCTTCAGAGTAGAAGGTTTAACAAATGTAACCTCTGGGAGTCCCATTCCACAAAGCTCAAATCAAACTATGCAAACCTGTGTCCCAGAATGACCTCAATGTGTGCCACTCTCACTCCACACAATGGTCTTCTAGGCAGTTACTGGCTTAACAGCAGTCAGAAAGAACAGCACAGCTTCCAGCAGGGAACCTGATTCTGGTGGACATGCACCCAAGAGGAAAGAAAGGCTGCATGTGTTCTCTTCAGAGGTAAGAAGACAGACAAATGCAGGAAACAAGGCAGCTATATTAGGGTGCATTGCCTGATCAAGCAACCAGGAAAAAGAGGGGTGGAGCTTCTGACCTCCTTTACCGAGGAAAAAAACTACCACTAGAAGAGGACTGGAGAAGATGATGGTTGAGTGAAAACAGTCACTGAAGTCAGTTTGAGTTACTTAAGCACATGGTGAGGAAAATAGATCAGCTCAAGAGCATGTGAAAGGAAGACAGGTGTCCACAGAAGGAACTGAGTTAGTGTGCTATCCTCTACTCTTGAAGAGGTGACAACATTCCCTCTCATCCATCCTCTGCTGTCAGGGAATCTGTCTGGAGTACATCAGGAAAGGACTGCCCAGATCCCTTCCAGCAGCCACCTGCACCTGCCAGAGCCACATCTGAGCTCCAGCAGCATTTGCTTGTCCCTGCATACAGAAAGCTTTTCTTTTGCCCACCTCTCCACTCATTTTTGCTTTTGGCAATCTGCATAAAGTTCTTTTTGCTTTATTCTTTCTGCTCAGAAATCAGTTGTTGCAAACAACATACTGGTTAATGCAAGAGGTCTGCAAAAGGAGAAAGAGGGCTGAAAATCTGAAGGTACTAACTGTCCATTAAGATCTAACTAGACAGGCTGAGAGAGCTGGGGTTGTTCCCCCTGGAGAAGACTATGGGAAAGATCTATAACAAAGCTGGAAAGGAACTTCTTACAGTGGCATGTAGCAATAGGACAAGGGGCAGGGGCTTTAAATTTTTTTACATTATATTTTTATTATATTTACATTAGACACTAGGAAGAAATTGTTAACTATGAGGATAGTGAAATGCTGTCAGGGAGACTGGGACTAGATGATCTTCAAGGTCTCTTCCAACCCAAATTCTATGATATAAACATGCAAGAGAACAGCTACATAGAAAAGTGAAAAAACTCTAATTCAGCACACAGCTGCACAAACATCTGAGCTGGCACAAGGGGCAGTTTGCACAGAATGAGGACCAAGCAGGCAGGAAGAGAAGATGCAGAACTTTTTCTGGGATGTTTCAGCAATGTAAAATAGCCTCTGTTATACAGCCTAACCCTGCATTCAGCAACCTGCTAAGGAAATGTAAGTAGGGTCTATCCCAAAATGGAGACTTTTGCCTGGTCCAAGTGGATCAGCTAGGCAATCTAATAAAGTCAAAAGTTTACAATTACATATGGCAGTTGCAAATATCCCAAAGCCAGCACACAGGTAGCAGGAGGAACGTGCAGACATCCTGGCCCTTTTCATACAGCTTACAGTCTCGTTGGCTTAAGCCAACCATGCAAGCTTCCCCAGGATCATCTGTGACTAAAAATATCCATGCTGGGTCTAAGGTGAGTGTTTTTCTAGCAACAAACAAGGCAGTCAGGCCATGTCTACACTTTGAAAAATGTTTAAAAAATAAAGAGAAAAGGAAAATCTGTGCTACAACTTCTCTGGCACATCACAGGTCACCCCAATTAGCAGAAGGGCTTAACAGATGGAACTGAAGATGCTCTCACACACATCTTCCCAGGAATGATTGTGGTGTTTAGCCTCAACTGTTAGATGTGCCTCTGTGAGCAGAAATCAAATGGAAAGAAGCATCCTGCTTCTGAAGAACACTCAAGCCCAGCTGTTAGCCTGGATCAGACTCACATTGCAGCATCTACCCAAAATAGAACCAGGCAACAGGCTGCTGTGCCTTCACTGGCTGCCTATGGCTCTGCAGCTCTGCAGCTCAGGGAGTAAGGGAAAAATCTGAACTCTAAAATCAAATCGCAAGTGTCTTGTTCCTGATACAAGCACTGCTGCTGAAGTTGCAGGTTTCAGGCACCATGAAGATAGCATCCACACAGCCAATGCTCCTGTGGCTTCCATGGCAGTGAAATATTACTAAATCTGAACAGCTGTTTGCCAGTAAAATGCTAGGGTGCCATTCTTATCAAGTCACCACTAAAACCTTGATGCAGAATACTAGCAGCTTCCTCTGCTGCTGTTACAAGAGCAGCTGCATTGCTAAAGCCTCTCAAAAATAGAGCAGCTAAATTTTAACTCAGACTGAGAGAAAGAGAAGTCACATTTGCCAGAGTTATCTGCAATACAGGTAAATGTGGTTTGTCTGCAACAGCCAACCTGAGCAGCTTACAAGGAAGACAATCACACCAGGGTGACAAAGTAAGGCCAAATAAATTACAGAAGCCTTTGAGCAGGACCTAAGCAATGCCTCTGAAGAGATTAAACTCCAAGTCACCTCAGGAAAAAATATTTTAAGAATAACAGAGCAAAATTTTCAGTGCTCTCCCTCCCATCTTTCAGAGGTGCCTCAGGACAAAAACTGAACCTAATCAAGCTGACAATGTACACACAGCCTGGAAGAGCTGGTTGTTCAAATATCAAATGGTGATATGGTTTGCTTGCTGACACCATGCTGGTTATATATCTTCTTGCCTCACATCATCACCTAAAGTCACACAAGCTTCCTTTTCTACAATTCTTCAAAGACAGGATGACATCCTAAACACCTCCATTACCTGGGCAAGCCTGCTATATAGGACCAGGAATCCTTCTGAGGACTGTAGGTCTCCACTGAAGAAAGTGCCCCGTTTTCATTCCTGCCACCAACAGCCACCAGCATGTCGGTGATAGCTCCCAGGTAGAAATCCACACGGCGCTGTCTCATGGAGGCAACCTGTCAAAAATAATGACATGCTGATATCTTCAAACATCTGCTAAGCAAGCTGCCTTAACGTACATGCATGTTTGAGGAGAGGACAGTTTCTTCTTCCCATGTACTTGGAAAGGAGAGCTACTGGGTTTGGCCATTGTATTGATAAAACACTTTTGTTTCTCTGCAGTAGCACGTTATAGAGCATTCGTTTTCAAAAAAGGGGGGCAAAAGAGAGAGGTTATCCTATAAATGTTTGTATTTCATGAGCCTCCTCCCAAAATCACAGGGGAGTTTATACAGGAACCTGCATTGGCTGCAGGGTTTTACAGTGGGAATGGAAGCGAACAGTTTGTTCCAAGAGACATTTAGCACAGAGACATTTGACAAGTGTCAGAGACATCTTTTTACATCAGGCTAATTTTTGATTTAGTAATATGAGCTACTGCTTCAGAAAAATGAACTAAGCAATTGCCTCTCTAAGTCCATTTTAGGACTATTCTCAAAAGTAAACTGCAGAGATGAGGGTAGATGCTGCCCAGGAATTTCAGATGAGATGTTCAAAACCCAGCTGAAGTTAAAAATCTGCCCCACACTCTTCTGCTGTGTAACTCAAGCATTCCCACAAAGAACTCAAGTAACTGCTTTTTCAACTTAAACAATTTCCATTTGCAAGTGTTGTTGTATTAGCTATTCTAATGAGCCCTGGCCTTCCACCAAAAAGAAGAAAACACTCTAACATTAAGGATTTTAAACAGAAATAATACAGCTTAAGTCTCACCTTTATCCACTGGTTACAGCGGGGATCATACCTATATAGGAGATTGGAAGCTGCATCCCCTCCATTGTCCCTTGAAAAGCTCCCTCCGGCTATGAAGATGAAGCCTCCCAAGACTGCAACACAGTGGTGACTTCTTCTGGCTGGGAGAGGGGTTTCTGCTACCCACTGCCCCTTTCTGATGTCCAAGAAGCAGGTATCATCACTCAGTTCCAGGCACCGTTCAGAGACCTCCCCGCCTACAAAGAGGAGTCTCTCCTCGCAGGTCCGCAGGGCTGTCCGCTTGTTCTGCAGCACGGGCTGAGCCGTCACGTTGTTGTGGTAGTTCACTGCCTCCTCTATAAACCCCTCACAGTTTGCTTCTTTGGGAAGAAGAGAGCAGACAGCAGGCTTCACTCGATGGAGGAGATCACTTTTGGGTATCAAAGGAAAATGAATGTTATCCAGAACCTGGTAAGCCTCATTCTCCCTTTCTGGGTACTGGGTAAGCCACTGCAAGGCAGCCTGGAGCAAATCGTGCTCACACTCCTGCTGCACATTGCTGCTGTCCAGATACTGGCACAACTTCTGCAAGGAAATGTTCTGCAGGAAGTCTGGGGTGAAAGACAGAGTGCCAAAGTTCTGCAGGATGAAAGAGTCAATGTAGGAGTCAAGGCGCTTCAGGTTGTAAATAGAGGCTAGCTCCTGCAGGTACAGATAGTTCTCCTCACTGACCTCATTCTCCAGATACTCACAACAAAAGTCGACCACCTTCCAGATCTGCAGTAGGTGAGCTGTTTCAAGCACATAGTCAATATTGCCCCCATCTAAAGACAGCTCACTGCCATAAAGAAAATCCACCACAGCCTTGAGACCAATGTAAGAGGCTCCAAAAAGTTCAACCTCTTTTTGATGGGCTTCTCGCATACCAATGGTGAACATAGAGTTGAAGTAGTCACTGCAAACGGCAAGGAGGTTCCGATGGGCAGGGACTCTCTGCTCGTCCACCACAAGGACAATGTCACAGAAGAGGCCTCGATGTCTCTGCTCATTCAGGCTCTGAAGAACCAGACTAGAGTGGTCGTCCCACCTGTATACCTGAAATAAACAAACAGTTTATCTTCACCAAGACACATTTCAATGTGCACAAAGTGTTTTCCATCAGTCATACACAGGAGAGAGGAAGCTGACTTAACGTTGCACATATGTAATAAATTCTAACTTGAAACAGTTGGCAAGCAAAGTAGTATGAGCCCAAGCTCCTCATCTTCCCTTTGAGAGGCCTGTGCAGACTTCAGTGCCTCCTACTCCCCTGTTCTTTTTATAATTGACTCCTACCTCCTCCACAATGCTGCATCCCAACCTGCTCCCTGATGATTTATGCAGGCAGTTTTCTGAATCTCTTCCACTCATTGTCTTCAAGACATCTTGCTGACATTCCTTTTCTTACTTGTCCCCCAAATGACTCCTTACAGAGTTCTTCCCAACTAAGCTACTCGCAAAATACTTGGAGTGGGAGACATACATGCAGCAGCGTGCCAAATTTTCATTCAGCCCATGTATTGTTTGGGTGAGTGCTTACTTGACAGCTACCCCCTCTCAAATCTTTTCAGAACTCTACATTTCTAAGCCTGTCAGTGTAAAATTTCTCTTTCTTTCCTTATTATTCCAGACACACACACTGCAGTCAAAATAAGAGCTGTTTATTTATGTGCAAAGCCACACATGTGGAAACTTATTCCCCTAAGACTTCTACTTGTTTCCAGAAGCTGAGGTAGCTTTTGTTTGATTAACACAGCTAAATATTTTTGTTTTAAAGAAAGGGGAAAAGGCCCTCAGAACGTGTCCATTAAGTGCCTTTCTGGAAGCCCTCTGGCCCAGACATTCTTCCCACCAGCTCTGTACGTGCCACTGAGCTTTTGAGGCTACCAATGCTCATCTCTTTCTCACAGACTCACTTTACCAGTCTTACAAAGAACCAAAATGGAAATATTTTCATACCCCTTGAACGTCCTGCAAAACATGTACTGAAAGGGCTGGTGACCCTAGTATGTTGAGTGATGCACCTTTTAGGACCATCCTTCCAAAGGAATGTAATGCTTAATGGTACAGTCAGTTACTTTGTGATCTCTCTTAATAAAAGCCAGTTAAGTTAAATGCAAATATGTAACTTTAATTACCAAATCCAAACCAGGCAGAGATGCAGAGCCTGTATGGACATGTAAGAGAAATGAAAGGAGGCAACGAGGAAGCAAGTCTTTGTTTCATACCTAAGTCTGAACAGTTCTGGCTGCAGAACCTTGAGTTTCACCTAGCAGTACACCCTCAGGCTGCATTCCCAGAAGTGACACTCTGAAAAGGAGTTTCAGTCCACACAGAGGACCTGAGGTCTCCTCAAGCCTCTCAGTACTCAAGATCCTTCACCAAACTGTTGCTTCTAGAAAGTGTTCCTTCCTGACTATCCAAGCCTTTTGTGGTTTCTCAAACAGAACGCACATGATCAGTGCTGTCTGGCCAAGCCATTAACAGGTTGGTTAAATCATGGTGAGACAAGCTCCCTAGCCACCTGGATGGGAAAGGATCAAGTCCTAAGGCCAAGTTTTTCCCCCTGCACTCATCCCTCACTCCAGATGCATTCTCTGTGTACATCGTTTGGTACCTGTACTGCTGTAGGAGGAGATAACCAGGGTTAACACGTGCAGCTCACCACTGTCCAGACGTGATGGCAGCCAGGCACCCTAATGCCAACCTCGGGAGCCTGATCTCCCATGTCTGCTTTTCAGTTGGTGGTGGGGCGACAGGCTGTCTGCCAGAGATGAGACTCAAACTAACAGCCACATGTGCTGCTCTTTCTGTCATATCCTGGCATTTTGCTGGGATATCCCAGTAGTTTTGCTTATGCTCTTTTCCAAACAATGGAGACTCTGCTGCCAAAAAGCTTTCTCTTGGAGTAGCTATGTTCTTGCAAGTGCACAGAGTTAAACCAGACTAAGCAAAGAGGCTTCAGTCTGGGCAAAACTGTTTAATTTGCCTCATACCCATTGTCTCACCAAATCTCTGACCTAAAAAGAGATCTATAGCATGGACAACAAAGTAACTTACACTGAGAAAGAAAGCTCCCAGACATCTATAATAGAAAAAAAATATGGAGTCTAAGGACTGTAATTTTTTTTAATCTTCATTATATAAAGTTTGAGAAATGCTGATACCATACAGGAGCCCAAGTAGAGACCTGGGGATGGAGAAGGCAGGAAAAAGCATAAACATGGCGAAGGACAAAGCACCCATCTGTGGCAATGATGGTGAAGAATAGTGGCTGAACAGACAACAACATCTCACAGCACCCTCTTCCAAATCTGACTCATGGGGGACAGTTATTGGATTAAACCAAAAATGTATTCCCCTTTTGTCTCTGTAAACTGCCTGATTATTTCCCTCTAATATTCTCTAATGCCACCATCATGCATAACAAGATTACACCAGAATATAAGATTTGCCAGAGATCCCTATGTGCTTAGCTGGCTGTTGAGTCAGCAGCGTAATCCTGACGGCAAATACGCCTGACAACTTGTACTCCTAAACCTCTTGTTGCCACGTACAACTGCTGCTACTTCAGAAATCAAGCATAAAATCATTATGTGTGGCACTGGATGGGCTCAGAATACATTAAGGCACTTCAGCCACTTAGCAAGTTCATTCACTCAGCAAGCAAGTAACAGAAGCCCATAACTGCAGGTTTGAAAACCAAGCCTAATTTTAGCCTAAACATGAACATCTTTCTCAAGCTATTTATGGTCTGCAGAACAGCTTTTGCATTATCTAGTAATTCTGAGTTGAACAGATAGCGACAGCTGCTGTCTAAGCAAGAAAACAAAACAATGCTGTCAAGTTAATTAATTTTTAATGTGATGAATTATTATTACATTCAGAATAAACCATTTAAGTGGCAGACAGGATCAGCACTCAGAGTGAGATGACACTGGTAGGGATGCATTTAAAAAATTAGTCCTATTCATCTTTCATCAGCTGTATTAGAGCAGGATTTTAACTTCATTTGTCTTCGAAGTCCTAATTTCTTTTGGATTGTTAAAGCAGTACCACTGCTCATTGGTGGTGCCAAAAGAAGTGTGACCTGTCTCACTGAACTCTGATAAGCCTGACATGGGCACTGAAAACTTTTTCTCCTCCAGGTGTTGTCGGTAGTACAAGGTACTTGCTCTGCAGCACCTGTAACCTAGTGCTTACACTGGAACAAGAAAGCAACTCACACTGGCACGAAAGAGAGTGAACAGAATTACAGCTAATATTAAATCTTACAAGCTAAAGGTCAACATCCCGATGACTTTGCATAAAGAGCTACCTAAGATGGACTTCCACGGATTCCCAACTGAAATCAATCTGTTTGTACAGACAGAAATTTTATGCAAAGAAAACTAACCTTGCAAACCTACAAAACCATCTCAAGTTCACCAGAATTCCCATTTACAGGATCAAGCCTCTCATTTGGTACAAAACAAAGACTAAATCTGAAAAGCAACCTCAGCTTTGTTTCTGCAGCTAGCTTGGATTTTATGAGATGGACCAGCATGAAAAATACCCCAAGTAAGCACATCACATTTAATGACTGGATTTTTGGTATAGAGAAAATACTGTGCTGCAGTGATGTGGGTTTCATTTTCAAGTAATGACTCATGACGAGCAGATGCCCATTTGATGATGCTGCCTTCTTTTTAATCACTAGGTAGCAACTTCTATCAGAAAATATTTGAGCAAGTAGATTACTGTTCTCATATCTCTCTTTAAAAGCTCAGAATATTCACATTCCTCCAAAACAGTCTGCTCAAAGGAGAGTTTTTTCCCTCCCCTTGTCATTTCTGTATAGGCAATACGAAATGTACTAACCTTTGAAGATTCACTTATCTTGTGTGGACGACAAATCCTGGTTTGCCTGGTTCCCTCCATGACCGACTGATGTAAAGTACTTCTAGAACAAAAGCAAAGGAGGATGTTAGCAGCCTACCAATCCTTTCAGACTGCTAAACCTCGTATCCTGCTGAATAAATAACACAATTAAGAAGAACCACTCATGCTAATCTGCAGCTTGAAAACGTCTGAGTTTTAAAAATGTGCCTTTCCCTCCCTGGTATTGTTTTCTCGTGTTATTACTGCTTGGTTGTGCCAACAAGTCGGGATACGCTGGGGTATAATTAAAAGACCTGTGCGTGTCGTATTGCTACTAAGTTATTTACTTACTGCTAGCTCTTGCTACCGCCGCCAGAGGTAAAATCATTCCTGACAGTGCCAGCTGGACCACGCTTTGCTGCTTAGACCCTTCCTGGGCAGGGGTGAACGGAGCAGCTCGGCCGCGCCGGTCCCCGGGGACAGACCCCTCGGAGAACTCATCCTCCGTCCGCGGCAGCTGGCCCGTTCCCGGCAGCTCCGCCGGCTGCGCTTTACACAGCCTTCATTCAGACGGAAAAACAACAACAAAAAACAGACGGGAAAAGGCAAAACAACCAGGAACGCTAAGAGCCGACAGCGGCGCCCGGGGGAAGAAGCCTCGCAGCCGCTGCTGCCGCCGCCCCGTCCCCCTCGGCGGGAGCGGGGCGCTAGCACAGCGCGGTATCGCGGCGGGCTGCAGGCGGCCTCGGCCCCGCCGCGGCCATGGCCGGCCTGGGAAATGCCGGCCGGCTGGAAGCAGCGGGGAGGGACGGGGCGGGGCGGGGAGCGGCGCCGAGCGGGCCGCTGGGCCGGGCGCCGGAGGAGGTGGCGCGGGGCCGGGCCACGGTGCCGCCGGGGACCCCGCAGGGAGCAAATGACGGCCGGGCGCTCGGTTGGGCACGCTGGGCTGGGCCACGCTATGGAGCGGAGGCCTGGGTTTGGGTTTCATCCTTGTCGGCAGGCCGGGTCGGGAATGGTGCTGGCATCCATGGCTGCATCCGAGGCCGTGGCTACAGCATGTGCTGAATACTTGGGGATGTTACTGTGCAAAGCTGTGAGGGAATGGACAGAGTGGATGTGTGTTTGCGTTGTGAGGAGTCCTGTCACCATCTCATCCTCCTTGTCCGCACAGATCTATCTGGCTCCACAACTGGCCAGCCAGCAGCTGGCAGTTCTTCTGCAGGGTGTGCTGCCCTAAGGCTTTTTCTCATTGGTTAGGGACCAAGAGGTTTAGCTGTTAGTAAAAACCACTTTGATGGGCAGCAGCACTGACCGTACACCTCCTTCAGGGATAACATAAGAAGCAGACTTTGTATGGAGACCCCAGTGAGTCCCTCCAGCAAAACAGCCTTCACTGGATCACTAGAAGTAAGAAAACCCTTTGTTAATCCAGCACTTCTGGGGATCTTCCAGAGGTTATCGCCAGGACTACAGAAGCCAGCAAGATCGTGCATGCAACAAAGCTCCATCTGCTCTCACCAAGAACAACTAAGCTTGGACATGTGTCCCACACGGAGAAGGGGCACTTGTCACTGGCAGATGATGAGTACAGCATGGAGCATCATTCTTTCAAACAAGGGCAGTGTGCCAGGCCTGTCTGGGAAGTGAGAACCTTCATCCACCCCAGCTGGCCTGCAGCCCTCCAATGCAGTTAACAGCTTCAGTGCTGGGGCAGTAGCATCTTAGCCACCCTAGAGAAACTAGAGATGATGAGGGGTCTGTAGCTTTGGTCTCTCCTGTTGTTATCCAAGTGCAACTGCTTTAGTGAATGGCAAAGTTATAGTGACACTATTTAAGGTAGGGTTGAATATACAGCATTGATGTTCTGATGAGGACCATTGCTCAGAGGCTTTACAGTGTAAAGCTGGTTACTTTGTATAAGCAGTGCATACGTGCTAGAGACTAGAACTTTGAAGAGGAGCTGAAAGATTGATGATGTCTGGCTTGTGCTGGAAATTCCAACCAGAGAAAAACAAAAGGCTATAAGAAGGCACCAAGAACATCGAGACCTAAAGAACTAAAAAGTTAAGAACTAAGAAGTTGTTGTCAATGGTAGAAACTTTTAGCAGCAACTGCAAAGATGTAAGCCTGTTCACGAATGAGTGAACTTTATTCATTAACATATCATAATAATCATGGAATCATAAAATGATTTGGGCTGGAAGGGACCTCAAAAGATCATCTGCTCCAACCCTGTTGATCTGAGAAGGGACAACCTCCACTAGACCAGGCTGATCAGAGCCTTGTCAAGCCTGACCTTGAATATCTCCAAGGACAGGACCTCAGCTACCTCCCTGAGCNCCGCGCTTTCCCCCATCCCCACCCCCGGCCGCCCCCATGGCCACCAAAATCGACAAGGAGGCGTGCAGGGAGGCGTACAACCTCGTCAGGGACGATGCCACCGACGTGAACTGGTAAGTGTTCCCCGGCATCTCCCGGATAGGCACCAGTGTTCTAGGATTCCTCTTCTGTACCCTTCCACTCCCGAAAGGACGAATTTTAGAGACCTTATTCCCCTTCTCCTCTTCCTCCCTTACTAAAGGATGGCATTTTACAATATATACTACCCTTCCTTATAATATATATTTCCTTCCCCAATCCCAAGGGATGACTGTTAAACATAATACTCCCCTTCCCTTTCCCCCATCCCAAGGGGTGACTTTGAACTGTATCTTTCCGTTTCCCCCATCCCAAATGGTGACTTTTAAATGTACCATTCCCCTTTTTTCCCCCCATTTCTCAAAGGGTGACTTTTAAGTACAATGGCTCTACTATCGTCCCTGGAGACCAAGGGGTAGACTATGAAACCTTTAAAAGGAAGTGCACAGGTAAGCTCCATCATGATTGCTTTGGCACCTTACTGTATTTTTCGCTGCCTAGTTTAAGGGCGGGAAAGGATGGGAGAAAACTTGGGTAAACTGGAATTGGTGTTGCCCTGTCCTGCATGATCAGGTTTGCAGCCGCACAGAGTGCAACTCACTGAAGTCCATAGTCCGGTCGGTCCTTTGTCTCAGACTTCAGGTCCTTTGGTCTTTTCTTCCCCATTTTTCCCATTGCTTCTTCATTATAAGCAAGATGAAACACTTGATTAGCAACAGTCTCCTTGTTTAGCACTGCCGTTT
Organism: Tricholaema leucomelas; assembly: GCA_013400475.1. Classification (NCBI taxonomy): domain Eukaryota; kingdom Metazoa; phylum Chordata; class Aves; order Piciformes; family Lybiidae; genus Tricholaema lacrymosa; species Tricholaema leucomelas. Next base: position 318,919 of record WAAF01003471.1, on the reverse strand, counting down.
CGGAGCAAAAAGGACTCATTTTCTGTGACTGAAAAGATGCAGTCACACAGATCATTTTGCCATAAAATTCTGCTGTAAAACGTATTCACAGCACTGAAGTAACTACAGTTAGATGGCTTGCTTGGATTTTTCAAGGGCATTAAACCCGGGGTGGGGAGGGAAAGGGCTTGTGCCTGTCTGGAACAATACAGCCCTGGGAACAATCGTGTGTGAGTGAAGCATTGCACAACCCCTTACAGTTGCTGCTCTAGGTTTGAACGTGGCAGTTGATTGTTTAACTCTTGGTGGTAGAATATTAACAAGAGAAACAAAGCCTGGGGAATGTGGAAGTAAACTGAGGAACCTCCGCTGATCTTAACTGCTGATGTGTTTTACTAAAGAATGGCTTGATTTTGCTCAAAATAACTTCTAGGGGGGGAACTGTAGAGCTTTGCTTCCTGTCTCAGCTGCTGTTTAACGCTTTCACCAATGGCATGGGAAGCATTTTGAATTAATACTGGGCTATAACAAAGTTTTTCTCAGTCACCTCGTTGCTCTACAGTCTCTACAAAGATGGTTAACCTGTATTTTTGGAGCTAGGTATCTGTACTGTGAAGGAACTGTGTGTTGAGCAGCCTATCCCTTTCCAAGGTGGGGGCGAGTCTCAGAGGCACTGTAGTCAGAGTCCCACAGCTATTGAAATGCTGGTGTCTGCCCAAATTGGTCTGCCGCCTCTTAGGGTTTGAGTCGAAGGGGAGAACTTCCCAGTAACTTAAATGAGGGTAGAACTGGTCTGATCAGTCAATAAATATCATAAGAGGAAAGCACACGTTAGTCCTTGGAAAGCAGCCACTAAATCAAGAGGGTTTAGACTGCTCTACCACGACATTTGCAGTGGGGTCTTACAAGGATTAACCCAGCCACTTGTTTCCAGCTCTTCTTGAGACCTCTGCAGGGAGGTCTTTTTGTAGTTCCTATCGGAAGAGCTGGTAGCCTGTATTGCAAGAACTCCTTCCCACTCAACTTTTCTCAGTGGGCAACATAAGGAAAAAGCAATTACCTGGCATGCAGGGAAAACCAGGGTTCAGCACTTCTGAAGTTCATGTCAATGTTATCTGAAGGGTTAGTAGCTTTTTTGGAGAGGCCAACAGCTTCAGCTTCTGAATGCCGTGTTCTCTGTCTCCTCTTGTGGCCAAAATAACTGAGTGTCTCCAACATCTCCAGATATCTGAGGCCTGCAGAAGAACCTTCCCTATTTATTTTCTCTCCTTGTTTTTAAGAGATCTTGTTTTATCNTCCTAACATCCAACCTAAATCTGCTCTTCTGTAATTTCAAACCATTGTCCAACCTATCACTGCAGGCGTTTGTAAACATTCTTTCTTCAGCCTTCTTGTAGGCCCCCTTCAGGTACTGGAAGATCTTTATTAGGTGTCCCTGGAGTCTGCCTTTCTCCAGGCTGAACAACCCCAGCTCCCTCCACCTGTCTTTCTAGAAGAGTTTTTAATACCAAGACACACATCATTTTGAGCTGTGAAGCCCTCACAGAGCACACACTATTGATTTTGTAGATAGCACTGCTCTAATTGAAGGCAAAGAAGCAGTAAACCAAACAAGAAGCAGAATACCAACATATAGGTAGCAGGGGTCTGTTAACCAGAACAGCATAAGTGTGTGAAACTTTGTCAATAGGTAGAGCTGGCTCAGTCAAGTATGACCCAGCTCCTGGCTTTGTACACATCTGAGGTAAGTACCCCTGCTCTGTGTGTGTATCGGTTGTTGCACACCGGGTTAATGCCCCTACTCTTGGGATAACACCCTAGCCCTTGTGATCATGGGAACCTGGGATAAAGACCTGAGCAAAAAACCTTCTTTGGTGACAACTCTAATGCTTACTGTGACCCCTGAATTCACAGCAGCCTTTCCTTCAAGCGGGTGTTATTCTCTCCATTATTTTCTGTGCTTTTGCACTGGAAAGACAGAGATGGAGAAGCAGGACTGGGGACAGCCAAGATCAGAAAAAGAGCAAAAAGGTGTGATGGCAAAGAGTCACAGGAGCAAGGCACAAGCAATATATTTTAGGAGGTTAGCTAAGCCTCCTGTGGGATCAAAGCACTGCAGAGCCACCCTGTTTGCTCAGCTCTCTCCACCAAGGCCCTCCTTGAACTTCTTCAGTAGAATCTGAACATCTGAAGGTCAGTCCAGATATCCAAGACTTCATGTTTCCTGGGACACCTTCCTGCACAGCCTGAAAAGACCCATGTGAACAAGACGGAGATCTCAAAACTCCCATATGAAAAGCAAATCAGAGCCAGTATTTTTCCCTCTGCAATTACAGCCTGGTGAAGCTGGACACAATACTTACTCCTTCATGCATCAAAAGATCCATGAAAATGTGTCAAAGACAAAGAAGCCAAGAGAAGAGGATTTGGTCCTATGTAGGTGAGAATCTGGCACTTCTAAGTGTGAGGCTTTAAGTTCTTAATGAATATAATTTGTACACTCCAGCCACTGGGTCACAGAGACAGAAACAAGGTTGATGTTTTCACCTTCTAAGGGAAAAGGCATTTCAGTCACCCATTGCTGCCCTAGGAAACATCAGGACTCGAGGAACAAGACTGAAAAGACAAGGGCAACCATCATTTGTTGCAGGTATAAACAGCAGCAAGGTAGTGCCAAGGGATGATAAATGCAGAATATGGAAAAAAATGTTTATGAGCAGATAATGGTCAGCATAAAAGGAGTGTTCCCAAAGGCAGATCCAAAAGAAAATCAATAAGAGATTCAGAACTATTTTTGTGTGATTATCATCTAGAGCCTGCAGTCTACAGATAAGAGTGTGATCTACCCCAATGCCATGTCCTACACTTGTGCTGGCTTCAGAAATATTTCTCTCTTCTCTATGACCTCATCCACATCACTGAGATGCACTGCAGCAAGATGCTCATGTTTTGGGCCCTGATGCTACAGGGAACCTCACGTCATTCAGGACTCTCTGGAAGAAGCTGCCTGCAGGAATAGTGCTTCTTATTCTACAGTAGAAAATGAGGTATCCTACAATTGGCACATGCTCTGGCTTTCTTGTTCCTCCAGGTGTTTGGAAAAACGAACAACTGTATTTGGGAAAGAGATTTTTTTACTGGATGGGCTTCACTGTTATGACATATTGATGTGAAATAAATAATGAACATGCCACTGCAAACTTCAAAAGAAACAACATGTGATAGCTTTTATCACGGAATGTAGTTTTTATTGGAACTGCAATATCCAGTCCCTCATGTTCAGGGTAGAAACCCACTAAGAGGTACAAGGACTGGTTTTTAAAACTCTGATCCTTGGGCACCACAGTGTCTGCTGATATTTATTTCTAGCTGCCTTCTGCAAAGCAAAGGAGCTGTCCTTGTGGACCCTAGAACGATGTGCAGTTACAGACAGTCCCGTTGCCCAAAGCCCAGCATCTCTCATTAGCCTATTGACTCGGGTTCGATTTTCTGGTTTTAATTAGCAGCGCTGAAGTGGAGCCCAGTAGGGGGAGATCGCTGCATCCGAAACGGGCGCACACAAGAGACACGGAGAGGCCTCCAGCGCCTGCACACACACCTGAAGGTAGCTGCAGCGAGCGCTGACGGTTCAAAGTCACCCTCACAGCCCCCGTCAGAGGCTCGCATGTATGGAGACGGGTACCTACAGCTCCCGACCCGGCTCCCCACCCCGGCCTCCCGCTCGCAGTCTCTCACAAGCAGCTTTGCCCCGCTCCTGACCATGCCCGGGCAGCGCTGCCCCGCATGCCTGCTTGCAGTCAGTCCCCCGCCTTTCCCCCGCCTTCCCCTCGCCTACCTGCTCCGCGCTACTGCTCCGCTACCTCCCGAGTGCCCGGCCCGGCTCACGGCCTCGCCGCACAGGCAGTGGCTGCTCCATCTTGCGCATCGCTTCTTCCTCCTTCCTCCACCCGTCCGTCACGGGCTGCAAAAGCATCGGGGGTCTGGAAAAATATCACCGGCCCAAAAGCCGGCAGCACCGCGGTGGGCCCTTGGCGCCGGCAATAGCCCCTCTTCCACCTTGCCCGGGCAGCGCTTCGGCTTTGCATCCTCCACACAGGTTTCCCCCCCCCCTCCCCTTTCCCCGCCGTCNACTTTGAACTGTATCTTTCCGTTTCCCCCATCCCAAATGGTGACTTTTAAATGTACCATTCCCCTTTTTTCCCCCCATTTCTCAAAGGGTGACTTTTAAGTACAATGGCTCTACTATCGTCCCTGGAGACCAAGGGGTAGACTATGAAACCTTTAAAAGGAAGTGCACAGGTAAGCTCCATCATGATTGCTTTGGCACCTTACTGTATTTTTCGCTGCCTAGTTTAAGGGCGGGAAAGGATGGGAGAAAACTTGGGTAAACTGGAATTGGTGTTGCCCTGTCCTGCATGATCAGGTTTGCAGCCGCACAGAGTGCAACTCACTGAAGTCCATAGTCCGGTCGGTCCTTTGTCTCAGACTTCAGGTCCTTTGGTCTTTTCTTCCCCATTTTTCCCATTGCTTCTTCATTATAAGCAAGATGAAACACTTGATTAGCAACAGTCTCCTTGTTTAGCACTGCCGTTTCGGAGCAAAAAGGACTCATTTTCTGTGACTGAAAAGATGCAGTCACACAGATCATTTTGCCATAAAATTCTGCTGTAAAACGTATTCACAGCACTGAAGTAACTACAGTTAGATGGCTTGCTTGGATTTTTCAAGGGCATTAAACCCGGGGTGGGGAGGGAAAGGGCTTGTGCCTGTCTGGAACAATACAGCCCTGGGAACAATCGTGTGTGAGTGAAGCATTGCACAACCCCTTACAGTTGCTGCTCTAGGTTTGAACGTGGCAGTTGATTGTTTAACTCTTGGTGGTAGAATATTAACAAGAGAAACAAAGCCTGGGGAATGTGGAAGTAAACTGAGGAACCTCCGCTGATCTTAACTGCTGATGTGTTTTACTAAAGAATGGCTTGATTTTGCTCAAAATAACTTCTAGGGGGGGAACTGTAGAGCTTTGCTTCCTGTCTCAGCTGCTGTTTAACGCTTTCACCAATGGCATGGGAAGCATTTTGAATTAATACTGGGCTATAACAAAGTTTTTCTCAGTCACCTCGTTGCTCTACAGTCTCTACAAAGATGGTTAACCTGTATTTTTGGAGCTAGGTATCTGTACTGTGAAGGAACTGTGTGTTGAGCAGCCTATCCCTTTCCAAGGTGGGGGCGAGTCTCAGAGGCACTGTAGTCAGAGTCCCACAGCTATTGAAATGCTGGTGTCTGCCCAAATTGGTCTGCCGCCTCTTAGGGTTTGAGTCGAAGGGGAGAACTTCCCAGTAACTTAAATGAGGGTAGAACTGGTCTGATCAGTCAATAAATATCATAAGAGGAAAGCACACGTTAGTCCTTGGAAAGCAGCCACTAAATCAAGAGGGTTTAGACTGCTCTACCACGACATTTGCAGTGGGGTCTTACAAGGATTAACCCAGCCACTTGTTTCCAGCTCTTCTTGAGACCTCTGCAGGGAGGTCTTTTTGTAGTTCCTATCGGAAGAGCTGGTAGCCTGTATTGCAAGAACTCCTTCCCACTCAACTTTTCTCAGTGGGCAACATAAGGAAAAAGCAATTACCTGGCATGCAGGGAAAACCAGGGTTCAGCACTTCTGAAGTTCATGTCAATGTTATCTGAAGGGTTAGTAGCTTTTTTGGAGAGGCCAACAGCTTCAGCTTCTGAATGCCGTGTTCTCTGTCTCCTCTTGTGGCCAAAATAACTGAGTGTCTCCAACATCTCCAGATATCTGAGGCCTGCAGAAGAACATTCCCTATTTATTTTCTCTCCTTGTTTTTAAGAGATCTTGTTTTATCTAAACTGATTTTTAATGTTTTATTTCTTTTGGTTTGGTTGTGGGTTTTTTTTTTTTTCTTTTTCTGGATTGGCAACCTCTCAAGGACAGTTCCTGTATCCCCTTCTGTAGCAAGGGGAATACTTTTATCCAGTGGTTAAGCAGGCAGAGAGGCTTTGGCAGAGATCAAGCATTGGCTGGGCTGGGCAGAATGCATATAGCAATTAATGGAGGAGCATACTGTACTTTGGAATATGGTGAGGTTTGTTTTCCTGCCATCATCTGCATGTGCCAAACCCTTATTTACAAATAGAGTTTATAAATATTATAGACTGAGTTCAAGGAAACCTTGTTTGATTCCATCAAGGTGCCAAGCTGGCTCCAATCCTGAAGCATTTTTACAGCAAAAAGGAAATTTTGCATATTTTAGGCATAAGCATAGTAAGAGAAGAGTGAAAAACAAGACATTTGTGGGGTAGACTGTGGTCTATTGTTAAACTGTAACATGGAACTAAATCCGTTATAGCTGCTCCATTGCTCCTTTTCTCCTTTCTTTTCCTCTTCCTTCCCATATGAACCTGCTCCTTGGCAGGCCAGGGCATGAGGTTGTCTTGAAACCTACCTCTGGAGCAGAGACCTTGGAGGCTTAAAGAATGAGACAAATTGAGGTACCAGGTTCTTGGCTGAGTGCCAGAATGGATCTCTCACCACTCACAACTTACGGTGGTGAGGCAGTTGGGGAAGCAAGAGATGCAAGTCTTGGTGCCTCCATCTGTGCAGCAGCCCTTCACCTGGAGCACTAAAGATGTAGTCAGAAAACAAGGCTCATGCCAGCAGTGAAGTCAGAGCTTCCCTTCCCATCTGGAAGAAAGGTGCCAAATGTTACCATGAAGTAGAGATGGTTGGAGTATTTTTACTGAAACAAAGCCAGTAAAAAAGAGTAGAAAGGGATGAGAAGATTTGCTAAATATTATTCCTTCCTACTGCAATGTCTCTTCCCTCCTGCTCCACACTCCTTCCACATTTTGCTGAAGGGGAGAAGAGCTACTATCAATGCAAACAGCTTGAAAGTGTGATTAGAAAAACTGGCATCAGAATAAACTTCCTTCCTTGTTTTGGATTCCTGTTTTGTGAAAAACACTACCCCCAAAGCCACAAAGTACTGCAACTGCCTCTGGTAGAAGCTGAGCTTAATGTGACAGTTGAAGGGGAAAGCAGGAGATGGAATTGAAAAACCTCAGTGTGCAAAGTGTCACCAAGTCCCTTCATCTGAGCTTGCTCTGTTCTACATTCTGCACTACCTATTTCAGTGCCATTCTGGGTGGCAAACCTCTGTGTCCCCTGCTTTCTTTAATAACCGTTCCTGTTAAAAGCACATTCAGCAAGGGGTACATATTGCTTCTCTCAGAGCAGGGGGTGTCAGTGTGTGCTAATTCATGTGATTCTGAGACCAGAAAGGTCTTTTGTACCAGTTCGGAAGACATTTGCCTGTGGTGGATATCCTGCCTTGTGCAATGACAGAGGCTAGGAAGGGCTGGAGGGGGTTGCTGGTAGCAGAGATGTGGTTTTGCTTTTTCCTCTCCCTCTATATAACCTTTTTTGTGCAGATCATGGCCCAATCCATTACTGATTCTGCAAACCTCCTCAAGCAACAAGAGTAGCTGAGGACAAAGGGAAAAGCAAGAAACTGAAATTACATCTTTTAATGGAAGTAGCAGTTCAAAAAAGCCTGTGTTAGAAACTAGCTTTCTGCAAACTCCAGCAATGCTCTGTGGGCTGCCGTGGAAGCAACACACAACAGACTGAGATGCTGAGTTCCTGAGGCAGTGAAGCCTGTGCCTTGAGCCGGGCACTGCTGCTGCACCCAGCCTGCCTTGTCCGAGTTTCATCACTCTCACTGCTCTACTCTCAGATACACATTGCATATCAGACCTGCGTGTCATGTGTCCTGGGGTGGAGGCTTGTTCTTCCTAAGTTCTTTACTAAGCTTTGTGGATGAGTATAAAAGTCAGCACAACCAAACTATCATCCTTTCCCTGCTCTGCTATTTGAGGATAGCTGTTGCCAAATCTTTTTAAAGGAAGAAAACATGTTAAGAAAAGTTTCTTCGGTGCCCTTTTGTTCAGAGTCCAAAGATTATGCTCCAAATGCAGCCTGAATCTTGGACTTTTGCATATCACTTGCTGTCATGCTCTTGCTGTCATAGTCTGTGTCAGGTCACAAGATGACTCGAATGCTTTGGCTGAGGGGTAGTAGACTCTGCTTTGGCCTCAGGCAGTAGTAGTTTTCTCTGTCCTCCAAAGACACGCAGCAGATATGTGAACACCTCTACAACTTGTCCCGAAGTAAAGTCAAAGAGGTTAGTTTAAACCACTGGCACAGTAAAGTCCTTGTATGATTAGGAGGTCGGCTCTTCCTCTTGCAGTCCTGCACAATGACCAAAGTATGTGGCTGTATTGGCCTTTGTCTGATACAGAGAGTCTGGAGACCAAAGCTGAGGACATTGATTGTGTCAGGGTCATTAAACACAGAGTGCAGACGCCCCCTGTGTCTTCTGGTTACAGACTGTTTTGGTTGGGTTTAACAGCAGAGATTACCTCTGCATTAAACAAGGACTTAATTCAAGGCTTTTGATCCATTTTACTTCACAGTTCCAGCTCTTGCCTCTGCAGATGGCATGGCTCCAGAAGTAGCATTAATTTGGTGTTTGGGTAGTATGTGCCATCAGTACACTTCTTAAAAGTGTACCAGTTCAGCTGGTGGATTTGAAGCCAGAGACACAGATAACAGCTGAAGGTTATTGTACAGAAGGATGTGAAGGCTCTTGTGTTCTGTTGTTTTTAATTTCACAGTCTCCTGACCGGGCTGCTGCTGGTGTTGCTGAGAAAAGCAGAATGACTTGCAAGTGAGATACTGAACTAAAAGTCCAATCAAAAACATCCGCCTAGACTTTCGTGTGTGTCAGTAACACTTGGCTGCACCGGCCAGCTTGTCTCTGTTTCTGCATTATGAAGCAGCAGAGCATCTCCCTGCCTCTCTCTGTGGTTTACTTCAATTTTTTTTAAAGGGTGTATTCTGCCATGAAGTGACAGAGAGGTCAGAAGACCGTGCTTCCCCCCATGCCACATGTGAGCAGTTGTTTTTCAGTGCATCTCTGACAAAAGAAATAATGAGCCTTTTATTTGGAAAACCCTGCTCAGGATAAATAATTGCAATGACAGCATGAAAAGGGATAGTTACCCAAGTGTCTGAAAAGATCAAACCAAACCCACACTGTACATTCAGCATGATGAAGAACTGGAAATCTTTGGTCTGAAATAAACGTCCTATAAAACCATTTCTGGTTGACATAAAAGTATTAGGAAGCAAATAGAAATAGAGTTGGCTCTGAAGACAAATGAAAGCTTGTTTAGGCTTATGACAGTTGTCCTATAAAGCCTGGGTTGCATATAAAATTGAGAAGTTAAGTGTTTAGAGATCACCAAGATTACATTGGCAGCTTGGGTTGTAGGAAAGACATGTAAAAGTGCAGGAGGACATGTAATGAGATAGCTGCTTATCTGTCTTTGGCTACATCTTAAGTTGCTAAAATGGGCTTTGTAAATCAGTCTCCTACTGCTTTTGTTTTCCTCCTTTCCCATTCCTCCTGCCTGCTTTCCCTGAATACCTATTTAAAGGAAGACCCGGGGCCATGAGTGGCTCATAGAAATGTCACACTGTCTTTGCAGCGTTTCCCTGCCCCTGTGCCCTCTCTGCTCGCTGTGAAGTCGTGCTCGTGGAAGGGTCAGCTAAGTGGCTGCCAGTTAGAGCTGTGGCTTAGATTGTCCTTTGCAATAGACAGGAGAGTGTTTTAGGGAATATTCTCGTATTTTGATGGGAATAACTCTTTACATTCAGTTTAGTTTTGTGATGCATAAAGTTGCATGGCTGTGGGGCTGCATTTTACCTGTGTTAGGCATAAGAGCAGGTAAGGAAGAGTTACATCTTTTGTGTATCCTCTGATTTCGGGCCTCTCTGGCCCTTACCTCTCATCAACTAATGCAACTGTTCCTTCCTTCAGGGAAGGGGACCAAAATTAGCTGGATCCTCTGCTTTTTCCCACTTTACCCCCCCAGTATACACCTAGGTCGGCAGAGAGACCACTACAGGACCTCTGTCACTAGGATAGCAGCAATTCATTCTGATGAAACACTGCTGGTGGTCCCAGTGGATCACAGAAAGATGGATAAGTCAGCATGGTGTCATCCTCCCCATGTGCTTCTGTCCTGGGTACCCTGTGCTAATGTCAGCTCCGCTGGGTTACATGGGTGAGGCAGGTGTCCCAGCACAGCAAGCCCTGTGCTTATGGTCCTGAGGTCAAACGGTTTGTATGTGTCTTCACGTCTGCATGGTGCAAGGCAGCACTGCATCAGAGATGTAGGGGCTTTAGTACAGGGACAAAGAGGGAAAAAGCAGTACAGGGAAGGTTTTCTGCCTGTACTTTTAGCCATGTGATTACAGGGGTGACTGAAGAGGTGGAAAACTCACAAATTAATCTAAAGTGAATCCAATTGAAACAAACATAATAAATCCTCCATGAAACCTGTCACGTGCTATCAGTAATTCACTGCTGGACAGAACACAAAAGCAGATAATGCCATCAGCTGCCTTTCTGTATGTGACCTTGACTGCATGCAGGTGAAGCTGGGGGTGGTGGCCTTACATTGGCACGTCTCTGGCTTTGCCATTCAGAGCAGCACGGCTAAAAACTGTGAAGCTTTTGACAATGTATTTCTTTCCTGCAGCTGTTACCTTTTCCTGATGAGTCAGTGCATTTTAATCCAATGGGGAGGTTTTTAGTATAGCTGCACCAAAGCATTAGAGTGGATGAAAAAAAAAAAAAGGAAATACTATCAGGGAAATCTCTGCAGCTTGGCATAGAGCTTTGTTGACAGCCCAGGAAAGCTTAATCAGTATATTTGGAAAATCCTGCCTACTGATAAGTAGGGGGTTTGGAGAAAAACACTAAGTGATGCTCATTAAAGCATCCATTGTACTTTTCATTGTTTGTACAGCCTTATTGTCAGGCTCTGCAACCATAAAGGAGTAGTGATATTAGTGGGAATTAAGGTTGTTAATTTGTGCTGTTTGAAACTTGTAAGATCTAATCAAATAAAGCTGCTATTCCTGTTCTGCCCAGATCTATTATTTGCTTCTCTCTGCCCTGAAATTCATCACTTAGTGACTGAGAAGGTGGTTGCACGGAGCAAGGCAGGATTTCCTCTTTCTTACTGTCTTCTCTCTGATTTGTTGTGCACCCCCCACCCCCAAGCACCCACTACATTCCTAAACCCACTATAAGTAGGTTTGTGTGAAGGGGGGGTGGGGGGGGTGGATATTAATACCTTGAGATTTATAGGGAGTTGGCACTGATGGCATTGATGACTTCCAGCTCAGCAAGGTGATCTGGCAGGGTAGTACTAATTAACTTGAAAGAGGAAATCTGGGAGTATAAAAGAGCTTGTGTTTTGATCCTGTTATCACTCTGAGCATGCTTCAGACTAATTGTGAAACTCAGCCACTTCTGCTCAGGGATTTTGACCTGCAGTTGTACGAGCTCATACCCAGACTGAGCTAGAGCTAAGAACCTCCACGTCTCTCCCTGTTGCCCTTTCAGGAAAAGAGCTATGTTAATTGCTAAGGGCTCCGGTTCACATTCCCTCTTGGCTTTATTTGCAGCTGCTGCTGCTCAGCTGCTTGCAGTTCACAGACTGGCACATCCAAGACAAAGCATCACATATTGGTATTTTATACTAAATATAACTGAAAGTTATGGCATCAGAAGAGCCTGCTCTGGCTGCTATGGGGATATAACCTCCATTGGGAGGCAGGAGGAGAAAGTGCATACAGCTTGGGTGCAACCTTTCAAGCCCCCACAAGTAAACTAGCCCCAGGTAAATTCTACCCAAAATGGTGACTCAGAGTCCCAAGCCCAACCTCAGATGCTCATTAAAATTATTGGGACTTAAGATGATGAAGTAAGAGTTGCTCATAGTCATTGAGTCGTAGGTGATCTAGTAGATAAAAGCCCACAGGGAATTGTAGGGTTTGGCTCTCTTTGGTGGCACTGGTTCAGACAGAACAGGAAAGCAGTCAAACTCTTTTGCTGAGAAGCAGATCCTGGTGCTGTCAGTGATCCGTAGGTTCATGTCAAATTTAAGTTCATACTGACAGGTAAATTCCTTTAACTTCCTTTCTATGTAGCTATGAAAAAGCACTGCAGAACAATCTAGAATTTGTCACATTTGTTATATTCTGACATTATTTGTATATTCCAAGACAGTCACCAAGATTTGTAGCAGCCTTTGGTGGAAGGGGCAGGGATGAAAAACCTACATACTCAAGGTAGAAAGTGATAGGTCCATGGGAAGGTCTGTGACATGGTTACAGTATACTAGGGGCCAGGACTTGCTAACATTAAAGTGCCTTCCAGCACTATGTTCCTATAGGAACCACAGCACAATTCTTAGTGTGGTGTGGCCTCCTTTACTGTCAGCTCTGGGAAAGCAATTTTTGTTCATAGAACTGTTAATAGTAACGTTAGAGGATTTGCTGCCTCTTCCTCACCTTGAGTATTTCCTGGCTGTTGGTTCATTTATGGTTCTAATCAATCTTGGGAAGAGGATATACTGTCAGAAACAGGAGTCTCTCCCTGCATTTCTTGTACTTGCCAGTAATAAGTATCTGAGAGACAAGTTTTGTTTGCCTGCACTGTCAATACTCAGGGCTTATTCTCCTTCCAGAGATCCACAGGGTTTTTTCTTTTGAGTAATATCTTTTTCTTCAAAGTTTAAAACAAACTGTTCTGAAGATTTGAAACCCTGTACTGGCTCACACATCCCTCTACATACATTTTCCATTTTCCCCAGTAGTCTTATGTCAGTGGCAAAAAGGTACACAGAGGGCAACACAGGAAGACCTTTTTTTTTCAGACTTAAAACCTTAGATTTTCTCAAGGGGAAATTGTCTTTACTCACACTTTGGCAAAAAAAGAAGTGTTAAAAGGCTCTGAGATCTGTCAGCTTTCAGAGAAAATCTCATTTCTTTTTTTTTTTTTTTGCATTGATTTCTAGCAGCTTATTTTCTGGGGATAAGCAACTCAGAGCTGCTTCTTTCCTATCCCTGGAGCTGCTCTGACCCTTCCTGGAGCATGCTGTAACAGATCCAAGGATGGGGATGTTAGCAATCCTTACTGCACCTGGAGCCTGCATTTTCACCTGGCAGTAGTCAAGATGACAAATAACCATAAAACATGTTGAACTGGTCACAACAAGTGCAGCCAGGATTAACATGATTCTTTTCAAGCAGCAAGTTTGTTCTTCTTTCTATTTTGAGTCATTTCATTTCAGGTCTTGAGTGGCCTGTAACAGATGAAGTGGCTGTGATGAAATATATTCCACGATTGCACAACTGCCCATCTGCTCAGCTTTTCTGCACAGTCCTGGCTGAAGGCTCCAGGTGCATAACACCCAGACTGGGGATAGCAGTGGATGGTGTCACAGGCTTTCTAAGTGCCTGTGATCATGAAGGCCTCCAACTGCTTTGGGTGATGAGTCACCCTGCAGTGAAGGGATGAACTTTTTGAGACAAGGAGTTGACAAGGTTTTTACACAGATGGCCAGACTAAGTAACTGTAGTCTGGTGTGATATAGCAGAAACCAGCTGTGAAAGGAAGATGAGAACAGTCCTAATATCCAAGGCCTTTCTCTACAGAGCTTTGGAAGGAGTAGAAAAACACATCTGGGGAAGTAATTAGACATTTTTCTTTTGCTCCTGCTTCTCCTCTCCTTGTAAACTCATACTACAAGTGAGCCAGGTATGTGGCTGGAGGGAAAAAGAGGAAAGTCAGATTTGTGCAATGGCCAGTTTCTGGGTATATGTTACACAATGTGACCCTGATCCTGGTGTCCTTAAGAGAGAGATGCTGGGAAACACTTCATTCTTGACCAGTGGCCTGCAGATGAATGATCTGGTGGAATGTGTAACTAGGGTTAGCTCTGTGTTCTTCATAGTATCATAGTATCATCAGGGTTGGAAGAGACCTCACAGATCAAGTCCAACCCTTCACCACAGAGCTCAAGGCTAGACCATGGCACCAAGTGCCACGTCCAATCCTGCCTTGAACAGCTCCAGGGACGGCAACTCCACCACCTCCCTGGGCAGCCCATTCCAGTGTCCAATGACTCTCTCAGTGAAGAACTTTCTCCTCACCTCAAGCCTAAACCTCCCCTGGCGCAGTCTGAGGCTGTGTCCTCTCGTTCTGGCACTGGCCGCCTGAGAGAAGAGAGCAACCTCCTCCTGGCTACAACCACCCCTCAGGTAGTTGTAGACAGCAATAATGTCTGCCCTGAGCCTCCTCTTCTCCAGGCTAAACAATCCCAGCTCCCTCAGCCTCTCCTCGTAGGGCTTGTGCTCGAGGCCTCTCACCAGCCTCGTCGCCCTTCTCTGGACACGCTCAAGGATTTCAATGTCCCTTCTAAACTGGGGGACCCAGAACTGAACACAGTACTTGAGGTGTGGTCTAACCAGTGCAGAGTACAGGGGCAGAATGAACTGTCTGCTGACTGTAGTTTAGCCATTTCCAGATACACTAGCAGCACACTAATGGGAGGTGGCCAGCACAGATAGCTTCCTCCCAGTAACTCAAAGCACCCCAGAAAGAGACAGATCTAACACTGGACAAAAGCACCTTGCAAGCAAAGGGCATCTGAGCAGAGCCTCTGTATTGCCCTGTTAACCCCGAGTGGTGGTACTGTAACACAGGATCAGTGCCTTGAGCTGAGAGCAAGTCTCATGCCAGAAAATGGCAAGGCAGGGATGTTTCTGGTTTTAATAATCTTCTCTGCTTTGCTTTGTCTGTCCAGATGATGTTCGATTGTTTGGCTTTGTGAGATTCACCACTGGTGATGCCATGAGCAAGCGAGTCAAGTTTGCTCTCATCACTTGGATTGGAGAGGATGTCAGTGGCCTGCAGAGAGCCAAAACTGGGACCGACAAGACTCTGGTCAAAGAAGTAGTACAGGTAACCTCTTATTTGTGTTTTTAACTACCAAATCTCTTTGCTTTTAGCTCTACAACAGCAGCAGAAGGGGAAAGAGTAGGGGAGGACTGGATCACCCTTCAATGTAGCAGTTAATCCTTTGAAAAGAAGACAGTTCCCTATTGCCTGTCTTTCTACTAGGAAGATTTAACATCTGCCCTTTGAGCATTCAGGTATAAAGAAGCACCTCTCAGCTTAAGCTTAGGTATTTCATGAGAAGGGAATATCTGCACTCCCCTCCTTGTCATCATTAAGATGTTCCCCTTTTCCTTCTTTGATGTGGAAATAATATAATTTTGAATGGTAGAGAACAAGGCAGCATTAAGTTAAGCAGGTAAAATCAAACTGAAAAACCCACACCTTTGTTTAAACTTCTCTTGAGGCCTTTTGTCTCTGCACAATGAATTCATGAACCTAATCAACCAAAGTCTGAAGTCCCTATCTGTACCAATTAACCAACAGCTCTTAATAGCTAACTAGGTTTGAATAGTCTTCTGTTTGGTCTTGGGCGTATCAGGCTAAAAGAGAAATGTGCTTAGTACACACCTTGGAAGGGCTTCACTGGGGCTTGTCTGTTAGCTCTGTCAAGGCCTCCCAGGGCATTTTGAGCTGGTCTCACTCCATAGATCTTCAAGTTCAGTCCAAGTAAGTGAAAACTAGTGACAGCCACGAGAGAAGTGAATTGTGGAAGGCTTAAGAGAACTGCTGCAGGAAAGCTGACTTTAATGGAGATGATGTTAATGGTTGGCATGCTTCCTCTGAAGGAGTATGAGATTAGCTCTTTCAACTGAAGCTAGGGTCAGATCTCCAGTGCATGAGAAAAGATCTGTTTTATGCACTAGGATAACAGGCTGACCTCTGACATAATCTTCAACAACTGTGTTCTTGCCTATGTGAAGAAATCTGTTCCCCTGTACCCAGCACTTTGAGTACTGAGTTCAGTTTTGGGGTCCTCAGTACAAGAAAGGCATTGAGGTGCTGAAGTGAGTCCAAAGACAGATGACAAAGTTGGTGAAGGGTTTAGAGAACAGCTGTTGTGAGGAGGAGCATCTGAGAGAATTGGGATTGTTTAGCCTGGAGAAAAGGAGGCTGAGGGGAGACCTTCTGGCTCTCTACAACTACCTGAAAAAACATTGTGGGCAGCTGGGGATCAGTCTCTTCTCCTTAGAAAAGACAAAAGAAAAGGGTCTTAAGTTGCACCAGGGGAGGTTTCAGTTGGATATTAGAAGAAAGTTCTTCATTGAAGGGGTTTTAAAATACTGGAACAGGGAGGTGGTTGAATCCCCATTCCTGGAGGTGTTCAAAAGACACAGAGATGTGGTGTTGAAGGACATTGTTTAGCACGAGACTTGGTAGTTAGATAATGGTTGAACTCAATGTTATTAAAGGTTTTTTACAACTGAAACAATTCTGTGATTCTTCTCTGTGATTCCATAATCTTCCAATAGGACAACATGAAGGATGAGAATGAAGTTTCCTTCATTCATTGGTAGTTTTTACAATAGAGAAGATTATATTTAGATAAGAACCATGAATCTAATAAATTCCTGTCCTTCCAGAAGATAAGCACTGGTGCTAAATGTTTCAAAATGGTAACTATGCAAAGAGGTCCACGCTGAAAAATAACTTTCATAATGACACCTGAGAGACAGGAAAGCAAATCTCTGTTCATGTGAAGCAGCTGAAACTGTGTAATTTTAGCTGAAGATGAAATTACAGAGTACTAATGAATGACTCATTTAAGAGTCACAAAGCCTGAGATTTAAAAAAAAAAAAATAAAATATGTTTAAACAGTTTATTTATGTTGAGCTGAATAGCATTCCAGAGTGCTGCTCCAAGATCTGCCCCTCAGGTCTGTTACATATGATTTGCAATTTCACTTGTTTCATCTTTGATTAGTAGTCCGTTTGAGTTAATAATCTGATGGTACATTAATCATTCTTGGCTGTTACTTAAAAGCTTTCACACTCCAATTAATCTATACTAAACTCTGACAACAATACAGTTAGTGTCTAATACACTCTCACTGAGCAACCAGGACAAAAACCTGCTCCAAAGCATTTCTGAATGTGATGTCTATCGTTATCTCCTTCCCCTAAGAAGTTATCTTGACAACTACTTTGAACAGTTCCACACGTGCAACTGAGTGGAGTGGGATAAAAGCAGAAGTCTTTTCTCCTTTATATGCATGTAACCTTCCAGAAAATAAAATCAGAAGAGGACCAGAAAGTGCAACTGAAATGTAGTGGTAGCAGAGGGAATTCATCCCAGAGCTGTTTCACTCTTGCTGGTCTCTAGACCTTCAAGTATACATTCCCCATCACTCCACTGCTTCTGATTTTTTATAGAGACTATTTAAGATGTGAGTTATATATAGAAAAATACAGTTGATCCTCTGCTGTAATGATAAACTACAAATCTGACTCAGTGTTGGTTCATCATTCAGAATCAGTAGTACCTTAAGGTGAGATTTTGTTTCCTTACACACCTTTAAGAGAATCCAGGCTGCTGATGCAGTTTGCCTCTCCACAGTTTTAGTTGTGAGCATGGCTCCTAGACCCACCTACCCTGTGCAGTGTGGCTCTCCTTCCAAGGAAGCCTGGCAGGAGGAGGCTTTTTTGTGCAGCAGGTAGCAGCTTTGATTTTGTGGTCTACAGAAGTGACTGGCTGTGATTCCAGAACAACAGCTCTTCAGTCCTAGAAGTCCTCAGTAAAACTTGCAGGACTCTGACTAGCTTGTAATATTTGCCAAAGCTAACTGTGGCTCGCTATTTTAAGACCAAAACTGCAGTGTGAGGGGAGGCCTGCTTTATATTCTCTGCTGTGTTGTAGATGCACTGATGAGCTACAGCTCAGCTCTGCTGAAGGCTGAACAAATGCCAGTAAATGCTGTTCTGCTGCTGAGATACTCAAAGTGAAAGACAGTCAGCTTGAGTACCGCCTAGCCAGCAAAACCCACCGTGCTGCATCTGTAGAATAAAGAGTGCTCACATGTGGTGATTACTAATGCTCTCCCAGAAGCACTTGCCAGGAGGAAAACGTAAGGGATATTAGCTGTTGAAGAGTAAACTATGGGCTTGTGAACAAAAGGATGAAAGACAAAGCAAGGAGAGGAACTGGGTTGCCTTCCCTTTTGTATTCCTCCCTTGGAAGAGAGAGCAGGTGCTGTGAAGTCTAAAGGGAGGTGGCTTGGGAAGCCAGGATGATAGTCACTGGGGGAGGTTACCAGAAAATCTCTCAAGAAGAAAGGACAATTTATTTTTATCTGTAATAACTGTAAAATTACAGAGATAGATCTCATCTGGTGCAAATAGCCTTGGTTGTCCTGATCCCTACAGCAGAGATGGTACCATCAGGTCTTCTTGCTTATTTGGCACTTTCCATATTACCTCTTTCATTTTGTTGGAAAATGGGTATTGCATTTACTGTACTTATTTTGGGTTGGAGAGAAATGCATTTTGCATTTAAGGAACAGTCAGTAGCTTTTTCCTCACAGCTGTTTATTTCCAGCCTTTCCTCTTTACCTGGAAATCTTGGATCAAGCCTGTGATGTGGTCCAAGTAGTTGAGATAAGAGCAGGTTAGAAGTAAGGCCAGGATGGAGAACAAGTATTTATCTGTTTCTTCTTAAGGTTACAACTAAGTACAGGCTGGATGTTAGGAGGAAGTTCTTCACAGAGAGAGTGATTTGCCATTGGAATGGGCTGCCCAGGGAGGTGGTGGAGTCACCATCCCTGGAGGTGTTAAAGAAAAGCCTGGATGAGGCATTTAGTGCCATGGTCTGGTTGATTGGATAAGGCTGGGTGCTAGGTTGGACTGGATGATCTTGGAGGTCTCTTTCAACCTGGTTGATTCTATGATTCTATAATGTGTGGAGACCTGCTTGTGCAAAGGGAGACACAGAGTAGGATGATGTAATACCCCTTCTTTTCTCCACTGAGCTTCTGTTTAGGCCAAGGACAGACCTGGAAACACAACAGTCTGTTTTGCAGACTGTTAAAAGATGTTTGGGAGCTCATTTCTGGAGTACAGTCTAAATCTAGATCTAGAATGATCTAAACAGCTAGGGGAGCTTTATTAAATAGTAAGCCAGGATGACTTAAACTTCAATGCTGCATCTGTTTTGTCATCATCAGTAGTGTGTCTTATCTTGTGCACATAGGTGAACTTGCAGATGCTTGCAGTGAGACACACACTACAGCAGACCCCACAATGTTTGTGTCCTCTGCACAGCTTGGTGTACCACCAGTTGTCATGCCAAGGCTGTACCCAGCTACCAGTAGATACCAGCTGAACTAAAAAGCTTTGAGTCTATTCTCTACTTGACTAAAAGGAGATTATCCAAAGCTGGTTTTACATTCATGTTTTATGTCCCTGGCAGTAAGGATAGCTCTGCTTTTTACCTCCTTTTATATGCACAAGCTATGGCTCATTCAGCATTAGTACAAATCCATTTAGGAGACTCTCTGTGCTCTGAAGGCTATTCATAGACTCATAGAATGGTTTGGGATGCAAGAGACCTTAACAACTGTCTAGTTCCAACCCCTCTACCATGGGCAGGAACACCTTCTACTACATCAGATTACTCAAAGCCCTGTCCAGCCTGGCCTTCAACGCTGCTAGGGAGAGGGAGGGCATTCACAACTTCTCTCTGAAACCTAGTGTTTTGACCTCTTTTATTCCAGAGGCCCAGGAGAACCTAGTTGGTCAACTTAAGCCCAAAAATCAAGGCTATTGTGAGCTGCTTGTCAAGGCTAGGAAGGACTGCCAGTGTGAGGTTCAGTTCAGCCGTAAAAATTCCTGCAAGGTGAAACCTGGCAGCTGTGGTTTTAAGTACAGGACAATCAGACCTTGCAGTGAATGGCCCTACTCACTTTGAAGGATGATGTTATGGTGCTTTTCTTCAAGTAAGGACAAGCCCAGGCACAACGGTTGTGGGGCTGGGAGTAGCAACCTGTGCTGAAGTTGCCCTGTTCTAATGTACGTGCTGAAAAACTGAAAATAGGAATTGGTTTCCCCTCTGAGTGTTGCTTCCTCTCTATGAACCCCTTGTCCTTCATGACTGTATTTCCTACCAGATTTTAACCCTTTGTTAGGCAGTGTGGAGGTCTTTTTCCTGATGGGACCAAACTCTTTTGCAGGGCTGTCTCAGTAAAGGGACCGCACAACAGGTGCCAGTTTGTCTTATTTTCCATGAATGTTGACTCTCCTCTGTTTTCATCAGCACTCCTCCCCCACAACGTCTTGTGCTCTCTTATTTGCCTAAATCATATCCAGGGTAAAACAGCTTTGTTTATGTGAGCAAATATTTCTGGAATTGTATTCATTCTTATTTTTGGTGAGGAATTTGCCAGGCATTAGCAATATCAACACAATTTCTAAGATCCTGCTTTGGAGCTCACAGCCAGATTTTTTTTTATTTTTTTTTTTTTTCTGTTCAATGTCTCCTTTTTTTCTCTGGATTCTTCACTGCATTGATGTTAGTACCTCGTGAGAGAGGATCCACTTCTGGGGTTACTGTCTCTTGTCTTAGGTCAGGTACAATATGCATAACTCCGTGTATGTGCTTTACGTTTCTCCTGTTAGTACAACAACCTAAACAGAGCATTGTTTCATACCTTTGTTAGTGGCACTCAGAAGATCAAACACCTACTGTAATGGCTACACCATGGTGGCTTTGAGACTGCCTTTCTCAGGAGGGTGGGTGAGATGCAGCTGGGAAGGCAAACAGAATTGTTCCTTTTGACTGTTTTTCCTATTCTGGTTTACTCTAATTGCCATACCAAATGGATGTGGATGTACAAGAACTCCTAGTCCTAGTCTAGAGAGGGTGGTAACTTTATAAGTAATTTCTTCATGCCAGAATAAGCAGCTTCCCATCACCCCACATCTGACACACAGCCCTGTGACTTTTCCAGTGGGATGCAGCACAAACAGGAGGAATTTGCAGATGAGCTGAAATGTAGTTCCAACTGCTGAGAGATGTGTTTGCCAGACATTTGGGCTGGCTTCTCCCAGTGCCTGAAACCAGTGCATGTAAAACTTGGCAAGGAGTAAATTTGAAGAGAGGGGTTTTGCTGCTAGCTTGGGCTCTGACATCTGACTGCAGGAAAAGAACCATGGGAGATGTGACCTCCTCTGTAGTGTCTCCACACTGAAAACAAGATGACCAGTGGATGGGAGTGGTGACATTAAGCACAGTGGACCTAAGGATTTTGAACATCAGTGGAGGATGCTGCAAGCATCTGGATGTAAATAAAACCAGCAAGAAGCTGCTTAACTACCTGACACTATCCCTAGCTGCTAAGAACCCAAGTGTCTGCAGACGATACAAGGATTTTCCTTCTGGCCTCAGGCCTATATGTGCTGGGATTTACAAGGGCCTCTGCAGACCTTTTATATACAGTATCTGCACCAGACAGATTTTCCCTTGGCTAGCTTAGGGAAATTTTATAGCCTCATGTGTTAAACATTCAGAGCCTGGAAGAGAAAGAAAATCTACTCCACCTTCCCCCCCGCCCCAGAAAATTGTCTGGGAGAGAAAGGCTGGACAGAAGCTTGCTGTATAAATTTCATTCTTCCAAGGGAGAGACGCAGGCTCACAGTTTTTGCAGCTTGACCTGCATGGTTGGAAGCCTTTCTCTCTTCACTGTTATCTGGAGGTTGACATAGAGAATTGGACTGCAAGGTGATGACTCTGCTACTCAGACACAAAGTGAAGCACATGCTAGATAGGTGTGCTGAAGGACCATGAATTCTCTTTATGTCATACTCAAGGATTTGAGAAGCAAAGCAAAGAGACTGTGATCACTGTTGTGTCCTGAGAAGGATAAAGATAGATGGCATTGTTGTTTTTGCTATCTGCAGGCTGCTGGTGACTCTGGGGTGAATACAAGGGCTAGAATTCACTCACAGGGCTTGCTACATTTGTAAAAGGCTCGTGGACAGTGAGGAGAAGAGAAAAAGAAAGTGGCAGATGTAAAATGGAGATGCGTGTCAGCAAAGCGAGGGCCCAAGCATCAGAGTTGTGCGCTGTGCCTTAGGCAGCTGTAACTTCTCTTAAAAGGCACTAGATACTGGTGTGTGAGAGAAGAGAAAGCAGGAGCTTACCCCACCCAGTCTTTTAAGGGCAGAAGGAAAATCCGGTGGCAGAGCAGAAATCTGGATGCCCGTTGGCATTGCTGTTAGTCCCCTGAAGATGGGAGTTTTTCCTGGTGCTTTGCAAGAGCTGGTTTGCTATGACTGGTTATTTGTAACTGCAGGTGACAGTCATGCCAAATAAGGACCACTGCCTGGTCTAGTTAACATCAGACCAAATTAAATCAGCTGTGAGTAATTTTACATTCTGGCAGTTTCAGTTGGGGAAAAAAAAAACCACAACAAAACATACAACCCAGAAAAAAGAAGAAGAATTAGCTTGGAGTAAGATTGCCTTTGGCTGATAAGTGCTGCTGTTGGTCATGGGTGCCCAGTGTCTTCATCTGAACATTGGAGTCATTCCTGTCTTTCTGCCTTGGTGGCACAGGAGACAGTTTCAGCCATCTCTAAAATACTTATATGCCTCTCTTCACCTTATGATTTGCACCCTAATCAAAAGCTGAATCCCAAAGAGCTCAAACAGTGAATTTAGAGTGATAAGGGAGGTTAAGGCTGAAGAAAAGTCAAGCAGGATATTGAAATCACAAGTTCCAAGCAGAAAACTCACCAGAAGTATCTTCTCCCCATGGTGCCAGGGTTGATGAGACATCATGGTGGGTACAAGCTGGTGCAAAGAACTGAAGAAGCCCCTGCCAGCAGAAAGGAATAAAGGAAAGAGTTATTAATAGTAGTGACCCAGTTTGCACTCTGAGGGTACAAATCTGGCACAAGAGGTGGCCCAGTCAGCTAAGAGGATATTTAAGAGTGGCTGGTAACGTAACCCATCTGGACACTGCTAGGGGGAAGATTGTTCAGACTTTGCAAGGTGTCTCGGTGGCAATGGCACGAAATAGTGGCTGGTGCCCACAGATCATCACCCAGGAATCATCTGGATAACTGTCTAGCTGAGAAGATATTTGAGCAATTGTAAGTACTTTGTGGTACATACAATTTTGTTCCCCTTGCAGTTTTAATTTTGGAATTGACTGGATTCTGGAGAGTGGACACTGAAGAAAACTCTTGCTGCATTTATAAACACACACACTTCTCATGGAATCCCTCAGCAATTATTTTATGGGCCTGCCTCAGTTCTTACTAAAGTCAGGGCACACACTAACACTGAGGTCAGGCAGACCATGATAATCTGCTTCCTGAGATGAAGATTTGTTAAACCTTTTAGCACATAGAAAAGAAATTGAAAAGGCTCAGCTGAAAAACCCATTGTAGGTAGCACACCTCAGTGAAAACCAAACAGCTGAAAATCCTTTGTTTGGCCTTAGCAAGAACTGAGCTTTTACAGATCCCACATGAGAGATTTATAAGTAGGACACTTGTGAGGATGACTGAATCTGATGTTTTGGGCTGCTTGCCTCTTCATTTCCCATCTCAAAAAGAGGACTTTTGTTTTGTCTAAATAAACAATTTCCTTCCCATTCTCCATGAACTCTGCTAAGACACTGCTTAGTGCCTGTAATGTCTGTCTGTCCTCACACCAGAAAAGCAGCCACTGAAGCATGGAACAAAATGGTGCTGTGAAGCAGTTGGTATTTCTTAGGACTTTGTCTAGCAGCTGATAAACTAAAGCAGAGCAGACAAGGCTTCTCATGGCTGCTATAAGCTCTATTCTTCTCCCCCCGCTAAGCAACTCCGGGGTAGTGAGGATTTCCTACAGTGTGAAACAGGATCAGCTGCAGCCTGGGAGACTGGTGTGGGGGAGGGAGTTGTTTTGCTCTCCCTTCCATTTCTTCCACCGCATAAAGAGGTGCTGAGGCTCTTTCAAGCTGAATCCTTTTCCACCCCCTCCTTTAGCCGACTCTGATCCCAAACTGAGACCCTTGAGATGCTGCCAAATAAAGAGCTCTCCCATGGCTTAGAGTCTGAAACCAATTAGAACCTCCCCCTCCACAGTTGTGCCCGGGCTGTTCCAGTGCCGGGGAGACCTGGACAAGATGACTGCTTCTCTCTCAAAGCATCGCCTCATTTTCCCAGGCAGCCTCCCCCAGCTTTCAGGGTGCTTTCTGCCTAGGGAGCCAGGCATTGCAACCTGCCCGAGACACTGCAGCAGGGCTGTTGGGATTTTCATTCCTTTTGTCATCAGTTTTTCCCTGGCCCTGCAGAGGCCAATTGATGCTTGTGTTTTTCATGCTGTCTAAATCCCGTGTGGGTTGGGTTGGGGTGAGGGGAAAGACACATGCAGTGTTTTCAGCTGTGGGTAGGAAGAGAAGGGAAAATGCTAAAGAACGAAGTGAATGTGCATGTTTGCTGAAATATCTCTGCACACACATGCATGCCACCCTTGCAGTGAGGCAGGAGGGACACAAAGGAATAAATCCCTGACTGTAGTGACACTGTGGCGAGAAACACCCTAAAGGCACTGTGGTGTCCCAGTAATCTGTTCTGAGAAAGGTTTTCTCTGTTCAGTCTCACATCACAGCACACTGCCTAGGCCTTGCCCGTGAGCATTGAAGCCGCTCAACAGCTACTCTGCAGCACACAAGTGTATTAATAAAGCAACTTCTTGAAGGTCACTTTGGATCATTAGACCAGAGAGGCTATCAAGAGCAGCAGCCTGTCTGGTTTTGGCCACTACGGGTATTAGATGGTTGAAAGGAGGAGTCGGTAAATCTACTGAAGTAGAATTAATTGCTCCTGGTACCATCTGCGCTTTGCTCAATCTCTGATTGAAGCATCTTTCTATCAGCTGGTGGGGTATGATGCCATAGAGTACTGTGGTATAGCACTGTCCTCTTTTTTTTTTAGGAGAAGCACTGGTAGTGATATGCTCATAACTATGGCAGAGGCAGTTAGAAGGTCGACACTGCTGAGCTTTTTTAGTTGGCATACTACTTAGATCTGACCTAACCTGTGCATTTATTGCTAGGAAGAGCTGTTGCACAGGCAAAGATTTGGTCTTGCAGCTGGTGACTACAGAAGCACACACAACATTTTTCAGGTTAAGTCTTGGGTTTTGCCATAGGCAGTCTTCTGCCTCATCCACTGCTTTCTAGTTATCATCAGGATATGCTGCTCATAAAGCTGTGGAAGGTGGATAATTCATCTTTATTCAGGGCTTAAATCAGTAGCCTCTTTTTTTTAACAGGCTTGTCCTTTATCTCTTGCAGAACTTTGCCAAAGAATTTGTGATCAGTGACCACAAAGAGCTGGATGAAGATTACATCAAGAACGAGCTGAAGAAAGCAGGAGGGGCTAACTATGATGCACAGACTGAGTAAACGCACAAACCTCTGGGCACCGTCACCTGGATCTCAAAGGGAGGGGAAAGGCACAACAAAGTAACACAAGTGAGAGATGAGGCAACTGAAATCCCCAGCTTGCTGTGTGTGCAGCTAAGAACTCCCTTTCTTTGCATACAGTGGACTTTCATTTCCCAACCCCTGTCATGAAACATCCCTCTCTGGGGTTCTGTTTTTGTTTTTTTTTCCCCATTTTTCACTCACAACTCTGTCCATCTTCTCACATCTGTGGAATTCAGGTTTGGCTCTGCTTTGCTCTCTTATTCAGCGTGGTGTTTGTAGAGGCTTGCCATCGTGTCCTTCTTCCTATGCATGCATGTCTGTGTGTCTTATTTGGGTTCAGCTTGGTCTCCGAGAGGAGAAAGTTTTGTGGAAGTTCTTAACACTCATTATTTTCTCTTTTGGTTTTAAATTTGTTCCAACTAATATTCTTGGGAACGATTTTTTTTTGCTGTCCTAGGCTCAGATCAACTTGAGCTGACTTTGCTCACGTCTTAAGTTGTCAGAGCTTAAATGTCCAGGCGAGATGTTATCTAACAGCTTAAACAACAAAGCTGTTAAGACAACAAATACTTCAACTCATGATAAATGGGAATAAATTTGCCTTAAACCTTGTTTGAGAGTTGCTATGCTACGTGCTGCATCTCTATCCCTCCCTCTTAAAAATAAGATCCAACTCGATCTGAATGCAGGTGTTTGGGGTTTTTTTTTTGAGGTATCATGGCACAGTAAATTGAGGGGCTTAGAAATATCTGGACACTTGGTCACTATTTTGTGTACATTGGTCTCTGGGTTTGTATTTGACTTTCCTAATGCTGGGACTCAGGAGGTGAAACTGAAATGCACAGATTTCCTTTTTACATGATGTCTGCAAAAATAGCCGCTGAGCCCTACCAGCCTTCCCTGCCCGTGTTCCCCCTGGGTTATTTTGCAGCTAAACACAACACCCTCAGTTGTTTGGGGCCTTGGGGCAGTGAACCATCCTCTACCTGTGACTTGAGGGATGAAGCAGGGCAGAGCTGCCCCAGTAAGGATGAAACATTCAACAGCAGAAGCCCAGAGATAACCTGGGCACTATTTGTTTTGGTACCAAACTGTTTGTTTGAGGGACTTCTTTGTATGGCTTGGTTGGCTTCTTTTCTTTTCCCCTCAAAGGTAACTGTCTCCAGAATTATGTGGAAGGGGGACACTGTGTTGTACTGGGGCCTGAGAGTCAGTGCTATAAACCCATTACAGAAATAAATGTTTTTCAAGAACAGTTCTCAGTGACTCCGTTGTTCTTTTGCCTTCCCTGCAACAACAAGCCTATATTTAGGAGGTCTTTTAATCCTGGCTATAAGGCTTTGAGCTCTTGCAATCTTGGGGCTATTAGGAGAATTAAACACTGGCTTAAATGTAAAATGATCTCAGGGCAGGCAGCCCTTGGCTGCTCATTTCCATTCTGAAAAGCAGAGGTGACCACACTGCATCTGACACACTTTTTGTTCAGCAGCTCTACATCTAAATATTCAGCACCAAAATGCCAAGTGGGAATAGTAATTAGGTCAAAGAGAATTTCACACTCGTGTAAAGCAAATGTAGAGAGGTCAGGAACCGACTTGGGAGCAAGAACAGTACTTTAAGATTGAAGTTTTGCAACTTCCTGTGCAGGGTTACACATTCTGGTCTGAACTTATTGAAACTTGCTCTGAAAGAAGGAAATGGTTAGTTTTTACGGGACTGGCAGTAAGGTCAGGCATAAATAATGGGAAAGAGCTTTGCAGAAAGCTTCTGATGCTCTGAACTTTCGTCTTACTAAGGTTCAGCGACCCTGATAAACTTCTACTTGACAGTTTGTGGGGTGTTGAGGCAACAATCTCAGTTTGGTCTTGAAGCCTAACAGCAGTGTTTCAAGAAATTCATCAGCACCAGCTGTGGTGTGGGGTTTGAGGAGCTGCTAAGAAGAGCTCAGCACAGAGGTTTCTCAGCTCCTAGAGGGCATCTCAGCAAACAAAGCAGAGCACTTGTGCTGCCTTTGGCAAGCTGGTTCCAGGGAGGAAGGAAAAGGCTGCAGCACAATGGCCTCCTTGGTTGCTTTGCTATCTTCAGTCGGTGTGTGCCTCCCACAGGGTATTTTTCTACAAACTTTCTAAGTCTTTTCTGAGTATTTGTCTCCTCCAGGTAACCTCTCCAGACACATCTGTTCCATGTCCTTTCTGACAGCTACTGCTGGGGCCCAGTGCATCCAGGACTGAACCACCAGCAATGGTGGGGTGGGCTTGGAGGGCAAACACAAGCCTTGCCACTCCCTTGGATTCTCTCCTGACTTCTGCAGTAGTTGTACAAAATAACTATCCCATTTACCCTTAGTCAGCTCAGTTTGCAGAACATCTAAGATCCTGCATTCCCCCTCTGAATCACTACTTTGGTGTACTGGCACAGGTGGTCCTATTTCGATCCCAGGACTATTGAGCTTACAGTCACTAGCACAGCAATTGCCTGAGCAACGTTAGAGCCACATGAGAAAAAAAGAGGAAGAGGAGTTATTCATTCCTGCTAAGACATCAGAGCAAGTCCTGGTGGGAGAAACTAGCCTAACGAGTGATACCAATGAGGGACGATTAGTGGGGCTTTGTTTCAATTCCAGCCTCAAGTTCACTGTCTTGGGCAGGCTACCTAACCATACCATCTTGCTAATCCTCTGAAGAACTTTGTGGGGGGAAAACCAGATTGAGAGGTACAAAAGCATCACTGCTGGTCTGTGTCTGGCTTCACTGGAGTGCAGCTGAAAAACCCACTGGAGAGTTCTTGTTTGTACAGCCCTGTTCCTCTAACAAAGCCAAATTAATTAAGTCCATGCCTGTCTAACCCTCAGTCAAATACAAGATTATCTCTGTCACAAGGAATGTCTTGGAAAGACACCCAGCCTTGACCCCAGCCCAAGCTGATGAATGTACATCCCAGGTGCCTAGGAGTGTTTCGAGCAAAAAGTGTTTCAAGAATTCAATGCTGTGCTTCTTCTCATCGCCCCTGTAGGAGTGATCTGAATTAAACATTAAATGGCTTTGTTTTTAGAATGTTGATTATACTTCAGCATTACCAAATTGTCTTCATTTTCCTCAAGAGAGCGAATTTACTGGTACTATGTCAAACCCTTATGTTTGTAATAGGAGTAGCTCAGCTAGTCACAGAGGCCTGGTGTAACTCATCATCTACTCTGAAGGATAAAACTTATCTCTGGGGTCTGCTATTACTTGGCTGGGAAAGTATTCACCCCACATTGCTCACAGGCATTCTCTTTCCCTTCTAGCAATTAAGAATGCAAGTAACAATCTACAAAAACCGAGTAGAAGAAAGACTGGGACGTGGAGAGTAAAAACATTAGAACAATTATTTGTGGCATGTTTGGGATCTCATGCTTGGCATATCACAGTAACACAAGATCAGTTGGAAATGGTCTCTATTTTAAACTCCAGGCCACCTTGGTGTCATACTTCACAACACATTGCTGTAGCTGAATGTCTCCAAGTGGCTGATGTGCTGATTAGATATATTAGGGACTCTACTACGGACTGTATTTTGCACCCAGAGAGGTGAAGATGAGGAATTAAGAATATCTATTTTGTTTTTTTCTAAATACTTCTCATCAGGAGGACTCAAAGTGTTTCAGGCAGATTAGAAGCAGCCAGACCTTACTGTCATTCCTGGAGCACAATACCCTTGTTTAGGAAAGGGCCCTGGGGAGTCAGCCTCTTAATAGATGCATCCCTCACCTTTTTAGCCTCTTAACAGATGGGTCCCTCACCTTCTCAGCCTCTTAACAGATGCATCCCTCACCTTCTCGGAGCAATGCTGAAAATGCTCCATGCTGGGATTTATGCTAATGGCCATAGAAGACATAGGCTTTCTTTTTCATTTCTAATGTGTTTTCTATGTAGCCAGGTGCCTTAGTATTCAAAGCCTGGTTTAGCCTTATCAGCCCTTTCATCAGTCTTTAAAGACCTGCTGCTGCACAAAGGCTTGTGTGCTGTGGTGCAGGAGCCAACCGTGTCCCTCAGGCTGCGGTGGGGGGTGGGGGCTTTGCCGTATGTCAGGGCTTGGGGCTGGGGAGACTGCGCTGCCTCCAACAGCGTGCGAGAGAGTGGAGCAGCGGCGGCGACAGCACACTGGGGACTGTGTCTGGCAAGGAACAGATTGAAGCGCTACAATGGCTGCTTTATATTTGGCATCACCAAAGGTTCTTCTATCCTTCCACATGATGAGTGCAGCAGATCTGAGGCAGCATCTACTTTTAGCAGGGAGGCAGCACCAGAGCTGAGCAAATACAAACACTGGAGACGATTTCAATCTATCAGCCCTAGACTGAGAGGCACTGCATAAGCAGCGCAGTCAGAAGGTGCTGGGGAATGGGGGGAATGGGGGGAATGGGTACTCCTGCCTCTCCCCGCAAGAGATCTTCAGGAAGTCATGGTAGCCATCAAGGCGAACAAGCCTCTGTACTCGGGACCGAGGTCATGGTTTCAGCATGGGGGGCAGGCAGCAAGACTGCTCTGAGTCATAGCTGGCTGCAACACACAAATTCTCACTCCGAGGAGTAAGTGGCCTTTGCAGAACAGGAAACAGCTGAGCCAGGCAACCCTGGCTACACAGGCTGGCCCATGGAAACTGCCAGCGTGCTCTGCTTGTGTTTTTATAGACTGCTGTCCCAAAGTGCATAATGCCAGATTACTGCTGGTGTTAAGTAGGCTCTGCTGGAGGGACCCCTGGGGTGATCTAATCTCTGCAGCTTGAATTGTTGCAGTTATTTAGCAACAAGGCACCACTTAGCAGCAAGGCACTGCAGGAGATGCAGAGAGGAGTGAAGAGGAGATGCAAGATACTTTGTGCATTACAGTTCGAGTCCATCTCAGTTCAGCACTCCACAGCACAGCACAAAGAGGGACATTGTTTAACTGACATCAGTACATGAGCTTCTAGAAGCCCAGCTCCAGGCTTGATGGCAGCAGCTCATTTTCATGCCTTGTCCCCGGCGGATGTGCTTCCGCTTGCTCCTGGCACTGCATCTCTTAGCGTTGTGGTGATGCTGGGGCAGGGGCTGAAAGCAGGGGACTGGGGCATCTCTCACAGATTTCCCCAGGCTGGAACCATGGGCCTGTGGAAGTGGAATAGATCTCTTACTGAGCTATGAAGGTCCTCTGCATCCCGACCTCAAGCTTTTGGGAGCTCTCTGGTGTATAATGGGGGCAGTGTCTTAACGCAGCCCTCATCTGAGGCTTAGCTTTATGGCCCAGGGAGGCAAGCCACTGAGAGATGGTTTAATTGCAGCATGGTGAACTGCATATTGCTTGGTGGAAATAAGTGCAATAAAAGACCATTCGGGCCCACTCAGGCTTAATCCCTGGAGTGGTAGAGCCTTTTCTAGTGTGATTTGCACCTCTGCTGGCATCCCATCTGCTAAAATTACAGTCTCTTCAGCTTTCATAGACATCTGTTTCTGGCCTGGAAGAGCTCACTTTGCTCATCTGACTGATTTGTGTAAGCTTATCAAGGCTGAAACAAAGAGAAACCCTCCAAGATATTTCACCTTTCTCCCTGCTTCTACAATCAAAATGCCCAATAATAGCTTTCATTAACCTTGAGATATCTTCAGAATGAAAGCGCATTCCCTTGTAAACGCAGCTGAAGGGGAACAAACATCATCTGTTCTGCAAATATTAAATGTGGACAGTAGTTGAGTAGACTTCTCTCCTTTATCATGATTAGCCACATTTCTGCCTTGTATTTTTGGGTTATCACTCCACACAAACCGTAATCAGGATGTAATACATCCTATTGGCAAATTACAGCAATGCAGCTGTTCAAGGCAGCAGCTGAACCCTCTGGCAATGTAAACTAGGTTTTATTACACCTAGGGCAAGGTTCCAACAAGCATATCAGTGACACAATTTCAAAATAACAAGAGTTGAATCTTGTCCAACTTAGGTTAGTTCTTAATGTCAGTTTTCACGGGAGGAAGTGTTTTGCCAAAATCAGAAATCAAACAGGTCTTGGGGGCGTCCTCAGGGGAGCCAGAGGCTCTAAGAGCAGAGGAGCTGTGGTGAGATCACCCTTCCGTGGATGTGTCAATGATGCCTTCTTACACTGATTTTGAGCTAACTATGCACCAGGAAAAGCTTCATGTGAGGAAACTGAGATGGAATCTGACTACAGAAGACAGAGCTCAGAAAAGATTTTAAAGTGTGCTGTGACCAAGTCTGAATTTTCAGCTCTCTTCTGCCTCGAATCATGGAATCGTTTAGGCTGGAGAAGACCTTTAAGATCATCCAACCCCAACCATTAACCTAACACTACCAAGTGTGCTGCTAAAACCATGTCTTTCAGCACCACATCTACATAGCTTTTTATGTTGGAATCATGGAATCATTAAGTTTGGAAAAGACCTCTAAGATCATCAAGCCCAATCAATGACCCAATGCCACCATGCCCACTAAAACCATAGAATCATAGAATGGTTTAGGTTGGAAGGGACCTCAAGGATCATCCAGCTCCAACCCCCTGCCATAGGCAGGGACACCTCCCACTAGAGCAGGCTGCTCAAGGCCTCATCCAGCCTGGCGTTAAATACCTCCAGGGAGGAAGTAGCCACAACCTCCCTGGGCAACCTGTGCCAGTGTCTTACCACCCTCACTGTAAAGAACTTCCTCCTAACATCCAGTCTAAATCTCCCCTCTTCCAGCTTAAACCCATTCCCCCTCGTCCTGACATTACTAGACCTTGTCAATAGTCCCTCCCCAGCCTTCCTGTAGGCTCCCTTCAGATACTGGAAAGCCACTCTAAGGTCTCCTCGAAGCCTTCTCTTCTCCAGGCTGCAGAGCCCCAACTCTCTCAGCCTGTCCTCATAGCAGAGCTGCTGCAGCCCTCTGAGCATCTTCGTGGCTCTCCTCTGGACTCGCTCCAGCAGTTCCATGTCCTTCTTGTGTTGGGGGCTCCAGAACTGCACACAGTACTCCAGGTGGGGTCTGAGGAGAGCAGAGTAAAGGGGGAGAATCACCTCCCTTGCCCTGCTGACCACACTTCTTTTGATGCAGCCCAGCACAACCATGTGCTGATGTGCCATGTCTACATGTATTTTGAACACCTCCAGGGATGATGATTCAGCCACTTCCCTAGGCAGCCAATCCTAGGGCTTGACAACCCTTTCAGGGAAGAATTTTTTTTCTAATGTCCAACTTAAACCTTCCCTGGTGCAACCTGAGGCTGCTACTTGCTGCTTGAGAGAAGAGACCAACACCCACTTTGCTCCAACCTCTTTTCAGAGAGTTGCAGAGAGCAAGATCTTCCCTAAGCCCCCCTTTCTCCAATCTAAAAAAAACCAGGTGCCTCATCCACTCCTAATAGGACTTGTTCTGCAGTACCCTTCACCAGCTTCATTGCTCTTCTCTGGACCCTTTCCAGCATTTTAATATCCTTCTTGGTTGGAGAGCCTCAAAACAGAACCCACTATTCAAGCTTCAGCCTCTCCTGTGCTGAGTACAGAGGGCAAACACCTCTCTAGCCAGAATGCAACATCAAAGGGTGTAAAGGCTGTGCTACCATATACTAAAGAGGATGAAAAGTTCATTTGACTTCAAATTTCAATGCTTCAGTTCTGCCAAGTTCCAAACCAAAATAAAACCAAAACCTGTCACAATTCTTGAGAGTAAAAATCCTGCAAACCTCCCTAGAGCTTTCTGCAAAAAAATCCCCCCTTTTTTGGAAAAAAGAATCACAACTCCTTATACCAAAGTGATATTCATGTTACAAAGGGAGAAATTATTCTCTTGTCCATAGGCTATTAAAAGCATTTGAAAATTACTTTAAAGAGCAGAGAGAAGCATTCTACTGTTTTCTAGATGAAAAAGTGACTCTTGTCTATTTTGCCATGGAAGGATGTCAGTATCTGTGTCAGCAAGCAGCTGTATTCAGTAGCCTTCTGTTGCCTGCCATCAGATACATTACTCTGAAAATGTTTTGACTCTCTTTCCCCCAAACATCTTCAGTTCAGCTGGAATGACAGGGTTAACAAAACCCGTTTCAGATAGAATCAAAAAGCCTCTTTAAAGTCTGGAACAAGCATTTCCTTCTCTTCTGAGCTGTTTTCCAGACAGTATCTTACACCTAGCTATATCTTCCTTCTAACACACTTAAGGCAATCTTTCTGGAGAATCCTTAAACTTCCACAATCACACTGCCACTAGGTTAATCTGGATGCAACTATGGAATGATCTGATAAAGAATCTCAACTTTGATCTGTACAGAGCAGTATATCTTATATAAGAGCAGTAAATCAGAAACACTACAGAATGTATTATCTTTAAAAGCTAGAACCTGTCAAATGAAACCATAAATCTGTT
This sequence comes from Tricholaema leucomelas, assembly GCA_013400475.1. NCBI lineage: Eukaryota > Metazoa > Chordata > Aves > Piciformes > Lybiidae > Tricholaema lacrymosa > Tricholaema leucomelas. Next base: position 285,253 of record WAAF01003471.1, on the reverse strand, counting down.
AGACAGCCCTTCTTGCATCGAGCCTCTTAATATTCCAGTTCATGTTTGTTTCTGAAATTTCTCTGCCAGCATTTCATTTTCCTCTCATACTGACACTTAATGCCTTAAGTGCTTGGAAAGATAAACACTGGCTTTAAGTAGCACAATCTCATGATCAGTTTATCTGAGGATTATTACACGAGTGCATGGAGGAGTCAGTCATAAATTGAGCTCATTTTTGCCCTGGCTGCTGATTTAAAAATTGCAGTGAATGAGACGGCATATTCCAAGAAGAATCTGAACCTGGGATGCAAAGGGAAGTCAACTAACAATTGGATCCAGTTAACAAAGCTGGCTGTGTTGGGGCATTGCACTTTGTATATATGAACCACGCTGCCTGGTGGGGCGAGGAAAGAAAATGATGTTTTGCTGGAGGCTGAACTGTTGTCTTGTAGATGAGTGCAGCATGACAGAACAAGACCCAGTGACTGGAGGCTGAAGACAAACTGAAAAAACAAACCAGACAGGCACTTTCATATGGGAAGATGACTAGTCTCCTCCTGAAAAACAGTCAAGGCAAAGGACTGTGTCACCATTTCTTCTACTACACAAAATAAGAACGCTCCTCTTCTGGAACAGATACTTGAATGAAACACCAAGTACTGGCCTCAACAAACTGGGGAAATACAACTGCCTGCTGTGCACAGATGGTTAGATTGGAGCTCATCTCTCACCTGAACTCCAAGTATCTTCAGTATCTCAGGTACCATACCACAAGATCCGATTCAAACTGCGTCTTTACTGAACTCGGAGGCATTTGCAGTCACAAGGCATAAAGGAGCCAGCTCTAGACTGAGCAAACAGCTAAAATAACAATATCTTGAAGTGTGACAGCTGGGTCCAAAGACAAAACTTGTCTCTCATAGCTGTAAAGGTTCTCAGCCTTGCAAGGATACATAAATTGTGTGCTCTTTTTCTTTTTTCCCCCTTTCAGCACCACTTTGTATAGATTAAGTTGTCTTAAGCAGGGTTTATGACTTTTCCAAATGCTACTGCCAGCACAGCCAGAAAAGATGAAGCCTTCCAGTGGGAGAAGAATTTAAGAATTGATGTGGAATTAAATTAAGCCAGCACAAGCTCATCCCCTTAAATCCAAATCAGGTAAGAAACCAAAAAAGTTTGGGTTTGGTGCACTCTGAACAAAACATTTGAAAACCTTCTGAGCCATGCGCTGGGAAAGAGCTCTGACAGAAAAGGAAGGGCAGATGAAAACGAGGCATGGAACTGGTTAGTGGCCCTCAGCTGCCTGCTCTGCTCTCCTGGCAAGAGCTGCCACCCCAGAAAACCACCTCTGAAACTGCTTGCCAATCGCTCACTTTTCTTCTCAGCAGATTAACAGAAACTGAAAGCTGCTGAACAAGACGACCAGCAAGAGCACACGAAGCCGTCACTTAACCCAGAGACGCACAATGGAATAGCAAACAGTGCCTGTGGAGCCTGTAGAGAGATACCGGTTACACTCTTGCTATGGACACCACGAAGTAGAAGGGCGCAGAGCTTGAAAATGGAAGCGAAAGCAATGAAATGTATGCTCAAGTTTCTGCCTTTTCCATTCGGGCATTTGACCTGCTCCCTGCAAGTCAATCTCCATGCAGAACGAGTCTATTTACCACTCCCTTCTGCGGCCGCCGAGGAAGGGGGAGGAGGTTGCTCGCTAATTATTTTGCATAACAAATCCTGCTAAATGGTTATGATTAAATCTTAAACTAAGGTCCGAAGAGTTCTATTAAGGCAAATACCAATTATTATTGTCCTATCAATGCAACTATCCTTAATATTAATGCAGAACGTGCAGCTTTTCATTCTTGTAAGAATTATCTGGGGGCAAGTTTTCAAATGCAGTTAGTGAGGAAGGTCTACAGTCTGTTCACCAGCTTGCAAACACCCAGCACTGGCCAAAATTCTCCTGGGGTTTAGCTTTAGTGGAAATGTAAATCACAACAACAAAACAGCTTTCACTGTAAACTTCCTTTCCAAGCCTAACTGTTCCCGGGCTTGCTCCCTGGTGACACTTCCCTGCCACTCTGCAATTCCTCTCTTTTGTTTGCTTGCAAGTTGTAAAACTGATCTGCAAGTGTAACCAGGCAAGAATGATATTGTTCTGCCATGCAAGGTTTAGTAGTTGAATTGAGCAGAGCTCTGCGTTTACAAGCAAGTTGTTAGAATTACTACCCAGTTAAAATTACCTCCTCAAATATACACAAGTAATTCCTCCGAAATCACATTGTTACTACGTTATTTCTACCAACAGATGTCCAGGCAAGAGCACACTCGAGTCCTTAGTAAAAATTGGTACTAATTTCTGTTAGGGAATGCATTTTCTTAATGAAAAACATGTAGGAGCAAGGATGTTTTCAAAGCAGCTGTTTCTGGCACGTTACACTTTCAAACTACAGATATGCCTTCCCTCCTCCCGCCAAAAAAAAAGGATTCCATAATATTCACACATACTTTAGGAAAACAAAAGTTCTTTTTGTATCTGTGTGAAAATTGACCCATTGCTGGACTGAGAAATCCAAGCTACCAAACAAATCTGCATGCAATAGATCATCTGGGGGACTTCCTTACAATGGAGGTTCTTGGACCGTTCATAGCAGTGATTTCTGAAATGCCTTGCTTTTGAAAGGTTCTTTGTGAGGGACATGTGGTTTAGATTGAATCGGGGATATGGGAGCTGGAACAGCGTCCACTTTCTCACTAGACAGAGTACTTTTCAAGTTCCAAGCAGAGCAATGCAAATCACAGATAGGCCTGAAATTCACTGAATCCACAGCCAGATCTGACCATCCACTCTGTTCCAAAGGAAGGGAGGAAGACACACGCACAGTCTATGTCTGAAATCACCATTAAGAAGGGATCAGAGAGCTTCTGCTTCAGCAGCCTGGTGTCAGAAAAGGATTAGATAAACCTCCATGCAGTCCTGAAAATTCCTGAGAGACCTGAAAGTACTCAGACTCTTCCAGGGACCTCCAGTATTTTCCAGGACAGAACTGGTGGAGTCTTATCTGTCTCCTCACACACTTACAGCTTCCCTGTGGCTGGACACCCTGTAAATCGTTGCAGAGATTAAAGAACGTGCTTCCACCATTCCTTTGTGCAAGGCAGTTACAGAATGCCTTCTGTCATCTGATACAAGCTCTGCTGGTTGCCCATAGTTGAAACTGTACCTCACTATCCTCTTCTACAGAACAACAATCTTTTTCTCTTTACCAGGCTTTCCGGTCCAGATTAAGTTTCAACAGTTGCAAACTTGGTGTGGTAAAAGCACCAATCAAAGAAAATGTCTTATAAATAGTAATAGGGTTCTGTGTTACCCTCTTGCTCTGCCAGAGAGAAAGCTGATGCTCATTTCAGCAATGATGTACAGAAGAAATTATACAGACCTTTCATTATGGGTCATCTGGCCCTTCTCTCTGTTCCTGTTAAGTGGAAAGGATAAAATCAGGCTCAGAACTGATTTTTTTTCTATTGTGCATTTATGGCGTTATGTTGGATCCAACAACATGAATTATTACTGAGATACAGCTGTCAGAGAATGCTGTCCAGGTAAAACCAGCATCTGCTGGTCCCTGCTTATCTGAAATCAATAAGGTTTTGGCCATCAATTTTTACAGGACCAGATACAGAGATATTGCTGGAATGTGTAAGCTTAAGAAATTTGGACAGGCAGACAGGTACCATGTGTCTGTGTAAACTGAAGCCAAAGCTTTTCAGCCTTGAGCAGGATGGAGTTCTTAATTAAGTAATTAAAAATCCAGAAGGATAATTCAATCCTCTACCTCCTCTCACACCATAAAGTACATTTGGTTTTCCCATAACGAATCGATGGCACAGAGCATCAAGCATACATCTGTGATGCTGCAGAGTTTCCCCACTATGCTGGCTAAAAACAAGATCTGATTCATCTAGAGCACAGGGTCAGGTATCCTGAACTAGTTTTCAAGCAGTGAGTGCTACGGAAAAGAGAGCTGGAGGTAGGGCACCATGCTGGGTATCTACTACATTTAAATGGTGTTTCTCAGCAAGATCACCAAGCCAAGATGTTCTACTTGATGAGCTCAGGAAGAAACAATCACTAAGAAGAATGCATTAGAGTGCGCTGACTTTGACAGCTTCATCGCTGCAGCACGGTTGCGTTTTCATGCCTTGCTTTCTGTGACAGCTTCACACTGATGTAAGGAGCAGCCTAATATTGACAATGGGTCATCTCCACTGCTGGGACCTCTCTAGTAGCTGTAACCTCCTCTTTCATGTAGCTTCTGCAAAAATGTCCTACTCAGTGGAGCAGTTTCTCAGGATAACTTAAGAACACACAGGTGTACCTGGACATCACAATGCATCAGAGGACAAATGATGGCACCGACTGGATCACTTTTCTCTCTAGTTTTTATTTCCTTTAGCACCCATGGATCAGAGTCAGAGGTAGCCATATTCAGAGGACGTAATCAGAGCCTCTAAATTAGCATTTAACTTTCCCCTGACTTTGGTGCTTGGGATAATCCGGACATTGATACAGTTAGGGCTCAGTTAATTTCCACAACCTGTTGAAAACATGTGTGAAAAACAAAGTTCTCAACACAGTTCATCAAAGTGACACAATCATTCCCTTCAGAAGCAGCAGCTTTATCAGGGGCTTGAATTATCTCCTATCCCAAATTCCACAGTGACTTTGAGCAGTTGGCAGGGATTGGTTAGTGGCAATTTACTCGGTTTGATAACACAAGACCAGTGAGAAAACAACGCAGATTAGTGATAGCAGTATCAGCTATACACCCACAGGTCACAACAGCAAACCAAACTCCTGGAAGCACACCCTCTTCAACATCAACACAGTAGCTAAGCATTGTCCTGAGACTCCAGCTGCCCAGCATGTGCAGCTGATTCTACCAGCTCACCTCGAGTATCTTCTAAGTGCCAGGGCAAAAATTCAATTAGTATGACACATATCTACCACAGCCCAGGTTCAACAGAGAAACTTCCATGCAGCACTGGAGGAAGCCTGCAGATACATAATCAGAAATGTGTCTCTAGGTGTTTGTTTCTGACAACTTATACTGTAAATCAGATTGTTAGGATTAGTCTGAATGGAGCAGGTCTAGGAGGTTAGATCACAAATTCCTTGCTGGAGGGACTGCTTCTTAATGGCCTCACTCATGAGATGCTTCCTCGGCTGATGTGTGTTTTCAGGGGAACACTGAGGAATGGTTACATGGAAGCCAGGCTGACAAAGGAGTGAAATGTAGTCAGAAAAAATAACTGAGCCCAAAAGCATCACTAAAGATGATCAAGTAGAAGATAAAGGGAAGGTTAGTTTCAAAGAGAAAAATCTCCAGAAGGCTTTTGGAAACAGAGAAGAGTAGAGGAGACTATTTGGAGTTGACTAGAATATTTTTAGCAAGAAATTTAATTCAGTAGCTACAATTCTCTCTGTGTCCAACACTCTAGGAAATTTCACATTAAGAGCAGCCATGCACTTTCTCTCCCATTAAAGCATTTTCCCTCTTCTATTTTCAGAGCACTCTGGAGTGTTCAGAAAACCCAACTCTGTAACTCGATCCCAGCAGGAGACAATTTAATAAGAATCTTTCTAAGAGAATTTATTTTCTACAAAGGTGGAAATAATGCAATACCCTAAAGCCATTTTCAAAAGAAACAGTATCAGAGAAGTAAGATGTGGAAAAATGTTTTGATCAATCTAGTCCCTTTCCCACTACTGAGGGTACAGGACTCCAGACTATCTGCCCAAAACACAAGTGACAGAGGTGCAGCTGTAGTGTGTGATATATGATCATGGCAATCACTGAGACTCATCTGGAGACCTCTGCATTTCATTATTCTGTTCCACATCATTGCCACTGACCCTGTAATGTCCTTGCACCCATGCACATCTCTCTGAGGATGGTTTCTACTTATTTTGGTTGCTAAAGGAACACAACAAGAGCTGGGGTCTGCGCTACAGCTATTATGTTTGCCTTGCTGCACCTCTTGATGGCAATAGCAAGGATAAGTAATAGAGGAACCTGTTTTGTCTGCTCCAGTTGAACAGAAAATCTCCTCCATTGGTGCATCCTCATATGTTCAAATGTCTCTTGAGTGGGCCTGGCTATAATACAATTTGCCAGTCTGACACGAGTTCAGTTTATTCCTGGTTCCTGAAAAGCCCAGCGATTGAGAGCTGTAGCAGAATCAGAAGTTTAATTTTGCTCAGCTACAGACATACTAAACATCTTGCTTTGGGTTTTTATTCCCCTTACAAGTGCAACTGCAGCAACTGCATTTAGCATCATCCCCACAAAGAATCCTGCAAGCTGTTTGCCTTTTATGATGTGCTTTGCTCTCCCCTTTTGACCACTTGAAAAACAATCTGAGAACCTGGTCCTCCCAGCTTTTGGTGTGTCAGGCAGTCACCTTTACTCATGCACTCAGGAAATCATGTTATGTCTTTATCTTCAGACACTAGGCACTTCCCTGGCTGTTAAGAAGTTTCCAGTTCCACCCAGCACTAAAAAATCAGGGCAAAGACTGCTACAGGTCTGCAGGAAATAAAAAAACTTGACATTTTGCACTATCCACTTAGTTAAATATGATGTAGAGCCTTGGCAGAAGGGTAAAAAAGTTATTATGGCTTAAAGTTTTCTTCATGCAACAGTAAGTCCAAGAGACATTTTCTGTGTCTGTAAAGTCATCTGCACTGATGAACTGCTGCTGAGTAAAGACTGACTCCCTGAAAGATGTTAATTAAAGAAGGGTAAAGATGGTGAAGGAGCAGTGGGCAGGGAGAATGTGAGAGAGAAACTAAAGCACATGTATTTGGGAAAGTGTGGCACTGCCAGCACTGGGCTGTCCCTCACCCTGCTTTTTTTTCCCTTTTTGGTGTGATCAGTATTAGCCAGTTTCTTTCTAAAATGATACTTCACACAGAGAGTCAAAAGGCAAATCAACGCTGTTAGCTTCCTCAACAGCACAACATCCTGCCTGCCCCTTCAGCTGTTATGGCTGACTGACCTCCGTGCTGATCCTTTTCTAACTCAACTTCCTGACATGATGCCATGCTGCAGGCTGAGAGAAGAAAGTCACAAACTACAAAAAAAAGGGAAATTCTGATCAAAACTAAGGGGAAAAAAATGTTCATGGAGGGAATGGTGAAGTACTGAAACAGGGATGCAGAGAGCCTCTGAAGCCTCAACTTGTGCTTGTGAGGACAAGGTCCTCCAAAACCTCATCCAACTCAGAAATCAGCTCTGCTTTTAGCAGGAGCTTGGTCCACAATGCCTCCAGAGATCTCTTCCAACCTCAGTTTTTCTATAGGGGTGAAATTTGCTTTGTTCAGGGAGGAGAAGGGAGGAGAAGGGAGGAGAAGGGAGGAGAAGGGAGGAGANTCGGGTCAGGGAGGAGGAGGGAGGAGAAGGGAGGAGAAGGGAGGAGAAGGGAGGAGAAGGGAGGAGAAGGGAGGAGAAGGGAGGAGAAGGGAGGAGAAGGGAGGAGAAGGGAGGAGAAGGGAGGAGAAGGGAGGAGAAGGGAGGAGAAGGGAGAGGCCAAACCAAAACTCAAAATGTTGTGATGCCTCTATCAAAGCAAAACCTGTTTAGTTGGGATTTTTTTTTTGGCACAAGCACACCATTTTGTGTTGATTTTGATCCATTGGTATATGTGTAATGAGCCATAAAAATTGTCTTAACAGTGGCATTTCTTTTACTGCTATTTCTCCAAAGAGTAACAAATAACACATTTTAAAAAAGAAACAATCCAATGTAACTTCCCCTCCCCTTTTGGTGCTAAGTTGAACTGACTCTGCTGGGGAAGGTTTTAGTTTTGCAACCCCAGCATGTTCCAAAGAATTTCTGTCCCATGGGAAAAGTTTTATCTACTTGTATCCGGTAATTGTTCTTTTTTTCAGTTTGAAAAGGTCCCAGTTTGATCAGTTCAGCTTTCCTATTCTGGTTTACATTTATTTCCAACAGGAAGACAGATCTGTCAACAACTGAGTGCTCTCCTAGTAAGTGGAAATCTAATCCAACACGCAATAGCTTTTTCTTTTTCTGGCACATTGCAAGAATGGAGAAAGGGCATTTTGGACAATTTGGAGGTGTTAATATGAATGTGTTTCACACACAAGGCATTGCTGAATTGCCATGGCAATTATCTCCATGGAGATTTCCAAAATATTAATTCCTGGGCACAAGGGTAGATGTTGCCACTGCTGATTCATCTGGAGACTCCCAAATGTTTTGGTACTATGTGTATCTTAGGGGTCCTGAGTTTCAAAGGAGGGAGAATCGTCTTGAGTGCAATTTTGACTTTAAATTCACGAGTTATTGTAGGAGCTCATCATAGTTCACTTTAAAGAGTTTTACAGTTTTCACACAGCATGAAAATGTCAATTATTCCATTTACTTTAGTCCAAAAAAGATGACAAGAACTGGGGTGGCTCAGTACTCCTGCAGCTGTTAGTTTTCAGTGTAAATATTAAAACCCCCACAACAACTAAAGACCAAGAATGTATAAACAGCCTTATAAAACACAGGCTTTCAAAGTGTAGTCTGCAGACACCTGGGAACCTAAGAAATACTTCTAAGGGCTTCACAAAACATTACTAAGGAAAACATTTTTATTGGGCTTAAATGCACTCTTCAGGGGCCAGGGTGGAGGTCATGAGGATGGGGCTGGGCTCTTTTCAGTGGTGCCCAGTGAGAGGACAAAGGGGCAATGGGCGCAAACTAGAACACAAGACAATTCATTTGAACTTAAGGAGAAAATCCTTTACTTTGAGGATGGTGGAGCCCTGGAGCAGGTTGCCCAGAGAGGTTGTAAAGTATTTTTCTCTGGAGACTTTCAAAACCCATCTGAACACATTCCTGTGCAACCTGCTCTAGGTATATCTGTGTTATCAAGGAAGGGTTGAACTAAATGATCTCCAGAAGTCACTTCCAACCCTTATCATTCTATGACCACACATCTAATACAAAACTACAGCTCAAGAAATAGCTGACAACCTATGCATGGAATAGGTTTGCAGCTGCACATGTGAGTAGTTTGTGTCTCATTTCTGCGAGCGATGATTTATTGCACCACAATCAGTCAAGGAGGGAGTGAGATCCTGTCACATCAGTGTGGGAATAGGCAGGCTCCCATTCTATTTTTACTGCTGCCACCAAGCTATTGTCTGACTTGGGGCATGCTGCTTCCCTTCCTGTGCCTGTGTTCCTCCCCAGCTTCTCTGAGTCCTGCCTCTCAGAATGTAATTTCTCCAGGATAGGGGCTGCATCTTGTTATGCATTTATATAAGACTGAACACAACAAAGCCTCCCTCCTGACTAGAATTTTAAGCACTTGAATGTTCCTGTAATCTTCTCTGTCATAACAATCCTATCCATTTGTCTTGCTTACAAAAAAAACCCCCAGATCTTGACTCTGATTATTTTACACTCACAGGTATCATCCTCCCTGGTTTTCTGCCTCACTGACTTTGCTGTAGTGCCAAGAATCAGTCTATTCTGCCATTTTTATGGACTCCAAGAACCTGAGCTAGCACTTTCCCTTACACATTTTCATTCTGATTACTTTGGGAGTGGGTTTTCTTTTTGTTAAAAAGGAGACATCAATAATAAGGATCTGACTGGAGGCCTTGCCTCACAGCAGAACAAAAGACCTGGCATGGTTCAGAGTGTTGGTGCCATGACATGGGAAATTCTTGTCTCTGAAGCTCTCTCCAGTGGGTTGTTGTAGTGGCCAAAGTCTTGGGGCTGTGCTATCTTGTGTGCTCTGTACACAAACTGTGCAAGAAAACAACAAGCATTATCACTAATGAATTAATTACCATTTGTCCCTTTCAGCACAGGTTAACAGCTATAAACACAGAGCAGCTGTGCCGAATGATGAGTAGCACTATGGTTCAGGAAGGAGGAGTAGCACCTATGGTTCAGGAAGGAGGAGTAGCACTATGGTTCAGGAAGGAGGAGTAGCACCTATGGTTCAGGAAGGAGGAGTAGCACTATGGTTCAGGAAGGAGGAGTAGCACCTATGGTTCAGGAAGGACTCTGTCCCTAAGTACATCAGCCAAAGCCTTCAGATGTGTAAACACTGCAAACATCCATGTTCACTCTCCAGCAGGAATGACCTGCAGGGATACTAGAGTACATGGATTCAATTCACAATGGACTGAGCTCACTCTGAGCTGGCTTTCTGGGAAGCCTCTCCCTTGTTTACTGCAATTCCTTGTTCTTTGGAAGAGACTGCAGGATTGTTCTGGCTACTGTGAACATGACCTCAGATACCTTAGCTATTGCTTCTGTCACCAGGAGGACTTAGTAGCACAGTCAAGGACCACAAAGCAACATCCCCAGTCACCATGAAATGTTCACTTGGCACCTGTGTAGCACAACGAATTTTACCCTTGGAGCCAAAGTGCCCAAGTGGAAATGGGTATTAAAACCTCATTTCACAGTAGCTTGTCTCACAGACAAAAGGTGTCTTGTTGAAATGCTGAAAGAAAATTCATAGATGGATTTGAGCCAGAAAAAGTGAAGTAAATTTTCAATCAAGGATCACTTATTTTTCTCAGTAAGAACTTGGTTTGGAACTGCTACTTGCTTTATATGAAAACATAATTTAATTCCTTAATATTAGATGCTATTTGGCAAAGGACTTTATGAAATGAATCACCTTGATTTGCTATGCTTTTTCTTGCTGGAACAAAGTACCTAGATTGTTTGAGTCCTGAGCATTTTGGTCATTTACTACCAGAAAGTGTTTGGCCAGCTTTAAGGAATCTTCATGTGCTGGACTGGGGAGGAACAGCTCTCTGCTCCAGCCACAGCTGGAACCTTTCACATCTCATTGTGCGTTTGGAAGTGCTTTGCAGTGCTCAAGGAAGAATTCCTTGCAATGATCTGCTGGTGCAGCTTTGCCCACTTCCCTCACAAAAGGACCAGGAGAAACAGTTACCCTGATCTTCTCCATCTCAGAAAAAGCACTGTTTCTTTTTTTGGGTGTCTTCCCACACTTCTGGACTGAGGCTCTGGTTCTGTGATCATTAATACCAGACCCCTGCGCTGCTGACCTGCCGGAAGTACACATCTGATGTGGCTCAGACACCAGGACATGATCTGTTTTCTGGTGAAGTAGCTGGAGCACAGAACGTGGTGTTCACATTAATTTCCCCCTGTCTAGAAGAGAATGGACAATTTCTGACAGAGTAAAGATGTCAGAGCAGTAGCTGTAGAAGATGCCTCCTACATATGTTTGTTATGTTTTAACACAGGCAAGTCTGCTTACTCTGGATCAGTGCTCTCCGTGCTGTGACTGTGTCATGACTTTTCTGATCTGGCACAAGGAGCCCTTAAGCTGGATTTATTTGTATTGTTGAATCATGACCTCAGGGATTTGTAAGAGAAATGTGCTGCAGCCAAGTGCCAAAGATTTTAAGGTAGTTGACGAGTGGAATCTTGGCCATACTGAAGTCAACAGAAAAACTCTGTATTCTTTTTTTGGGCCAAAAACATTTGGTTGCTGAAACATGAGCTTTCTGTAGGAACATATGGCCTAAGTTTGGTGTGGCTTGAATTTCTGGCCTGAGTCTCTGAGGACAGGAAAAATTATTCTCTGAGTGACAGAAAGCCCATCCCACCCTTCATCTGGGAAGGGGCTGGAACAGACTTGCACTGGGTTGGATCCTGAGCATCCTAAATGCTTTCCCACCTACCTTCTTCACTGACAAAGCCATTCAGCAGTATTTCTGCCCCACTATTGCAATTTATAGCTCCATGATTCAAGCAAGCTAGGAAACATGAAAATTATTTTTGTGTTGGAGAAGGTGTTCAAGCCTCTTGTATCTCTCACAGGTGGACTTCCAGCCAATGACTAAGTTGACTGAGCTGGATAAAACCTATTTGTCTCATCTCTCCCTCAAAGTCTTTCTCTAGACATTTTTGGGAGGCCCAAGAGCCATTCTACTGCAGAGTGGAAATACATAACTACAGGACACAGAAAGCATCCCCCATTCAAATCCCATCAAAGCTTACATAAATACCCTTGGCAAATTTCCCATTGCCCAACTATCAGAACCAGTACACCAGCTCAGATAGTTTTTAATGTTACATTGATTAAAACACGAATTTTCTTTCAACCAATCCATGTTCTAAGCTAGAAAATGATCTGCATTGGTAGAGTGTACCAGTTGACTCAAAGATAAATTAATTACAGAACACAATGAGAAAAGCTTTGTCTACTTGAAGGACACTGCTACAAAAGGAAAGATAAATAAATATGAGTGTTATCTCCTGTAAAATTAAACTGCCTGTTATCGGGGAGGGTACTTTATTCAGTATGTATCAGAGCTTAGATGAGCAAAAGAGAAAGCAAGGCTGAAAAGGCACTGGGAGAAAAGAAGAAAACAACATACTAAAAATGAAAAAGCTGAAGGAGAGGATGAGTATTTTTTCAAAAGGGTCTGAGGAGGACTATTGTAACACTGAGAGATGCAAGAATGAAGAGGACAGAACTGAATTGCTCTGGTTTAAGAGAATTTCTGCTACAGTTGCAATAACTGAGCTGGAGCTGGGCTCTGATTTGCACTCAGAAAAGGAAAGTCTTAGCCAAAACAATTTCTGTGCAGTTACCACAGACTCCCCTGTAATTGTCCTTGGGAGGAAGGCAAAACCAAGGCCCCAGCCTGCACAGACTAGGCTGAGCCTTGCTTTCAACTCAGAAGAGAGTCATGCAGAGCATATAATTTCAAAAACTAGCTTTAAACACTAGGCTGATATAGTTCTGCCTTATGTTGATTCCTTTCAAATTATATATGTGGACATAAATTATGTAAGTAAATTTATCAGGGATGCAGTTAATTACATTAATTAGACATGGCCATGAATATAAACACCAAAGGCCAGAGAGAAGCCCTGCTGAAACTGAGAATACGAGCTTCTACTCCCATTTTATTCTGATAGCAGCCTCTTTGATAAGAGCTCTGGAGAAGGCTTTCTGCAGATTCGAGCCACTCATTCCAGCATGGGACCATTCAGAATTGGAAAGCATTCTCAGGCTGGACCTTTGAGGTCCAAAACCATCGTCTCACTATAGGAATTCACCCAGGGAAGAGAAGACAAAAACTGCAAAATAGCTTTTTGATAGCCCTGTGTGCAGTGCATGCTTGCAAAGAGTTCAGTCATTTTCAGGATCATTCTCTGTAATTTCAGTGTACAACCCACCTCAAAATAGCTACAGGAGCTGAGCAAATTCATACGCGAATTCAGATCGCTATAATGACTATCAGGTTCTCATCTGTGTTTCCTGACATTGCTTGTGCAAGTATAGAAAATGGTAACATCAGAGTTATAGCTGTTATCAAAAGCACTGGATATAGTGAGCTAGCTGGATAGCTGCACTTTGCTCTCTTATTGTGCATTCCTGATTTAACTTTTCATTTATCCAACACCTGAAATCGGCTATTAATATGAACCACACAACATTTCACATCTGATCTTTTTCTGAAGCTCTGTTTAGTTTCATTCATTTAAAAATACACTTTCAGCTTTAGGTCAGACAAACTGTGGTAGTGACAGCTTTTTAGAGTCATTCCAGCATCTCTCATGAAGAGGGATTTAAGTCCCTGCTTCTGATAGTGCATCACTTTTACTGTTTGTGTGGCAGATCTGAACGTGTCTGGATTCTCTACTCAGCAGCCAGCTCTGCTCTAAACCACTGTTTGATCATAATTCAAAAAGGAAACCACTCCTGTAGATAGCTGGAGATTTATGGAGGTCTAAGAGTGCAGTGGGCTTTCATATTTTTTTTTACAGTGAACCAGTACATAGTTTATGGCCTAATCACCACACAGATCACACTTTTGAAGCCTTTCCCAGCTACAGGCATTTCAGACATTGCAATTGTCCTGTGTTTTGTAATGATGAGCTTTGAGAGAATCACTGCACACTAATTTCCATGGCCGTAAAAGACTGACATATAATCCTATAAACAAAGTGATGGGCAACATCTGTAGATGCATTTGCCTACTTAAGCTTCACAAATCAGGAATGTCTTCATAATTAAATCTCTGAAAACAATAAAATGCTTCAAAGATGTCATTAAAGACATAATGTAGTCCCACGAACCTTTCTTACAGCATAAAATCTAGCTTGCCTCAGAAATTACTGTCAGTTTGCACCTGAGTCTAGACTCCCCTTGTGTCTGGGCTGGTGAAGTAAGTACTGGCTTGAGGCAAGCTGGAGATTCCCTGGTGGGAAAGGGCAGGACTGTGCTCTGCACTAATGCACATCCGAGGGGGCTTTTATGTGTTGCATTATCTCAGTTGCAATGGTACTGCAGGACATCAAGCTGTTTCTAAAAGGACCCTGACATGTCCCACAAGGATAGCAGGAGCCTTTAGGTATGTACATCTTGAGAAGCTGTAGAGAAAATGTGTTACTATTTTTTTTTCCAAGATCCAGCTTACACAAATGGAATTTTGAAGAGGAAAATACCCAGCATATATGGACTCTAACTGAAGGCACTGAGGTTCCTCACCCAAACAGTGCTTAACAGCTGAGAGCTGACCTACAAAAAACTCATCCAAGAGCCAGTGACAGAACAGGGCTTTCAAACCAGATGGGTGCCTTGTTGGGGTGTGCTAGGCAGCCAGACATAAAACAAACCATGCCTTAACTGGTGCCAGTGTCCACATCAGTATGTAGGATATTTGGGTGGATATAATGGCTGCTATGTTTACACACTCCCTTCACTTGTCACTGCCAAACATTGTCTAATTAGCAGCTTTACAGAAGGCCTTTGGGGGATTCTTATATCTGAGCAGTGCCACAGAAAAGCAGCGTTGGGTAGGACCCATAAAGCACCAAAGCCAGAGTAGAGAGTAGGAAACAGAGCACTTTAACCCTAATTTTACACATTATTAAAATCAAAAAGGACAGGGAAAAAAAAAAAACAACATTCTTGGGATAGGGGACTATGATGAGCCATTTTTTCCCACAACCTGCCAACAGTAAATTAGCATTCAGTGTTCTCTGAAGGCGGAATGCTTTTCTTGTGCTGTACCACTTCAAAAATGGTTCTTCAGAAAGTGTTTCTAAGCATGCAGGGAATAGTTGAAGGTCGTGAAAGAAAGGACCACATTCAAACCAGCATTTGGCTCTTGCAAAGATTTTAGCTTTCTATGACCCCAGTTCTTCTATTCTTCTAACACTGCCATCCAAAAAGAAATACTTTCATCCAACTGGCCTCCTCCATAGCAAAAGAAGCCAGGATCTTTGTGAGAGGTACTGTGTTAATTTGCCAACTGGGCACTTCTCTGTGATTTTGGAGCTTCTAGCTCTAATTTAGCCCTCTAAGTGACATTTTTTCCCAGCATAGTGCCATTGGGATGTAACAGAAGGGCTGTAGCAGGCCTGGTTGTGACCAGGACAAGGCAGGCAGTTACCAAAGAGAGGCATGAGCTTCCTGCTCTGATAGGAAGGACTCGTATGAACACTGCAAAGGGCTGGAGAAAGAGTGGTTTTCTCTGCACCAGTTATTGCCAGACTCCACTCTCTTGCTGGCAATAAAACCATGAGCCCTGTTCCCCCTCAGAGCTCAGCTTTTCACATAGTTCATACAGGCCTTTCTCTCTTCTGCCCTTTCGCCACACAAGGGTGACCATACTCGGTGTGATGCAATATACTTCTGCCTGCTCGAATCCTTGGACAGATCCAAGTTCCAGCTAATTTCCATTGCTTTGATTTAGCTTGACACCAGGTCTTTAATTCTCCTTAAACTTTGAGTTCTTTTACAAAACCACACCATTTACTTCTCTGTTACTGATCATTTTTTTGTTTTCCTTCCTTAGGAGATTAAGTGAGATAAGATCTATAAGCACTTTGAAGATGTAAAAGTGCTTATTACAGCAGCAGCAAGAGTCAACAGAATCATAATGTTACAGCCTAAGAGTGCTTCTGAAACACCTCAGACACCACCTCCTGCCTCACCATCACTGCTGGACCCTTCTGACCCAGAATTATGTGTTGCTGTTTATCACATCCCACAAACAGCATCCATTGTTCATGTGGGGACAAGAAGAGGCAGTGTCTAATTCAAGATCTCAGTTTATTCCTAAAGACATCCCCTCTGGGATCCACAACTTTATTTTCCCTGAAGCAGAAAGTGATTTTTTCATCACCAGTTTCTGGCCTTGAATATGTCAGCTCTGGTTTCATGGCTTGAATACTGTGGCCTACAAATTACAGCATGATTCAGGATGCTGCTTCATATGCTGTTCATCTGTCCTCTCTGTGAGACTATTAATTGCTGGGAGCTAGACAGGGCAGACTGCTGGCACTTGGTACTTCACTTTAATCTGTTAGTGCCTGAGACTCAACACCCTGAGGGAATGGAAAGGAGGTGTGAGGTGCAGCTTTTCCACATTTAGGTCAGGAGGAGTCATAGGGGCACAGAGCACCCAACAGATGGATTTCCCTGTTCTACGGTGAGTGAAGAATTACTGTGCAATTAGTGACAAAATAACACAGAACAGAAAATAGATTCAGGGTAGATATTAAAATTGGGAGGGGATTTTGAAGGTGCTGGAAAAGCTCTACCATGATGGCACTTGGTTTACATCCTTCTGTCTCCTGGATATAGTCAGTCTTGGGGGAAGGAATATTTTCTGGAACAGGGGTCTTGTCTTCACTCAACATTTTTTACAGGCAAGGCTTTGAGTGGGTCCTCAATCACCTAAATTGTATTGACCTCCTTGTGCATTTTAAAACCTTGTTTTTCATACAGGTCTCTCTGCTAGCTTTTTCAGAGCTTCTCTTTATCATGAAAATATCAGTCAAACCAACCAGAAAAGGAAAGATTTATAAGTAGAGCTCTTTTTTGTTGCTCATATGGGATGAGTCTTGCTGACTTTTCAGTGACTACATTAACCCTGGTTACTGTGACACTTTAATTTCCTCAAACCACAAGGAGAAATTAACAACCAAAGGGCCGCAGGTGCAAAGCTTTCCAGTGCTGTGCAACGAGGTTGTAGCTACATTATGTATCCCTGTGAGCTCCTCGAGTGCAAGGCTCATTCCCCCAGTCCAAATTGCAGCAGCAGCCAGTATGGATTGCTTCACCTCCACACTCAGTAAGACAACATGCACTGAAGTTGTAGGAGCTGACAAGTACCAGGACACTTTTCTAAACCTCAGAGGAGTGCAAAGAATATAGCAAAGAAACAGCAACATCTGCAGAGCTTTGACCCAGCTATCTTGTACCTTCTTTACAAAGCTTACAGAGCTTTTCTAGGGTGTTAACTGTCTCTCCGGAGTTCATCGTGCTCCTCTGCCACAAACCCAAGTCTGCTCAGCTAATGCTTTTACAATCTGGTTGTTTTTTTGGAGGGGTGGAGGCATTTGAAATCAGGCTTTGAAACTTCTCTTGCAAAGAGCCATCGGAACTGATGAGCATGTGAACAATTAACTGAAGTGCATTTCAGAAGTACCCTGACAGTCAGCTGCTGCTGTGCAAGAAACAAGTGTACAGAGCCTAGAACAGGAAGCACCAAGACCTCTTCAGCATCCCCCCCCTCTTTTTTTTTAGTCTAAACAGGAAGTTGTGTGAGCAACGTTTAAGGAACAAAGTGGAGAGCCCTGAGACCTGAACTCTGTTCAACCCTAGAGATGGTGGCACTGAATCTGCATTCTTGGTATTCAGCAGCTGGGAGGAGAGACAGACTGACCACAGATTTTGAACACAAGGATGTGAGCAGCAATTCAGCTCCTTGTCTACGTGCAAGAGAAACAAAAAGAATCACACAAGACTAGAAAAGGTGTCGGGTTTAATTCTAGATCAATGATAAGGAATAAGGAAAACAAAGATTTGAATGTGCTGTCTCTATGGTAACTAATAGGGCACTCACTACATGCTTTTGCTGGCTGCTTTTTGCCTTGCACGGGAAACATTCATGCATAAAATCATAGAATGGTTTAGGTTGGAAGGGACCTCAAGGATCATCCAGCTCCAACCCCCTGCCATAGGCAGGGACACCTCCCACTAGAGCAGGTTGCTCAAGGCCTCATCCAGCCTGGCCTTAAATGCCTCCTGGGAGGAAGCATCCACAACCTCCCTGGGCAACCTGTTGCAGTGTCTTACCACCCTGCATCTTCTGTATGAACTCCAACATAGTGTTGATCTTATTGACCAATCACACAAAAGATCTGCAAAAAATGGAACTGAATTAGCTAATTTCTGACCTCACATTCAGAGCTAGGTAGCAGACACCCCCTCTTTTAACTAAGCTGTAGGAAAGCAATGAGTGGGAGGGAAATATTCCCTCCAGTGAAAAAGTCATGACCTTTGTGGGCAGAAGAATTTGTTTTTCTCTGTGCCCAAGTGTCTGCTTTCTCTTCCTATGCCCACTGTGTCTCAGACATGATTGCAAGAAGGTGTAGATACTGTCACTCTGAACAATGATTTTTGAGAAGGGCGACAAAGCTGGCGAGGGGCCTGGAGCACAGCCCTGTGAGGAGAGGCTGAGGGAGCTGGGGGTGTGCAGCCTGCAGAAGAGGAGGCTCAGGGCAGACCTCATTGCTGTCTGCAGCTATCTGAAGGGAGGTTGTAGCCAGGTGGAGGTGGGTCTCTTCTCCCAGGCAACCAGCAACAGAACAGTCTCAAATTGTGCAGGGGGAGATATAGGCTGGATGTTAGGAGGAAGTTCTTGACAGAGAGAGTGATTGGCATTGGAATGGACTGCCCAGGGAGGTGGTGGATTCACCATCCCTGGGGGTGTTCAAGCAAAGCCTGGATGAGGCACTTAGTGCTATGGTCTAGTTGATTGGATAGGGTTGGGTGACAGGTTGGATGATCTTGGAGGTCTCTTCCAACCTGGTTGATTCTATGAGTCCTCACAATAGACAAAGGCAGAGAGTCTTTTGCTAGATCTATCTACAGCTTACTGATAGGGTCAACTGCATGGTGTAAGGGCACGGTGTGATAGGACCACACAACAAACTTGGAGGGAGCAGATGAGACAATCATCCTTTCAAGCCATCCTCTCTGGAGACACAAACCATGAAGAAATTATTCCCATTTGGGACTTCACTGGAACTTTTTGAAGTTCATGGGACTTGTCTGGGCTACATAGTCTCTAGATCTGGTCCTAGGGGCAAGTTTTTAATCTGGAGATATATCAGCTTCCCAGCGCTTCAGGTCTTTTTCCTGACACAACTGTGGCATTTCATATCATTTCAGAGTGACAGAGATGGAAGGACAGGGTGAGAACAAAATGATAGATAAAAGCAGTGATAAAGACAGACATCTGTAAGCATGAAAGGAAGGAAACAGCTCAGGACAATGAGAAGCTCTTTGACTGTGTCTAAATTCTGGTGACAAAGTGTATGGCCTGGGATATCTCCAGAATGGCCAGCAAGATCTCTTCAGCCAAAACTCTTGCTGTTTTCTTGTTCTGTAAATGCCAGGCAATTTGCTGTGGCTAAAGCACATTCCAGCATAAAGAAAGCCTCACCATGTGAAAATACCATTTTTCCTGTGAGGTAATTTGAGGTAGGCACTGAGAGACTCCAGTTCCATTAACTATAGAGTTCTCTGCTCCAGGGTAATGCTATGAAGTTTAATCATGAACATGTGTGTGACGTGCTTTCAGCTCATCAGAGATAAAAGGCTGGAGAAAGACAGTGTCATTGTGGTCATGGTTTTTATCATTAACCACTTAGTGACTGTGCAGTTCTGAAAATGGCTCTGAAAGTTTGCTTCTAGACAATACTCAACAGTGGCAGTAACACAAAAAGATGGCTTTTGACTGTGGTTGTTCCATGCACTTCCCATTGAAGTCTCTCTTCTTTCTCAGTTGCCCTCAGAAATCGTTGCCTATCTCAGGCTGCTTGTGTGCTTCTGTCACTTTAGGTCTGTGCTTACACAGAGAAAGGGGCTTTATGCAACCGGTATCCTGGAAGATCAAATGTCTTCTATCTCTAAAGCTTCTCAAGACTGAAGCATAAATGTAGCCCTACACCAATACTGAATAAGTATGAAAAATGATAATGCTAAAACCCAGAGGTAGTTCTAGGCAGATTAATTTGCAAGGGGGTTTCCTACTTTTCTTTCCAGTGAAATACAAGGATATAAAACCCCAATTAATCTGCTTGATCTACTCACATTTACACCAGGAACAAAACCATTTTGGAAGCTAGTTGGAAGTAATTGTATAATTTCTTCTTAGTTCCCATAATGAATCAAGAAAATATCACAGTGGACTCTGCTCTGGGTTCAGACACTCTCAGAGTGAGAGTAACACAGCACCAAGTCCTCTCCAAAATCCCAGGAGTGCTTTGTTCAAGATACTAAGCTACAGACTGCAATCATTCTTGCACTTATTACAAGTGGGTTTAAGTATATGATGTCCTTATTTCAAGGAATCAGTGGCTTCAGCTAGCTCCAGCATTTGTAACTAACAGTTCAAGTTAAGTAAATGTGCTTTTAAAAGATATTGGGTCAAGTTCATCCATGTTTAATGCATCAGGGAATGATCTGGCCCATTTTGTGTGTCTCAGTTTGTCTGCCTGTATCTGAGCAAAGAGCAAGACTTATATAGTCAAACACATATACTTCATGGGGTTTACTGCACTAATGAAAATGCCATGGCTTTGTGAACTGACATAAACCAAAGAGTTTTCACTGTGAATGGCTGCAGCTCACTGTGGGTGTTACTTTGAGAGGAGTGAGAGTAAGAATGATAGCATGGCTGGAGTGCTGATCCAACCGAATTTTTGCTGGCTTCCCCTTGGCAGAGGCTTTGTGCTGTTTCCTGTTTCCAGTCCCAGGTCTTGTTCTTTCTACTCATGGCTCCATCCTCTACGCTTTCCTTTTACCCACTGACACTCCATCTTTCCACTTTCCGCCACAGAGCTTTTCATACTCTGCTGCTATGTGCTGCAGCAGCTTTTCTCTTCCTCTTCATGCACCTCCCTACTTCCTGTCCTGTCTTTCAAATCTGGGGATTTGACATCAGCTTTCCCTCTGATCCCTTCCTACACACATTTCTTTGTTTCCTGTATTCATCCCTGAAATTTGCTGTTTTCCTGTGCTTGCCTGACTGGTGAAGGGAACCTATCGGGATATGTGTCAGAAGCTCAGGGTATATGTGGGCTCTGACAAATCATGGCATGTGAATAAGTGCAGGTAAGGACCAAAGGCTAGCTGAAGGATGATGAGATACAGTAAAATGACTTTGATAAAAGCACAAAACCTTGAAACTAATGGCACAACACTGATGGTTAGGGTGTACTTCACAGTCAGAGCAGACTGGAATAAAGATAGCAATGAAAGTCTAGTGAATTGGTTGGCTCAGCTGATATCCTCAGGATGATCCACTAGATCTGCTTTATCCTTTTACATCTTGGAATTTCCATTTAAAAACAAACAAAAAATACCTCAAACAATCTAAACACCTCAAATGCCCCCTCTCAAAAAAACAAATTAAACTAAACCCCTCCCAAACCAAGCAGGGATTATCTGTATGTATGTTTTACTCTGTTCTTTGTGCATTGGTCTCTCCTCAGCCTAGCTGAAGAGCATGTAGTTCTAGGAGCCCACTGAGTGTGTTGCAGGTACTGAGTGGCCAGCTGGAAGTGGGAAGAGCAAGGTGAAAATGTTGACTTGAAATTCTCCTCACTGAATGGCTGAATCATGAGCTTTCATTCTCTGAAGTTAGTGATGACAAGAAAATCTGAAGTTCTAGGACTGCATACTCAAGCACCTACAGCAACCACCTCACAGAGCATGTATGTAACGGTACAGTATTATTGAGTCTGATAAAGATCAACAAAGACATTTTGAAGTAGGCACTGTATAATGTAAGTGAAATTTACTAATTCCTATTGCCCTTTATGCCTGCAAAGAGATTGAGTTTGTAAATATGCCATAATGTGGCCAAGACACATCCAGCTAACACAGATGAAACCAAGATGAAGTCTTTAAGAGTGCACACAACGGCAAATGCTCACTTAGGGTATCAGAGCAAGAATAGTATTAATTTGAACCACCAAGAAGAATTTAGGTCAGGAGAACATAATTACTCAAGTTGGAGTTTGTCCAGGCTACCTGGATTACTACTGCTAAAAAAAGCAGAATGGGAGCATTGGTGAGCACCAGTGATTAGGATCTGTGTTCAGCGACAGCTTTTAAAGACGCTGATGTGAATCAAGCACAACCAAATCGGGTACAAGGTGTGCATTTTGGTACAATCTTCCCTTGATGGCACTTGGCTGCTGCTTTCTGGCTAGTCACAGCTGTAAGTGGAATTTACTTTTCCCTGAAGTTTAAATGCAAAAATGTACTTATCATTGAGATCTTCTCCATTACATAAATGAAAGAAATAATTAAATGATAAACAACTGATGGGCAGACCTTTTTCTGGTTTAGTTTTGGGCTCTGTGTAGTCTCAGTCCTGCAGGGAACCTCCAGACTGAACAGGATTAAGGGCTTTCCTTCCTGTGAGCCCTAAATTGGTATCTTCAGCTCTAAACCTATTATAAAGTCAATCAGTTCCCCCAAACCTACTGCAATATGCATGTGTAAAGCACGACATATTTCCAAATGTAGGTTAAGAGGGTAAACTGTAGCAGTCTTTGCACAATGGGTGATTTGGTAGAACATCCTTATGCACAGCTCATCTCTCTGCTCGTGCCAACTCCGAGAGGCTGACCTGCTTTATTCTAATCTGTCATAAACCAACACTTCTCTTTGCCTTCCGTGCATTAAGCTTTCAAAGAAATTACACATAACCAACATCTCATTCCCAGAACAATAGCTACTGCTAAAAGAAACAGAGGCAGACCCAGACGTGTTCAGGGAGGAAGAATCCCTGACAGTTTTCCTTTCTGTGCCAGCCTGCTCCTTCCAGACCTATTTGCTGATTTGCTGACTCACAAATCCTTCTATGTGGCAGACTTAAAAGACTCTATTATAAATACACTAATAATTTAAGCTGTCGCTTCTGCTAAGCTGCTGCTTGGAGCACTGGTAGTAATGAGTTCTTATATTCCTTGATTTTCCATGAGGGAGAGCTAAACTGAATGGATTTGTTATCAGACATCTGCCCTCAGGATTCTGCAGCTACTTATTCCTACTGCCGCTTTCTGGGGGAGGGATGGATTGCCTTGGTTGTTTCACTTGCAGACAGAAAAAAAGCAAGCAACTAATACTCCTGCCTTTGTCTGTGTGAATTGTGTTACTCAGCAAGAACTGTTGCAGTTATTTCTTCTGGAAGGCTGTTGTACTTAACGGGAGGGCCCAGGGAACACATATCTGTGGCTCCACAGCTTGTCAAGACGCAAAGCAGTCATTTCTCTGTGCTTTTTAATGTGAGCAAGGAGAACAGGACTGTACAAGCTGCCTTGTGTCTTGGAGAGAGATCACGACTTCAGGAAGGAGGCTGTGACTGGAGCTTTGCCATAAACGGGGGAAAAGGAAGTCATGCTAAGCCTCCAGCTAGCAAAAGTTCATTACCAACTGTTATATCCACAAGGCTCCACTGCCCACCACTCAGCCTTTCTCTGCTCCTTCCAGCTCCTCAGCCTCGAGGCTGGCAGAGCAGAATAGCTCTCTCATTCATATTTTTATTCTGTGATGCTAATCAAGTAGGCTAATTGTACATGTGCCAGGGCTGACATTGGCAAGAATCATGAAATTAGAACCACCTCCCACCCCCTCATGCTTCTGTTCAGACCCAGAGTATTATTAATCCTTTAACACCAATTCAGTTTAATTCTGTTCTTCTAGTCATGGCAAACACATGGGCAAATTAGACTTTTACTCCTAATTTGCACATGCACCAGAGTTTTGAACATTAGGCCTCTAAAGATTCCATTAGGAAAATGGGTCAAAATCCAGTGACAAAATAATCTGCTGCTACAAAGGACTCCCTCTGCCTTTCTTTGAGAACATACCAATTTTCATGTGCTAGCATGTCAGAAAGTCCCCCAAATCATGAAACACTTCATGTGGTTACATTTTTTTTTCCTGTGGCTTTATGCCCAGGAAATATTTAGGTGTTCTCTACATACAGTTCTCTTGTGCATTTTAATTCAGAAGCAATAGGATCGATACTACAATTGTTGCCTGATTGCCATGCCTTGCAGACGTTTGTTGTGTTGTATGCTTGAGATAAAGAGGGGGTGATCACTTGTGAGTTGTTTGTGTGGGAGAGGCTTCACGCTGCACCAGTCCTTTCACATGCACTGCAGCTTATTGTCAGAAATAACATTTGAGAGACTAATGCTGCATCAGAAGATCTTCCCACAGGAGGCACAATGGTCACTACTGAGCTAACCACACTATTTAACAAGCATATGCATCCACCACGATCGTATCAGATTGTATGATTAAATACTGCACATTCCACTCTTTACAGCTCAGACAGTACAAATACAACCCCTCACATCGCCTGTAGTAAGTTAGCAGTTCTTCAGTTTGTTGCTACTCACTTTTGGCCATGCTGATCTGCTTCTTTGGTTTAAAAAATAGAGGAAGAAATAAGACATCTCTCTTTTCCTTATATTTGTTCCTGTATCTTCAACTCAAGCAAGTAAGAGACAATCAAAGGCAGATTTGTCTGGAAGCTCACAGAGGCACGTTCTTCAGAGAACTGAAAAAGTCTTTTTGGCTGAGTTTTCCCTGTTTCATCTCCTATGATGCAGGAAATTCCCCCCCACCCATACAGCTGGCTCCCCTTTCAGCCAAAGGATGCAAGCACAAATGTGGTGTTCTGTATGTTGTGCACATTGCAGCCATTTGTGTAAAACCTGGGATGGATTCTTAGCAAATGGTCACAGTCAGCGGAGATAAATCAGGAAAACTCAAGTTCCAACCTCTAAAGGTCCTCCACTTTCTGTCAATGGATAACCTTGTGGTAAATTCTGGGCAGGCAGCAAAAGGGTGAACTGTGTAACCACAGATCCACTAATAACATCCAGTGTGACTCAGAGTAAATAAAGAAGTTTTCTTCAGAAACAGAGAAAAATATTACCTGTGTAGGAATTACTTCTGTCCATCAGAGACAAGGACAAGGGTCAGTGGGTTGAACATAAATGTTTTCATATTTCAGTGTGGGCAAGGAAGATTGTTCTGAAGTACACAGAACACACAGAGCATTAAGTATGATGAGAGATCTCCTTGAGCTATTCTGCTGCGCTGTGGGCAAGCAGTGGCATCCTGGCCTGTATCAGGAACAGTGTGGCCAGCAAGACAAGGGAGGTTATTCTTTCCCTGTACTTAGCACTGGTCAGGCCACACTTTGAGTACTGTGTCCAGTTCTGGGCCCCTCAATTCAAGAGAGATGTTGGGATACTGGAATGTATCCAGAGAAGGGCAACAAAGCTGGTGAGAGGCCTGGAACACAGCCCTGTGAGGAGAAGCTGAGGGAGCTGGGATTGTTTAGCCTGGAAAAGAGGAGGCTCAGGGCAGACCTCATTGCTGTCTACAACTTCCTGAAGGAAGGCTGTGGCCAGGTGGGGTTTGGTCTCTTCTCCCAAGCAATCAGCAACAGGACAAGGGGACACAGTCTCAAGTTGTGCCGGGGGAGATCTAGGCTGGATGTTAGGAGGAAGTTCTTGACAGAGAGAGTGATTGGCATTGGAATGGGCTGCCCAGGGAGGTGGTGGAGTTGCCATCCCCGGAGGTGTTCAAGAAAAGCCTGGATGAGGCACTTAGTGCCATGGTCTAGTTCATTGATAAAGCTGAGTGATAGATTGGACTGGATGATCTTGGAGGTCTCTTCCAACCTGATTGATTCTACGACTCTGATTCAAAGGAATTCTTCACATCCCCTGTTCATCTCAAAGGTCACCCTCTGGACAGAGTTTTGTGCACAGATGTTATTTGCATAAGTAGGATAAGGACAGAAAAATTAAAGATGTGATCATAACGCTGTACGCAGCTGTCAAAGATGGGACCAAGCAAGCAGCTAAATGGAGAAGACACTCACAGTCCAAGAGGCACCCAAATAATTTCCCATCCATGGAAGCTCACAGTATTCTTCTAAGCTGAAGCCAGAGGTGTGCATGTAGTGAGTGAGAAGTTCTACAATCAAATTCAGAACATTTCAGAGCAGGGTGTAAGGCGTAAATGAGGCAATAATCTCTTACACTGCTCCTACAAGGCCTAACAGAGCTCACCTCCCAGGGACCCAAAGTTTTGGAACACAGAACATACACCAAAGCTTTTCTGGCTGTAGTAAGGGAGAGTCTTTCCAAAGAGCAGTGCAAGACCAGCAGTTATAAACCTCACCACACCAAGATATTCTGGAGCTGAAAAGAGCCACTGGACTGGGTGATCTCATTGCGAGAATCCTGCTGATCCAAGTAACTGGAAAACAAACACCTGATATTCCCATTGACTCCAAGAGCAGCTGCATTTGCTCAGCCTTGTGAAACCAGGGAACAAAGGGCTCCTAATGCACAAAGAGTCCACGATAAAGCTGCTATAGTCCCATCTGCTCAGAAGCAATTTCTCTGATGGGAGAAAATAAGAAAGAGGAAGAGAGAAAAGCCCTTAAAGTGTGAGTCTTTTTGGGTTTGAGCATGAATCCTTTACAGTTTGTGAGTGGGGTTGCCATAGCAATCCTAAACCTTTCTAAATAAGGTAGATCTAAAGCAACATGCAAACGAGCAGTGTTGTGCCCACTCTGGTGTCTGCACACATTCAGGGCAGCCCTCCCCTAGGCTGGGCACCTGCATCTGCCAGTCTCACCAAACACATGCCTTTATCCCAGACTTTGGGTAAGGATTAGTACAATTACCACAACTGAAAAGTGCTTTTCAAAAAGAACTTCCCATTTCAAAGGCTGTTTCCAAGGCATGAGAAACCACCTTCTTCAAAGAAGGACAGGGGAATAGAGGTTGGTGGGCACAAACAGTCAAAGCTTGGGCCTTTAGAGCAAATTTTCAGGGTCTTGTGATGGGTGGTCTTACTGAGGAGATTACAGACACAACAAAGATGTGATATAGGCCCCCTACCTTCCCCCAGTGAAATCAGTGAAAGTTTGAACTTACCTTCAGCCAGCAGGACTAAATCTTGGATGAGGGAAACAACAAACTAGCAAAGACCCTAAACCGCCCACTTCTGCCCCACAACACACCAAGGGGCAGAGCACAACGAGCAGCCATTTACTTGTTAGAGCACACCTGAAGTCCCCAAAGGAACTTTTAGTTCCCAGGACAGGTGGAGGGCAGAGCACAACCAGCATCCATTTGCTTGCTAGGGCACACCTGGAATCCTTAAAGGGACTTTTAGCTTACAGGACAGGTGGAGAGTGAGCACTTCTGCAGGCAGTTTCTCTTGGGTCATATGCAAAACAGAGCCTGAACTATAATAAACTGGAAAGAAATCCCACAACAACTTTCATTCTGCATTCTTCAAACAAACTTTTACAGCAGGGAGGAGGAAGGCTCAGGAGGCGGGTGTAAAACCATAGCCATGACACATCACTCTCCAGGGTATTTGTGGTTTGCTCTCATTTCTTGGCTCCGGGTTTCATTGTTATTTCTATGGGACATGAAGCCAACACTTCTGGAAGTCTTTCTGATCACTAGAGAAGGCACTGGCAGCTACAGTTCCAGTTCAACAGTGAAAAGAAGTGAGAAAATAAAGGTCCAAGAGATAAAAAAGGTCAAAGTAGCCAGCTCCACAGAGTCGTGAGGCTCACTAGGATTAGGAGGAAATATTTGCAAGAGAGTTGCTGTAGACCCATTCTTCTCAGGCAGGTTCTTTACTAGTCAGAGACATGAAATTTGTTAATACAGCTTTGCATGTCCCAGCAGTTACTCACTCTCTATGAAAAAGTGAGATGGGGATGAAGGAAGTAACCAGGTTATCCCGGTGCCTTTGGAGAACTTTCCAATGCAGCTGGGTTTGGGGCATAAGTTAATTTGTGCTAACGGACTAGAGTGGCATTTCTTCTCTAACAGGTGTTTTGCATCTGACTTAAACAATCTGTTTTAAGTTGGGGCCCTCAACTCGGTGCTATTTGGAGAGGGTTTCCAGAGAACACATTTCTAAAGGTATTCTAAGGAACTCCTGGGAGTTAGTGACACTGCAATAACAGTAAGATACCAGATAACACATCTGTAAAAAACAACTGTACATGACCACTTCCATTGTGCCAGAAGAAGCATCTGTTCAGCTGCTTGGATAAGTCAAGTGAAGGAAAAGAGCAGTGCATACTAGAGGGGGAAAGAACCAAACAAAACTGAAACCACACAATCAAATTATTATTTAAAGAAAAACTTTTCAGCCTCACTAGTTCCACAATTGAGGACACTGGATAGGCAACCAGAGAGTTGTATAAGGTGGCATTGCCATCAAGACAAAAGAAACACAAAAAAAACTGATGCCAAACTTCTTCTCTGGCCTTTGGCTCATTATTGAACCTTTGACCCATCACAGGTCACAACAGGCCTTGTGAAAAATGAAATCCACAGCCTTTCTTCAGGCTTTGGTACTCAACTTGTGTAAAAGCAACAGGATCTGCTCTGGGACAGGAGTGTTAAATTCTGACTGCTGTGAAAACTCTCAGTGTGACTGGGACTGGATTTTGATTCTTTGTCCATCAAAGACCTGGGAAGTTAGGTTCTCAGTGAATGTGCCAGAACTTTTCATGTTGCCAGGAAGAGGAGAAGGTTCACCTCCATTAGCCAGAACCACCACAATAATCTCATTTGAGAAGTCGGTACAGTGTGGCCATGCAGGGGAAGTTGCCAGGCAGTGAAGCCAAGCCCTAGAACTTCTCCTAACACTTGAGACAATGTCAGTCAATTCTTTGGATGGAAGAATGTTTCTTTCTGTAGACACGTGTAGTTTTGTTCTCTTTACCCACTTCTGACTCAAGTAGCCTGTGCTGCTAGACCTCCAGCTACAAGAAGCACAGCATTTTTAACTGAGCTTTTGTTTAATGTTAACTGTTACAGCTTCTTTTAATAACCTCCTAGCTTCAGTATGCTTTGTGTTGCTGCATGCACTGGGAGGGCAGATATTGTGCACATTATAATGGGTACTGCATTAAACATCTGCTGTGTGAAATCAGCAAACTCTCCAGCTGAGTAAATTGCTGGGTGATGTTGGGATTGTGCTTGGTGCTGTGGTCATTTGCTTGACTGAGGAAAAAAAAAATCACCTCTAATGCAAGCCTTAGCAAGAGACTCCCATGTGTGCCAGCTGTCAGGATGGGAAAAGCTCTGTAATTGGAGTGATTAAAGCTCGCAGTGGCAGCAGACAGGCTTCTTCATTTAAGGTGGAGTCAAATCGTCTTACAATAGTCACATAGCTGCTGTTGTAAAGCCTGCAAAATTGTGTCGATCATCTTTGAACCAGTATTTTAAATTCTCAAACACCCCCAAACCTGACACCTATGTAAACAATTGCAGTAAAAGGTGGAGAACTGAAGCATGAAGGGGTCTGGAAAACTCCCAAACTGTACTAAGAATCCTCACCCTAAACTTAACCTAACCCTAATCCTGAGTACTTAATTTATGTGGTGCCTGCTACTAGGAAGACCCAGAATTCCTGGGTCATGGAGATGCTATTTGTAGAGTGAAATCCTATGAAATGATCATGAATTTCAGATGAGTAGGTTATGAGGTGCAGGCTGAACCTGTCTTTTCTTTTTTAGTGGTTCATGACATAATTTTTGCCCCATCAGTCATGCAGCAACCTCAAGAGGAGGAAGGAAATAGCAAAGAAATGGGTTCTTTCTGATAGCAGCAAACTGTTCCAAGTGGTCATCTTTCTCCTTTCTGAAAACCTCACACACAGGAGCAATGTGTTGGGAAAATAAAATAAAAATCACCTTGTTTTTGGGAGAAGTTAAAGTTACAGGCAGAGGTGTTTCAGTGAGAGCCCAGACAGAACGCTAGAACAATCTGAAACTTTTCTCAGAGCAACTGAAGTTAAAACTAATCCTCTGCACCACTGCAGCCATCACTGGCACTACACTACTGTTTACATGGGGATGCCCAGAGTGATAGCCTGTATTATGACTTGCTTTAGTAAATGTTCTCAGTTGCACTAAACAGACATAAAACGTTGAGAAACAAGCTGAATAAGAATGACACAAGTCCCTTACGATTGGCACAGGAACAACTCTAGCAATAAATGAAATAAAAACGTGAAGATGCATACAACACAAGAAGGATATGGAACTGCTGGAGTGGGTCCAGATGATCAGAGGGCTGCAGCAGCTCTGCTATGAGGACAGGCTGAGAGAGTTGGGGCTATTCAGCCTGGAGAAGAGAAGGCTTCGAGGAGACCTTAGAGTGGCTTTCCAGTATCTGAAGGGAGCCTACAGGAAGGCTGGGGAGGGACTATTGACAAGGTCTGGTAATGTCAGGACAAGGCAGAATGGGTTTAAGCTGGAGGAGGGGAGACTTAGACTGGATGTTAGGAGGAAGTTCTTTACAGTGAGGGTGGTGAGACACTGGCACAGGTTGCCCAGGGAGGTTGTGGATGCTTCCTCCCAGGAGGCATTTAAGGCCAGGCTGGATGAGGCCTTGAGCAGCCTGCTCTAGTGGGAGGTGTCCCTGCCTATGGCAGGGGGTTGGAGCTGGATGATCCTTGAGGTCCCTTCCAACCTAAACCATTCTATGATTCTATGATTCTATAATTTCCTTCAACCCCAACAAACCTGTGACAATCTGACTTGATTTAAAAACACACATATTATTGTTTTTTTTTAATCCTCCAGGCAACAATTACTGCTTACTGAGTTGTTTTGCAGTAAGATAGTAAACTTATTTTAAGCAAGAAAAGGTCATCAATTATGCTATGGTCAGCAGAGCACAGGAAAAGTTGATTAATTCAAATAAGGTGAAATATATGTCTGTTTAACAATCACATTCCCCATGATGTAACTGGTTGAGTGAACAGAAACTCTAGTCTAAATCCAAACCAGCCACCAAAAATAAATCAACTTCATAAATTAACAAACAGGGAAAAATTCTGTGATTTATGTGTGCAAATTCCTATTCCATGCACCATTGTTCAAAGGTATTTTTCTGTGGTGTGAGTCTCATTTTCATCTTAACAGCATAAACCAGACTATTTACAGTTCCTCCTGCTCTAGAAGAGGATTTAAAAACCTTGTGTCCCAACCAGCCACACTATAATTTCCCACATTTAATTAGAAAACAGATGAGATCAGTTTATTTAACCTGGTACTTGAAGTAAGCAATTAAGTTCTTCACTTAATAGGACTATGTGCTATAAATCTGGTCTTTCATTACATGTGCAGTCCCTAGCACAATAGGCTTCTAGCACCAGATAGAGGCTTGCAGGCAGTGCTTTAATAAAAATATGCTATTTAAGAATATTGTGATGTATTTCCACTGCCTCTGGGGGCCTTGCACAAATACAGCCTATTATCTGACCTTATTACATAGAACTAAGTATGCAATTAATTGGCAATCTGAAGTGGATTATGGAAACATTCCAGATGGATGAGGGTTTATCACAGTCCTTTTCCAGCAGCAGCTCCTGTAATTTCCTAAATCTGGGGCACTGAATTTACCAGAATTTATTTCTTTGTTGGCTTGCTCTTCTGAGTGAGAACTTCCATTTCCTTTTACATCAGAGGCAACAGCACGAGATGTAGCACAAAGCATCCATGAGATAACACAATATTGCTACAGCAGATGTGTCTTTGTGATCAGACAGACAATGTGATGTGTGGGCTGAATGCTCCCTCAAGAAATGAAAATGCAATCAATTGACTTAGTTAATATTTTGCTCTGTGGGAAAAACTCCATCAGACAGTCTGGAGTTTCATTAATCCATGGCATTGCCTGAGCTGCAGCAGCCTAAGAAAAAGAAAGCTACCTCGTGTTTTTTGTCCCCAGTGCCAACACTCCTTAGTAATTTGGGGGCAGGAGGGAGTTGTTAACCTTTCTAGCCTTGCCCTCTAGTGCCACTGTGGTTAGCTAATGCAGAATAAAACTGGGCTGATGTATTTGGGGCTGTGTCTGTGTCACAGATGGCTGCGCTGTCACTGGGGCCTGTGGCCATCAGGAGGGAAAGCTCTGCTGAATCCTGAATCCACACAGCATCCAGAGGAGGCCAGCAGAGCTTGGCAATTCATCACAGACTGGGACAGGGGTTTTGAACACGCCACTCTCTCAGGAGCTGTTCTTTAAAACATTCAAATAAGAAGCTGGCAGTGCGCACAAAGCTTGTCAATGAAGTCTTTTTCCTTTGGGAGACAGAAATGTACAGAGAGCTCCTTCTGCCCTTGGGTTTTTTGGCCATTTTGAATCTACCAGAACACATGCTCCTGTTCTGATGCGTGGTGTCTATGCAACAGAGGGAGAGACCATAGGAATAGCCTCTCTCAATGCTCCTTTTGAAACAAATTCTTACCGTTCCTTCTAGACAGTTGGCAGGAAGCATCCTTGTTCATTATACTACATTGGCCGGTGTAGACAAAAAGTCACCTTCAGGTACCACTCATGTTATTTAGCAGCTCTTATTCTCTAGTCTCAAGACATTAATTTTCTCCTCTCAGTATAAAGACACAAGAAAGCTGCTAAGATGCATGGATGAGAGTTCATAGAATCATAGAATCAGTCAGGGTTGGAAGGGACCACAAGGATCATCTAATTCCAACCCCCCTGCTATGCCCAGGGACACCCTACCCTAGATCAGGCTGGCCAGAGCCCCATCCAGCCTGGCCTTAAACACCTCCAGGGATGGGGCCTCAACCACCTCCCTGGGCAACCCATTCCAGGCTCTCACCACTCTCATGCTGAACAACTTCCTCCTCACGTCCAGCCTGAACCTACCCAGCTCCAGCTTTGCTCCATTCCCCCCAGTCCTGTCACTCCCTGATAGCCTGAAAAGTCTTTCCCCAGCTTTTTTGTAGGCCCCCTTCAGATACTGAAAGGCCACAATAAGGTCACCTGGGAGCCTCCTCGTCTCCAGACTGAACAGCCCCAACTCTTTCAGTCTGTCCTCACAGCAGAGCTGCTGCAGCCCTCTGATCATCCCAGTGGTGTCCTTCTCTGGACACATTCCAGCATGTCCACATCCTTGTTGTAATGTGGGCTCCAGAACTGGACGCAGTACTCCAGGTGGGGTCTCAGCAGAGTGGAGTAGAGTGGGACAATCACCTCCCTCGACCTGCTGGCCACACTTCTCCTGATGCTGCCCAGGACCTGGTTGGTCCTCTGGGCTGCAAGCGCACACTGCTGGCTCATGTTGAGCTTCTCATCCACGAGCACCCCCAAGTCTCTCTCCTCAGGACAAGTTATACCCTTGTTGGCCTAGGTATCCAGTTCCCTAGTACTGAACAGCTTTCTGCTTTTACTACACACTCAGCAAGTATCAGAATTCTTGTAAAGGTTTATAACTGTGCATTTGCATAGGCCACAGTTCAGCCAAGTAACCTAACACTTGTGTGAACACATGCCCTGTTTTAGGAATATTCACTTTAATGTAACTTAAGATATGCATCTGACTGTGAAATAAAATGTTCTTCCAGTCATGCCTAAGCCTTTTGCCTATTTCCTCTCCTCTTTGGCACATGCCACTCTCATTTATTTTCAGATTGATAATTGCCCCCTTCACAATTCCATCAACAGACCCCTACACGTCCAGTGAATCTCCCAATTGCTTTTGCCATGTGTTAGCATTAATAATTGATGAAAGCAGCTGATTGTTCCAAGTGACCCACTATCATGTTAGGGCAGAGATGAACCAGAGAGAAGACAGGATTCATTTCTGAATTTCCAATTTCAGTATCAGAGTTCAAAATCAAAGCACCATCAGCAACACAAATCTATTTCTCTCAAGAGAAATGTTTGGTTTTCTAACCTTGAGAGGTGGCCAGAACAGCCCCACAGCCTGAAAAGCAGATTTTACCATGCTCAGGGCATTTTAAGCATAAACTATTGTGTTCTCCACCAGTATGTGACATTTCTCAGGGCTTTTTGACATTTAAATATCACCTAAGCATTTAATAATAATGGAGAAGGGAAAAAGAAACATACATTTGCATGCAAGATTAAGGGAAATTAGTATGTATGGGACACAAAAAAGAACGAAATGCTGGAATACAATGGGATGCCACAGAGCAGAGTGGGAGAACTCCTGTTCATTAAGTGTTGATATAAGGGCTTTAAATCAAATCAAATAACATCCAAATGCTGGAATAAAAAGACTGGAAGAGCCAGCTAGGGAACAGAATGGGTTTCTACCTTTCAGAGGTCAGCCTGATGCTTGACCGACAACAGCTGCAGATGGTCTGACAGCAGAAGCCTGCAGAAAAGAAAAAATTACAGGGTTAGA
Organism: Tricholaema leucomelas; assembly: GCA_013400475.1. Classification (NCBI taxonomy): domain Eukaryota; kingdom Metazoa; phylum Chordata; class Aves; order Piciformes; family Lybiidae; genus Tricholaema lacrymosa; species Tricholaema leucomelas. Next base: position 250,897 of record WAAF01003471.1, on the reverse strand, counting down.
TCAAGTCTGCTGCTTCTTTTTAACCCCATTCTTTGCTCTCCTTCTAACAAAAGAGTTATCCTCTGGCACAGAAAAATGTCCTTGTCACAGATGCCTTATCTTATTAATTTTTATCATGTCTCCAATTATGCCAGCTTCTCTGTGTGCAATCCTAAACCAGTACTATTCAATTTTGCAGGAATAATTGATACTTCATCAACCAGACAGCAAATTCTCCCACTGAGAAAAAGCAAACAAATAAACAAAAGACAGCTCATAAATTTATTCCAAGTCATGAGAAAAGCTTTGCTGGAGATAGCATTGCAGAGCTTATTATCAGCCTGCTGTTAATGTAGGGCTCCCTGCTTTAAGATTATTTAAGGATGACTAACTCATGTTACATTTATTTCCTCTAAACTTGCCCTGGGCTATGGGAAAAGCAGAAATCAGTTAACTGTTTGGAGGAACTGTCAGACAGTGGCACAAACAAGACTTAGAAAACCAACACAAAGCTTCTGTGGTGTGTGCTGTCACGTGAGGTTGTACAGTAAGAGATGAAGACAAACCCAAGCACGTAAAAATCACATCTCTCCCACCGCCCTGGGTTATAAAACCAGAACAGAGTTCTAGGTGTGATTACAGTTTAGAGAAGGAAAAGATGATATCTGAAAAGTTAAGAGTACAACAATAGGACCCACTCTTTTCTATTGTCTTCCTTTCACATCCTTGCCTTAGTCAGAGCAAAACCATCTCACTCACTACTTTGCAATTAGCCTTGCAGAATGCAAGAGCTTTCTTAAGAGTCATCCTACTGCCGCAGGATCAGTACATTTTCCAGCAGATGACTCACTTTTTGAACCCCCTACACGTAGCAGTAGGGCAGAGAAATCCAGTGTGTTTATGTTGTTTCTAGTTGGCTGTGCAGCTAGGAATTGTACTGCTATGACTTCACTCCCACCAAGGGACTCGCTGTCACAGCAAGCTGATCATCATGTTTTAGTCATGACAAAACCTGTGCGTGGGTACTTAAAGGAATCACTAAATCACTTTTGTGTTGTGTCTGATATTGATTTGCTCTTAACTGTGCTTGGCTTTCAGTGGTGCTTGTGTACGGTCAGCAACCTCCTCCTGCCACGAGATGCATGAGGTATTGCATGGCAGGGGCTGCATATTCTTTGGTTAGGATTCAAAGATTTGCCTCTAAGGTGACTGGCAGATATGGTCTTTCTTCGCAGAGGTGACAAGCCTATGGGGAAAACACACCTAGAGGAGATATCCCTGCAATCTGTCTTAATGGAGAATATCTAACCCACACTTGGATCCTCTCCCCCAAAAGATGGACTGGAAAACCTAGGATTAAACAGGGAGCAACTCTATGCTAGTTTAAAGAACAGCTAGATGATTTATCATGCTGTTCCCACCTGAAATGCAAATGGCAATATAATGCCCTAATACAGTAATATCTTAGGCATTATGGTTCCATAAATCTTTTTCTCACATAAATTAAGAACTGTACAGCAAGTGAAAGACAAATATTTCAACTGCAGCTTTAGTGGACTGCACATTCAAAGGTACTTATTACCCACAAAGATGTAGGTACATCAGGCTTCTTTTTTGCAGGCTAAAGGAATCGAGACTTTCTCCAGGGACTTGCTGGGGAGTCTGCAAACTCCATCTCTTTATCATTTTAGAACAGCAGTTACTAAACCACTTTGACCATGGAGTACCAGCAGCTGCCTATCTTCATTTTTTCCTGGAAATGTTAAAAGTGCAAAAAACTGCTAGAAATAGCCTTGCAAAGCAGCTGTGGGTTTACTACCCACAGTCTCAACTGCTCTGTTTCACATTGAAGAAATAAGGTTGACCTGTGAATGATCTATGGAAGAAACAGTCCTAGCAATCCGTTACTGCAAATGAGATCTATTGAGGGGAGGGGGAATAAATAGTGAGAGTCTGTTTAAAAGAATAAAGCTCATTCAGTAGTAATTCCTCTATAAAGTTACAATATGAACAGACTGACTAGATCCTCTTTGTTTGGTTATTGTCCTGTGTGCCAACACAGCATTACTCAGGGCTCCTGAATCAGTTTAACTACATAACAGTGTGGTATATGTCTACATTTTCTGGTGTTACATATGCACTTGACATTCTATGTACTAGAAATCTGCCTCAGGCTTGTGCTAGGTTTGTGGTGTCATTCTCATGCATTTCTCACTCTTGCTTCAAAACACTGGTTGAAACTCCGTTTGCAGATTTTCCTTCAAGACAATCATTATGCTTGCCCATTGTACTGTTACTGGAAGAGGACAGCAACTGTTTCCCACCCAAGATGAAGGGAAGAAATAGCCTCAAAAATCAGACCTGTTGTCATGGAAACCAGAACAAGGATTTTAGAGGCCAAACTGGAAGCAGAGATGAGGCAGATCCTACCCATTTTTACCAACACATTAAGTGGAAAATGTATTTATTATAGGTGTTAAATATTTCCTGGCTCAACAAAAGCTGCAGTGTAAAGCTGTACATAGGAAATTATTTTCTTTAACACAGTGATCTTGCCAGGACTGATGGTACATGTGCTTGAGAGAGAGGCAGTAGTAGCCATAGAAACAGCCTGCTCCTCCTGAGCAGCATAAAGTATTCTGTAACACATGGTTTTGGTGGTGGCCTCAGGCTCCTGCCAGCTGTGTGGCTGCTTTTCAACGCAACGCAGGTTTTGGTGCACTTCAAGTCACTGGAGCAAACATGTTTCATTCTGCCCAACTCCACGGCTTGGCAGGCATGCTGGCTGTGAAAGATGAGACCTTAGGGAGAGGGGGCTTCCCTCTGCAGGATGAGAACAAAAGGTAGTTACAGGCGTACTTGTAACAGCAATGCTAGTTTTCCTCTGTGTTGATAGAAAGCATATTGCTGCAGCACTCGAGCAAATTCAGAGGCATTATGTCCTGCACTCTTTCAGTAGTTGTACAGACAATCCCTGCCACAGCATGCCTGCAGCTTGATTCTGAGTACCACAAAACAACTGACCTGCCTGAGGCTATAGAGCAAGACAAGGACAGACCTTGAAGAAAAGACTTGTTTTCATTTGTCACTCCTAGTTTTCCCACCTTTTAGTTTAGGAGACTATTTGCCTTCACTAGTGACTCTCAACAATCCACACAGAGCGTTTCTCTGTCTGACCTTCTTTCTCCCAACACTCTGCCCCGAATCTCCTTTTCCCCATGCCAGCTGCCAGCAGAGCGCCCAGTCTGAAGGCCTGGCAGAACTGCTCTTTGATCTGCCACATCTCTCCTATCTAAAGCTGGAAATCACCACTTTAATCTGCAACTTGAGCCCTGCCTGGGGACACGCTCTGAGTCACCTTCAGCAGCAGAGGATTTACACAGCAGTCCTTCAAAGCTATCGCAGTTCTCTGTTATGATCTTGATCTCAGTGGTACCTTAGGTATAAAAGCATGTGCTGTCCTCTTGTTTGTGTAATGCATAATAGGGCTCAAGCTGCACAAAGCCAGAGTGACCCTCAAGACAGCTCATTACACTGCGGAGAATAGTCGGATTGACAGTTTAAGACCATTTGTTGTTAACCACTGTTTCAATCTAATGTAATGAAGTCCAACTTGAAAACAGAAAATACAGTGCTGATATCTTCTGCCCTAGACATTATCTACGAGAGGCAAATCTACCACACCTGTTTTGTGGAGGTACTGGGATAAACAGAGAGATGGAAGCAATTTACTGCATTACTTTCCTCCCAGAGTCTGTGGCTCTAGTAGGGAGAACAGCTGGACCACACAGGAATTTCCTCCAGAACCAGACTTTTATAGACCAGTTCTGTTCAAAAAAACCCAACCTGTAACAGATAGGAGTAATCTGGGGATGCTGAAATGTGGCTGCCACACTACTGCTGCAGCCATGGAGGAGAAACCTCTGGGGAAGGCATGATGCAAGAACAGCTTCACCTCTCACACTTTAATCCTGTGTCTCACCTGCTGAGCGGTCAGTAACAACTGGGTGCTCCCATAATCTGCACTGGTATGGCAAGTATTGCTTTGGGCAATAACCATCCCATCGTGGGCACTTGTTTGTTCTGTGAAAGGTAGGCCAAGGACCTCAGGCTCCAACAGACACACCGCACCTAACCTGGACAGAAATAGGGGACAAAAAGATGCGTTGTGGTGAAAGGTAAACTGCACTGCATTCACACACAAAGTTTATTAATAGACAGAATCCAGCCCAGGTAGGGAAGAAGCTGTGATACGGGAAAAGAAGCTGCAGGCAACAATTAAATAGGCACAATGCTAGTTGCACAAACACCCTAAAATTGCAAGTAATTTGTTATTTTACTTAATGGCTCTTAAAATCATACAAGCTCTGATCATGTTTCCATCACTTCTTTCCAAAACCATATGAGTTGACCATACAGCAGATGACAAAACACTGGTTTCTTGTTACATGGTGGGTGTAAATACTGTACAGTGCCAAGAAACACAGCTGTCCTGCTGAAAAAGACTTCCTTCAGCAGTAACTACAAGTATAAGATGTTTGTAAGGGTGTTTCTCCCACTGTTTGGAGAAAAAGAGAGCATCTGTATGCATCAAAGACGTGAACAAGGGTGAAAATGAGTTCAGGAACATTACTGAGATTTTCCCATCTCCTACTCAAACACTTTTTTGTTACAGTGCTCTGAAAGTGTTTGATTTTTTTTTTTTCATGCTATTTCCACCTTATTGTCTTTGCTGGTGTTAACACTTCCAGGGTTTTGGATGGATAGACCAAACAGTCTGGCCACAAGAACACAATTGTGATAGTACACTGTGAGAATATCTATGCTCACATTCAGCTCAGAAAATCTGGGCCAGAGTGCTACCAGGAGTAGCATTGCCCACACTACAACTGAAAGATGAAATGCAGACTGGGTACTGAGGAAATGAGCCTATTGGGTTCCATCTGGAACAAAAGCAACCACTGCTTTTCATCCTGAAGTATTTTATATGGAAACAGCTAAAGTTATGAATTGTCAGATATAGGAAAAAAATCCTCATTTGAACAAATTCCCTGAACATATTCTACAATTCCCTCACGGACAGCAGCCTTTTAAAAAAAACCAAACAAAACACAGCACAACAAACAGAAGAAAGAAACAAACTCAAGACTCTTCATACTCAGTGGAAGACAGAAACTCTCCAATTTCACTCCATTATTCAGCTACAGACTTGCTCTGCCTCTTTACAGGTTGTACTGAACACAGAATACAAACCTCCCCAAACACAAAAGGTTTAGGCAATGCAGTAACTAGTCTGGTGTATTTAATTCAAACTAGGCCTGGGGTAAGCAAAAACCAAACACAAGTGCTTGTGTACAGTTTCTAAGCATCACAGGTTGCATGTTTAATGGAAAAGCTTCTCTTCTTTGCAATTATTTGCCTTGTTAAACTTACTCTAGTTTATATGAAGACTATAGCAGATGGTTTGTTAAAGTCAAAGATGTCATACTCCAACCTGAGCTGTGGTCCCTGTTAGGCACTGTTATAAGCTCTGTGTATTAAACTACATTAAAAGCAGGCTAAAATGGCCAACATAAAGCAGCCCAAAGTGTCCCATAATCATCCTAATACTGGGAAAAGCCTGAGCTCGGGGCAGCTTGCCAGCTAGGCTTTATCCCTGGACGAACCAGGAACTCTCCTCAGTTTCAACAGGTACAGCTCCAGAGCAGCACAAGGCTGACACCTGGGGTGCGAGAAGGCTTTATAGTTTCCTCACAGCCTGCAGAAGTGGTGAGGATCTCAGGTGTGTACCCCGCCTAAATTCTCTCTATCCTTTAGTCTGAAGAAGATGGATATTCTTTCAGTTTGATGCACAATTGTATTTCTCAGTTGCACAAACAATCTCAACAGTCTGCACAGCAGGAGGAGCTACACAAACAGCCAGACTGCTTTCGCCTATATCTCGATAGCATCTGACCCAAACTATATCCTCTCATATCTCAGCTGCCCTGCACTTCCTACATTCAATAATCTGAAAGCAAGCTGACTACTTAAGGATATTGGCATCAGCGTTTTCTTTGTGTAAAATGTAAGTCTCTCCTAAGAACAAGAAAGTCAGTCCTGGTTCAGCATTTTTGATCATTAAACTACAGCTGCATTTAGGCTGATAATTTGCAGTGATTCTGTAAAGAAAATCTGCACAATGCAAGAGTAAAATCTGCCTCCAAATTCTCCATGGGTGCAAACAACAGAAGTATCTCTTCTCCTTATTCCAGTGAGGTGTTTTTTTTTGTTTTCTTTAAAGTTAATTCTTTGAACTACAGAAATCAGCACGATCAACATCTTGTATCTTCATTAGTGCCCCATACATAAGACCTGGAATGTTTTTGTGCACAAATTTCAAGTATTTGGCCTACTCATGTAATAACTTCACACAGCTCTTCCCAGGAAACAGCTCTGAATCATTGAATAAGACAGGAAGGAAAGGCTCTCTGGATCTAATCCCCACTCCAACCCCATACTACAGTATTTCAAGGAAGATAAGGCCAGGACAGCAAAGCAGAACTTCATATTCATATTATCCCATGATTATGGGTCAAACATTTCTTCCAGGATCTAGTCCACACAAGAGTAATCTTTATGATCTATTTAGATGCAAGGCATACTACAATTTAATTTAGTAAAGTTAGGCATTGTGGTTTTGCTGTAGACATAGAGGCTGCATCTCAGCAAGAGTGGGCAACAGCACTTCCTCTCAGTTAATGGGCTGTGACAGGAGGCTTTTATCTCACCTGTAAGTACATTTTCTCACATATCACATAACGCCATCTTTACCCATAATCAGATTCACCTCTTTGCTGCACCCTTTCATTCTGCTTTTATGGAAGGCAGTTGGTTAGGAGCAGGCAGAGGTTTTTGTAAAGGGAAGTGCAAAGACTTGCAAAACCCAGCACTTCCCTTATGACTGCCTAAGGCTGCAGTTCTGATTGCAGGCAGAGTCTTTTTGCCAAATATGGCAATCTCATGAGAACCAGAAGACAAATCAGGTGAGGCACAGCCAGGTTGTGGCTGTCGCAGCAGCCAGTCAAATGCAGAGCTGAATAATAGGTATATAAAAGGGGATCAGTGCGTAAGTTTGGACCATACCTTTTAAAGTCAAAAGAATTTTGTGATGAGGTCTCACTGTAAGACAATCTGTGGGCTGAGCCTACTGGTTTCATCAAACAGCAATTGTTTTGCAAGGATTTCACTTACTCTGACTGCAGATGTAAAAATTCAAGGCTACATCAAAAGACAGAGCCTAGTGGCATTAAAAAGATGTACAACGACTTTCTGTTCACTCAACCTCAAAACATGAACAGGGTTCTTTTGTAATTTAACTCCATTATTTTTAAGAAGTCAAGTTTGACCTCATTTGCAAAGGCTCTGCAGTATAAGCTAACAAAAGTGCTGAGCAATAATTGGGAAGTTAAAAGTATCAAATGTGTTTCCTTTGTGTGACTTAAAATACTGCTTATCTAGACTACAGGAAGAGAGGTTTGAAGTTCAATTTCTTGTTTGGAAGTACGGTCCCCATCTCCCCATTTCCCAAAAAGGAGAGTATGCTCCAAAATCATCCTGCTGACAAGTGCCACTGATATGATAGCACCATTCTCTGGTAATCACAAAATCCTCTTGATGCCTGTGTTTTGAGAAGGCTGGGTTTCTGCTCAACACCATGTGTGAATGCAGCTCCTTAGGATCTCTTTAGAATGGAAATCATCCTTATCTGTGTGTCTGCATAGGTGAAGTCCCAGTCTCAGATGGCTTTTAATAAGAACACAGTGGAAGGGTTGTATGGTAAAAACAAATCTACCTCATTTTATGCAAGTTGAAAGTATATGGTACTTTAAATAAAATATTTTGGGGTTTGCAGGCTTTGTTTTTCACTCTGCAGACAAATACACATCTATCATTAGTTAACAAAATTATTCACTGTTGTTTTCGGAACCCTCTTGTGTCTTCTTCCTCTTTTCTATATACCAGTATAGTCTTGAATGTCCTTAAAAGGCTTTTGGGTGCATTCTCTCTTTCTTACTGGCTGAAACAGAGTTGAGACACCTAACTAGCTCAGCTAGAACATCTGAAAATACACATTAGGAAGTGATTTGTCATTTAAAGAATGCTGTAATCCTTTATGGACTAGGATTCTAGCCTGACTTTATGCACCATCTGTGAAAAAGGCTATCAAAGGGCATTAGCCTGTGACTTGGAGAATAATCTATGCAATTTACTGTTAGTATCTTGCAGCTTTAAGAGTATGTCTACCCTCTAGATTACAGCCTATGTGGCAAAATGCCATTCAGTAGCAGCAGGAAACAGTTTGGATTAACAAGCATGGCAAATAAACTTACAGTTCATAGTCACCTTTGCTACAAATAGGCAAGACTTGAACAAAAGAGGGCAAAGCAGCCAAAAAACATCTTTTCAAAAACAGCTGCTTGGAGATAAGGAAGGCCATGTGGCTGATTCTGACCTCGATAGTTAGAGGAAGGAGGCCATGAAGTCGCCATATGTTTGTGAAGATGGTACTGGTCAGTCAGTCTGCCAGTCAATCTTAGTAAAAGGTCAGTTAGACTACAATCTCTAGTCCTGCATTAAAAGATCCCACAGACAGAAAGGGCTAAAGTATGAGATACAACCCTTAACAAAAACAACAAACACACACACACACAATCCCCTCATCTAATTGATTGTGGAACAGTCGACCCACAGAAACACTAGCCTTTATTAAAGAGCAAAAAGCTAAGATTAATCTAAAAGCTTTGGTTTTCTTATCCTGCACGTTTCACTTTTCTCCTTAGGCATCAACTGAAAATTCATTAATACTAACAGAAAGCAAACTATGACGGAAGACTTTTTCCAGGACCTGCTTATGCAGCCCAGGGAGAGGGCTTCACCAGGAACAGAGTTTTGTCCTTATGGTCCATATTACGTTTCCAAAGTTAATGGGACAGTGATAAAAATAACTTCATACGGGAGCTTTAACTTCAGTCTATAGACGAGGGAATCTGAGCACACATGGAGCAGCGTTGAAGCACTCAGCATAGGCTGCACAGCTTTCTAAACACACTGCGCCACCCTGTGGACAAACGCATCTCAAGCAGTTTCCAGTTGAGCTTTGCCCAATTCGTGCTCACGCTACATGAACTCGCCATTCATTTCCCTCAGCTTTTACTTGCTATGTCCTCAACCTGTTGATGCATACTGGTTCACTTCCGTGGCTCTAACGATAATCAGAACAAACCTGCAGGTTTTTAAAAGGGTTGATGAAAAGCTCAACATGAGCCAGCAATATGCATATGCACATGCAGCCCAGACAGCCAACCGTGTGGCCAGCGGGGCAAGGGAGGGGATTCTCCTCCTTTACTCTGCTCTCGTCAGACCCCTGGAGTACTGTGTGCAGTTCTGGAGCCCCCAGCACAGGAAGGACTTGGAACTGTTAGATCGAGTCCAGAGGAGTGCCACAAAGATGATCAGAGGGCTGAGGCAGCTCTGCTATGAGAAGAGGCTATAAGAGTTGGGGCTCTTCAGCTTGGAGAAGAGAAGGCTTTGAGGAGACCTTATAGTGGCCTTCCAGTGTCTGAAAGAGGCCTACAGTAAGGCCAGGGAGGGACTGTTTACAAGGTCTTGTAATGACCTTGTAGTGGGTTTAAATTGGAAGAGAGGAGATTCAACTAGATGTCAGGAAAGGGCTCTTTCCAGTGAGGGTAGTGAGACACTGACACAGGTTGCCCAGGGAGGTTGTGGCTGCTCCCTCCCTGGAGGTGTTCAAGGCCAGGTCAGATGAGGCCTTGAGCTACCTGTTCTAGTGGGAGGTGTCCCCGCCTGTGGCAGGGGGTTGGAGCTGGATGATCTTTAAGGCCTCTTCCAACCTAAACCATTCTATGATTCTATACCTTGAAGATTTTTTTTTAAAAGGGTATTTTAACTTTATCAGGATTTTTAATCAGTGAAAAAGAACAAAAGAACAGGAGCTCTGCCACAGCTCTTGCATATATTTTCTTTCCTTTGTAAGTGTAAAGGATGATTGATGGTTTCTGTTGAAAACACATTGCTCTGACTACAATTAAATGCCAAAAGGGCTGCTCTGGTTATCTGGTTGGAGACTTTGTTGAAATCTGCACACCTTGTCCCTGGCTGGAAGGAGGGGGTGAGCTTTGGCTGCAAGCAAACCACCCAGGGTCACATGAACCATGGACATATGCAGCATCACTGCTAGCAAGGTAAGGCCTTGATGTATTTATCACAGGAACCAAACCTTTTGGCTGAAAGTACGAGAGGAGCACTGCTGAAGCAGTGTAACTCAGATGGCGAGTCAGTGATCTGAAAATCGGCCAGTTCTGGGGCCTGTTTTACAACCACTGAGGCTGTTTTTTCCCCATCAATACTCACATCTCTGACTGAAGGCATGGCTGATCCTTAGGCGCTGTGCCTGTAACCTCGGTCCTTGTGCAGTCTTTTTACATCTCAGCCTGCAGACTGGCTTGATTTTGCCTGCCACGGGATGGAAGTAGAATCTACTCATCGAGAAGCTCTTGTGGGAATTCACCAGAGCCGGGCTGTATGCTGTGAAAGCTACATGTGTGTGCCTGTGTATTACACACAGACACACTCATCTTTTTTCCTTACCAAAAGTCACACACATACTTTTTTTTTCGTCCCGAAAGCCACACATGTGTTTTTCCTTACTAAAAGCCTAGGGCTTATAGTGGCTTTCCAGTATCTGAAGGGAGCCTACAGGAAAGCTGGGGAGGGACTATTTACACGGTCTAGTAATGTTAGGACGAGGGGGAATGGGTTTAAGCTGGAAGAGGGGAGATTCCGACTGGATGTTAGGAGGAAGTTCTTTACAGTGAGGGTGGTAAGGCACTGGAACGGGTTGCCCAGCGAGGTTGTGGATGCTTCCTCCCTGAAGGTGTTTAAGGCCAGGCTGGATGAGGCCTTGAGCAGCCTGCTCTAGTGGGAGGTGTCCCTGCCTATGGCGGGGGGTTGGAGCTCGATGATCCTTTTGGTCCCTTCCAACCTAAACCATTCTATGATTCTATGATTCTATTTCCAGCACAGTTAGGGCCAGCAGCTTCTCCCAGTACAGACCCTTCAGGGACCTGCTCCGGCTCTTTAAAAAACCCTTTGATCCCGAGCACTCAGGCACTCCATCTAGCAGTTTCTGCCGGGGTGCTCGGTTTGCCGTAGCAACAACTGTGAAGTCTCACCTTCTTTTTGAACCACGCTTTAGGCAAGGGGTCTCAAGGAGACGGGGCCCCTCAGGAAGAAAGGCTGCCTCAGGCAGTAAGGACCCCCGCCACCCCTTCTGTCTCCGCAGCCAGCCACCCCTCCAGCCTCCACAGCTCGCTCAAACACCTCCCGCCCAGCGCCTCTCGTCACGAAGCCGACAGCGTCAATCCCTCCCCGCCCCTGCTTCCTGATCGGAGGCCCTTACCCGTGCCCGCCCCCGCCGCGCTCCGCCCCGGCCGGGCGGCCTGCAGCCGGCGGGCGGCACCGGCTGGGGCTGCGGCGGCGGTGAAAGTTCATGGGCCGATCCAGGGGGGCGGAGAGGGTTCCTTGCCGGTAAGCGCAGAGGTGGGTGAGCTGTGTCGCTCCGTACCTGAGAAGGGGCCCTTGGCTTACGCCCATCGGCAGGACTAGGGGGACACCCGAGGGCTGTTGACACCCGGGTAGGGAGGGATGGGCTGTGCACACCGGGAAATAAACCGACAAAATGGCAAACCTCGAAGCCTTTTGCCGGCCCAGTCACGATCGCGCCTTGACGGCTGTGCGGGGAGAGCGGCGTGTGAGCGTCCGGCCGCGGCCCCGCTGCTGAGGGCGGCGCCGTCAGGCGGCCTTGCCGGCCCTGGTGCGGTGGGAACGCTGCCTGTGCTTCCACGGGCCGAGGGAGAGGTTGAACTCCTTCCTCCAGCGGTTAAATTAATAATGTCTTCGCGGTTTGTCTTCCAGGTTTCAGCCGTTGCTATTAACCCTTTGCTGTTTACCCCATGACTGACATCGTCTGCCCAGGCAAACGAGGTTTGTGGGCCTGTACTGTTCAGTGAAGCCCCAGTCCAACCTCCCGTGTACAGTTGTTTATCAAAGTCAGCATCAGTTAATGCCAGAAGGAGTGATTTAGGCTAAACAGAGTCCCGAGGGTGCTGCAAGGCTGTGACCAGCTTGTCTGCAAAAAGACTGCTGTGGAGCTGGGAATCCTGGATCAAAAGTCCAGGTGCCAGAAAGCATATGGAGTCTGTGGAAAGAAAACAGAAGATTGCTTTTACCTGCTCCTCATCTCTTTTGTGTTGTCACCGCCGGAGTGTGTCTACCCCAGATAGATGGGAAGGCCATTTTCACTGGTGACTGTCATTGTGGTCATGGGGCAGTTTAGGATTTCAGGCCCCGCTGCAGCACTGCTAAGTCTGTGCTGTGCTCCCCCAGAGAGAAAGCCAGAGTATGTGGCCCAGACACACTGAACATTTAGTCTTTGTAATGCAGATGTATCCTGGGACGATGAGAGAAATCATAGCTGTACCATTACATGGGTCAAACAAACAAACCCCAGACCAGCCCAATTCACCCTGCCAGCCTTAATTCTGTACGTACCAGCTCTCAGCAATTTATTGACTTTGTATGAAGCTGTGTTTTTTGCTGAGTCTTGAGTGATATTTCGAAATGCTTTTGCTGCTGTCTTGCTTGGCACCTTTTTGAATTACTCTTGCATTGTGTCCTTAGAAAATACATTCTCGTGTCACCTTCAGAGACCTTACGGTGATGGGGTGTTAGTGCCACATACTATTGGCAGACATTAGCATGAGTGCATTAATGCATCAGAAAGATGTAGCATAATCTGTCATAAATAATCCATAATCAGGCTATTCCCTTCGTGTTACTGATGTCTTCCAGCTGACAGACTCATGGTCACTTTGTACAAGCTAATTTAATCACAAAATCATATTGGTTTTTCCATTTGATAAGACTGAAATGAGGTTTGAATTGATGGACAGGGTGGTCTTAGCAAAGAGCTTCCAGAATGTCATTTTTTAAAGCAGAGTTACTGTTCATGAATGTTCTCCAAACTCATGAAGTCTCAGTGACAACAGAATCTAAATAGTGGTTTTCTAAGAGCTTCCTAGAAGGTTGGTAATTTGCTCCTCCTGTCAGGCTTGCAGTGGTATGTTTGTTTGATGTGTCTTTTATGGCCATTGTGATACTTTTCTGTGTTTACTGTTTTTGTGGGTTTGAGGGTTTTTTTAATTCCTTTTCTTTTGCTTCAGGTTGAAAAGATGGGAAATGCAGAAAGCAACGCCTACCGGAATCACCTTTCCAGATTTCTTCCTGAGGAGCAGTCTGACATTGATGGAGTATTTGATACCTTATCAGGATCAAGTGGTTCATCTGGAACAAAAAATGGCAAAGCTACAAAGAAAACTGTGACTCTAGCAGCACTACAGGCAAGAAAACCTGTTTATTCCTAATCTATCAGGGATGCTAGAGCATTGAACATAATTCCAGAAAGAAACTAGAAATGTGGCAATAGTTACTTTTTAGGGATTGCTTGTGTCAATTTAATACAGAATGTTTTGGGGCGAGGTGGATAGTTAACTTTTCCTTAAAATTAACTGAAGTGGTGACTTTCAGGTTTGTATTTATCTCATAAATTGCACTGTTGGGGCAATTTGCAGCTTTCCTGATTCTGAAATAAGTTGTGATGCATGATTCTTTTTATTTACACAAACCTGGAAATTGGGAAGAATATTCTTCCCCCTGGATGTGTGGTTATTTACAGATTTTCTTGAGAAGCTGTCACAAAGTCAGTTTGAATTTAGTTACCTCTTTCTCCCTCAGTCGCTTCATCCTCTCTAACCTTTTCACTTAGATTAAAAGGAGAGAATTCGATTTCACTTCATTAAGATGTGGCTCCCTGTTTTAGCTAATTAACATACATTATACTTTCTGATTAACTTTGCATTCATTTTTTAATCAAGAGAGAAGAGGAAAATGATTTGTTGCAATAACTCGATAACTTCAGTTAGGAATCAAGTGGCCAAATGAGCGTAGGATTAAAAGTGCATTTTTATGTATGTTACACAGTTAATAGAATCAAATTACAACTCAATGAAAGCAGGAGGTTATTTTAAGGTATTTAGCAATGCATCTGCATGCAGACCAGCTTTAACCTCCCTCCAGCCTGGCTGTTCACAAGCTGTCGCCAGTTTGGAAACTGTTGACGCTGCTCAGCTTTACAGCCTGTATTGGGTTTGTGTGACAGGGGTTTGGTAGCAGGGGAACCAGAGAGGTGGCTTCTGTGAGAAGCTTCTAGAAGCTTCCTCCATGTCTGATAGAGCCAATACCAGTTGGCTTCAAGAGGGACCTGCTGCTGACCAAGGCCAAGTGCATCACTGATGGTGGTAGTGCCTCTGAAATACTATTTTAGAAGAGGAAGACGTTACTACCTAAAAGTAATTGCAGAGAGAGAAGTGGGAGTATGTGAGAAAAACAACTTTACAGAGACCAAGTTCAGTAAAGAAGGAGGTTGCTGGATCAGATTCCCCCTGCAGCCTGTGATGAAGATCATGGTGAGGCAGCCTATGTGCCTGCAGCCCTTGGAGGGTGACAGTGGAGCAGCTGTTTAGTTGTCTAACTGTATGTAACTTCTGGTGGAACAAGTATCTACTTGAAGCCCGTGGAGGAGCCAGCACTGGGGTAGGTGGATGCCTGAAGGAGGCTGTGACACCATGGAAGGCCTGTGAAGGAGCAGGCTCCTGGTAGAACCTGTGAACCTGTGGAGAGAGGAGCTCATGCTGGAGAATCTTTGCTGTCAGGACTTGTGATGCCACAGGAGACCCATGGTGGAGCAGTCTGTTCCCAAAGAACTCCAGCTCACACTGGAGCAGTTAATGAAGAGCTGTGGCCCATGGGCATGACTAACACTGGAGAAGTTGGTGGAGAAGTGTCTTCTGTGGGAGGAAGCACCAAGGACAACATATGATGAACTGATTGCAACATCCATTGCTGTCAGGGAGAAGGTGGAGAATTCAGGGTGAGGGGAGTGTATTCTAAAATGTGAGGTTTATTTCCCATATAGCAATGGCAAACCTGCCTTGCAGGCGTCTGTGCTTGTGCCTGGATTGATGCCACGGCAGATTTGATCCAGGAAGAGTCTGGTAACATTGACAGGCCCCAAGCATAACCTTTGCATAGTGTGTTTGGGCTCAGTTTGCTTTACTAGAAGGAAACTACATGGCTTCTGGACCAGAGCAGGCTGCACTGCATAGCTTGGAAAGCAGGTAGAGCAGGTATCTTTAGACACTGTCTTGAAGCCATTCAAAATGAGGATTTTAAGCTGTCAGAGGCATGAGTTTTTTAGGTGTTTGTTGAAGAGTTTCTTTTTACAGTCCTTTTTCACTCCCCAGGTCCCCTCATTGGAATAGCTATAAGCATAACAAAACAGTGCAACCAAGTTAGTGGTGGGTGGGAAAGGGTAGGGAGGAGGTAGATAGCACCACAGTGTGAAGTAAAATCCCTTGAGTAGAGTGTTATGTTTCATGCTGCTTGCCTCACTTTAGACTCAAGCAGCATTTTTAGAAAGCCTCTTAAAGGCAGCTGCACCTCCTGTGACCATCCCTGCTATTTGTGCTCCTCTTGAAATCAATGGGAATTTTACCACTGACGTCAACAGAACCAGAGTAGCTCTTGACATATCGAATCTCACCCTCTATGCACATTAACATCAAAATGGAACAGCCCTGGTGGCTTCAACGTGAGTATTGAGCCAGCACAGAACGGTGCTGGAGAGCTTTGATGCAGGTGGAACTCCATTGAATTCAGCAGCCCCCACTGGGCTCAGCCCCTGCATGTGAGAGTCATTGGCACAGTGCTTTGTGCTGTGAGGACACTGTGTGATCATGTCCTGGTGCATAAATCTATTTTAGATCATTTATGTTTAAACTGTGTAATTATCTTGAACACTGTGAAAGTGCCTTCAATCCAGAGTCAGATCTTTCCTGCCATGTGGTGTACAATGGTGTATGTCAGTTAGAGTTCAGTGTGGAGGGCCAGTCATGCAGTTTAGATGAGTAAGTTTTGATTTTAACTGTCCTTACATCTGGAGTGCCTTATAAAAACAAAATTACAGCAGTTTTGTTCCATACTGAATTGAATGTTGCTATTTAGAGGGAAACTTCTCAGAATTCTTTCTATGTATGCATGTAGGGTTAAACCTTCTGCCTGCATCACCCTGAGGCCAAATCTAAGATACAGACAAACCCCTTTATTTTTTATCTTCAATTTTCGTAATTATATGTTTTGATATCTGAGCTCCATTCTCCAAAGCACAGTTAAACCACAGTTTTAAATGCTGGACTGGTAGAGTTGTAAACCTTTTCAACAAAGCTATCAGACAGAAATCCTTTGCTAATACCCTGTTAACACTTGTCAGTGTGGTTTTTTTTCCTTAAGTCTATGGCATTTGTAGAAAACCAGTGTCAAATCACCAAATAGTATTAGAATGGAGATGCTATGAAAATAGAGATTATTTTTCCTTCTCAGAAAACAGTCCTGTAACTAAGGTTTGTTGCTGATAGTAGATAGTTGATATTGATAGCCTTCATTCATAGTGGTATATCTCAGCATGGACTAGTTGGAGTCACATACTCTTCATTTGTAGAATGAGTTCTTTGCTCTTTTTCTCCTCGCAGGCCTATACACGGGAGCCGTTACCAGAGCAAATGACTCTTCGTTTGTACAATGGAATGAAAAGTATTGACCTGGCTGGGAAATCCTCGGGGCTGGCTGAACAGATTGCTAAGGAGCAGTTTGTAGTTTTTATGTCAGACCTCTTAAAAGGGAATGCAGATGAGAAGATTACCATAATAATGAGAATGATCTCCAAGGTGGAAGGGCCTGTGAAGGGCAAACAAATTCAAGAGGTAAGCAAGCAGTTAAATGTTTGTTGGGGGATAGTAAGAGAACAGAGAGGGGTGGGTAATTTGAAGGTGACCTTTAGAGCACAAGAGTCAGAACAGAGATTCCTGACATATTTTTGTAACGTCTTTGTCACCGCTTGCTGATCCAGGACAAACAAAGCAAGCAACCCAGTTTATATGATGCGGCCCTTTCAGCTGTGAGCTTTTCCATGCTGACTTGCCTACTCTGAGAGCCCAGATCCAGATTTTGTGGAGCATACTGACTCTTTTGTCTGATGGGTCACAGGCTCACTCTGAAAGGTGCAGGGACTGGCTCTATTTAAGAGCCAGCAAGCGTTGTGGTGTGGCTGGTGCTTCTGGGAACTGAGCAAAATGCTTTCCAGAGCTATAGTTGTAGGATAGAATGTGAATAAAACAGGAAACTTGCAAGGTTGAAGAGTCAGATCTTACAGAATTCCCTAACAGCTCCTACTACTGCAAAATGTGGATCTCCTCTCCCTCTTTCATCCCATATTTTATAGAGGTACTTTGGTAAGTAATGCAAAATGTCTTGGAAATGGATACTTTTCAAGGCCTATGACAGTGCAGTAGTATTTCTGTAGTTTCTGACTCATGAGTTCCTGCCATTTGGATTGGAGCATCAGTATGACTTTTGTCATACTGAAGTCCTTTGAAGCTTATGGCAGTTTTATGTAAGAAATGCCAAAATGGTAATATTTTGAACTTTTAAGTTCACAGAGGATCTGATCACATCTGTAGTCCATGTACTGAACTACAGGAATGAACTGAAAGGCTGGAATTTGGAGAACACTAGGGATTCTGCCAGCGGAGTAAAGGTTCTGGCTTCTCAGCTGCTCTCAGAACTGAAGCTGTCAGGTAAGCAGCACTGCTGTAGTATTCCCAGAATGACACAGAGCTTGTGCAATTACTGATCCCACAAGACTTTTTCTCTTCAAGCCACATCTTTAAATTGCAGTGGTGGGAGCAGTATTTCAGACCTAGTGCTTTGTGAATGACTTGGGAATTTTGTTTTGGTTTACCTTAGCATCTTTCTCGGCTAGATTCAGAAGAGGTTTGGTCTGAAGTCCCAGTTTAAGTGGACATGTAAAACTATTCGTCATGAAACATGTCTATTTTACAAGTGCTTGACTTGCAAGTGATGGGCATTTAGATGCCTGTGCCTGTATTTATGGCTGTTTGTCCTTTTACCAAGCAGAGGTTTATCTTTGTGCTGCTATGTTCATAAATTTTGTTGTCTTGCAAGGAGCATCCCTTGAGTTTTAACTAGGGGTCATATTTCTTAATCTTGTCAGCCCAAGCATTGGATGTCATAGACAAATGTTTCTCAGCTCTGTGGATGCAATCTGCTTAATGTAGTTGACACTTTACTCCTTTCATAGGTGGCTTTATGTCTGTTGAAATGATCAAATATTGTGTTTACACTTAAAAATCAAACTGGAAGGCTTACTACTGTTCCTGCATGTCTTACTATTTAGATGGAACAAAACCTGTGGGTCCTCAGCTGATGGAGACAGATTTTGATCAAAGTGTCATTGAGGATTGGGTGTACAGAGTGCCACAGATCTCAATTTTCCTCAGTGCTGTTATTAGGCAAGGCCTCCATGTTCTGCATTCTCTCCCAGACCAAACCAAAGATATAGTCAACCTGGTTCCAAGCTGCAAAGGCATCAAAGGAAGAAGACTTGTCAGTCTCTTTGACATCCCATCCATCATATACATCAACTCCCATCTGCCGACGGAGCTACAGCACAAGTGGCAGCTCTTATTTTCTTCCAGGGTTCATGGAGAAAGCTTTTCACAGCTCTGTGGGCATATAGTGAAGAAAGGTCCCTGTGTAATGATCTTAAAGGACTTGGATGGTTATATCTTTGGTGGGTTTGCATCTCACTCCTGGGAGGTGAAGCCACAGTTTCAAGGTAAAACTCACTTCTTCTGGGATCTTACAGCTCTGGTAAACACTGCCTAGTCCATATAGGTGCAAGGATCTTGTCCACTTAATGACTCACATTTTAGTCTCATGACATGTTATATTTCTTACACTTCCAAGTGTCTTTTCCTGTGGCAAAAGTAACACTAATTTTGGAAAAATACAAAACACACATGAAATTCTTGCTTTGTACCCAGTCAGGCACATTACTGATTCATGTTTATAGTTTGATAAGACTTTTGAAGTTGCAGGACTTATTGATCGTGGAACAAATTTTCTTTTCAGTGAAATCTAGCAACCTCTGCATCTGCACAGGTTGAAAATGAAGAAAATGTAGCTGCACAGGTTGAAAATACAGGGGAGGAATCAGAAACAAAATAAGGTGTCCAGCAGATGGCAATCTTCCATCTCAGAACAGCTCAGCCAAACACCAGGTTAAGTCTCCTCTTGCCATTTGTGCACAGTCTTTTGTTTCCCACTTAAAATCGAGCAGCAAAAAGGTCCTTTGGGCAAACTGAACCTTTTGTTAGTTTGAAACCTCTGGGCAGAAGAGAGGGATTTTTTGTTACTCTTTGGAAAGAACTTTCCTGGTGGCTTTCTGAAAAAAAAAGATAGTCTGAGTAATCTGTCCCACTGGGAATCCTCACTTTTGCTATGTTTAAAACTCAATTCCTGTGTTTAATTAGTATTTGATAATGACCACTTCAGTCAGATAATATAACCTTATGTTGCACTGATTACACATCACTTCCCTTGTATATTTTCATCTAGAATAACAGATGTAACACACTAGACAATGACATCACAGGTCCCTCTGAATAACAAACTGGGCATAATAGAAATTGTGCTTTCATCAACTGATCTGTGTATCACTATAGTCAGATCTAAGGATGTCTGCACTTAGGTCAGTTTGTTTGGGGCAAGTGGTTGGACAATTTTAAGTGATACAATGCAAGCTCGTGACAAGTGTACCCTTACACAGCAATGCAACATATCAGTCATGCCTCTGACTCTGCCCTTGGTCACAGCCATATAATCACATTGATTCCTGTGACCCTGCACAGAGTTAACTGAGCCTAAACAATAGCTCTAAATCTTGGTCAGAGACAAGTATTGGCTTTCTGAGATTGCAGCTGCTGTCTTTGATTTATTCAGCTGTATTTCTTCAGTATTTTTCTCCTGCCCTATTTGTAGGCAAGTTATTACTTGTCCAGTTGTCTAACCTCAGATGCTTTTCTGTTTCCAGGTGACAACAGGTGCTTTCTGTTTTCTGTTTTGCCCTCTCTTGCTGTGTACACATGCACAGGGTACAATGACCACTACATGTATTTGAACCATGGCCAACAAACAATGCCAAATGGACTTGTAAGTATTAAGAAATGACAGTTTGGAAATTGGATTCATGGTTTCTGCTTCTGTTACTGTGAGCAGATTTATGTCACTTGTTATTCTCTGAGGAAGTTTTCATCCCTTCTCTGTGCTATTGGTGTCACTCTTCTAAGTAGGACTTGGGTTTTTTCCTTTTTTTTTTGTGTTGAAGCATCAGTAAAAGTGTGCATTAAGGTAATGATGGAGAACTGCTTAGACTACTGATAGAGTCTCTACTTTTTTACAGTTGATATGTGTAATGAACTACTGAATCAGCTAAGAATTAATTTCTCTGACTCAAGTAGGTGGACTTTTAAGTAGGTTAGATTTATTTGGGTTCTGGAAATAAATATTTTTGCCAAGGTTGGTTGTAACTGAAGCCCTTTAAGCAGCCCTCCCTGTGGTCTGGAGGAACTGACTGCTTGTATCCACATCACTGAAGCAGCACAAACTAGCTGAACATTGAGCATTGAGGGTCCTTCCCCTGGCTGTTCTCACTGTCACTCTAAATGCTTTTGAAGTTACAGAAGTGTGAGAAAGCTCAACAGAATTAGAGTGCAAGAGTTGCCTGGAGGCTGCTACTGTTGTGTAATTACTGTGGCAGAAGCTCTGTTTAGTCAAGTTCAGGAGTGAGCTCTCCAGACGCAGCTGATTTTCTACCAGAGCTACAAACATCCCCTGCTTTGGAAACATACCTTGAAGTTTTTTTGCCATTATGTATCCATCACTTTGGCAGTTGCAGCAGTCTGGAGTAAATTTGCTCTACAGGAAGCAAACAAGATCAGATTACGTTACTTGCTTCTGTAGATACTTTCTGAAGTGGAAAAGGGGCAGAAAACCTGAAGGGTTTGGGTTTGGTTTTTTTCCCCTTTTAAACTGTTTGAATTTGACCTCTTAGTCAGTAAAGACGCTGAGCTAAGCTTCTGGCACAAGACACAGCTGAAGTGCTTGCGAATACTGGCATTCTGTAAAACATGGAGGGCAGTGCCACTCAGGTAAATCTTTTTGCTTCAGGAATACTGCTCCAGAAGCCCAGCTTCACTCAGAATCCTCTTTTTAAGCTGTCCATAGAAGCGTGGCATTAACCAGCAATTTATACTCTAGGTTTCATAGCTCACCCAGTCTACTTTTCACACGTGTGCTGCTTTGGTTCACAGGGCATGGGTGGACAGCATGGCTACTTCGGGCTCTGGCTAGACAGTGACTATGGGAAGGGACACAGTAAAGCAAAACCTCGATGTACCACCTACAACAGTCCCCAGCTGTCAGCCAAAGAGGACTTTACGCTGGATGTCGTGGAAGTTTGGGCAGTGGGAGACCTGCCCGAGAGCACAGGGGTAGGTGAACCTGTCAAATTGTGTCCCAATTGGAATGGGAGATGCAAGTGCAAAACTTGCAGCTTCCTAGTGAAACACTGTCTACATTGCCATCTTTTCTTTAAGTATCCCTGTGGTGCCATGTATTTTGTAGCGAGCAAATGGCAAAACAGTAGTGGAAGTATTGAGGGTGCCAAGAATAAAGAGCATCAGGAGGCATAAGGTGATCGAGTTAGAAGAGCTGTACTTCATTGTGAATTTCAGAGGGCCTTTCTGATACTGGGAAATGGTCTCCAGAGAGAATCTACAAGGAGAGGTTCAATAAAATCCCGTGTTTGTAGAACAGAAGACTTGGAAGCTCACAAATAAAGCCTTACCTGTGCAGCTCAGGAAGTGAACCCAAAAAAATTAATCAGTAGCTTTAAATTTACCATTGTTTAACAACAAATTTTACATGAATAGATTTATGTTAGTCTTACTGCACTTGGTGTATTTCTGGGAGTGAGTAGGAGACATCTTTCTAGTCTCCTCTATCTCTGATTTTTAAACTTTCTGACCACTTTGGTGTTGTTTTAGGTTACATTTTATTTTTCATACTAAATTCATGTGCCCTGCCTGTTGACTGGACACACAGCTCTAAATAGAAGCAGAACAAATTGTTTACAGAAACTGTTGAATTGTACTTGAATAGCTTTAGGACAAAGTTCCCATCTGCACTTCAAGCTGAGGTCACATTAGCCAGGATGTTCTGGCTGGCTTCTGACCTGCATAAACTTGAAATAGCTCCTTATCATCTTAGGAAACGTTTGTGACTATTTTGTGTAACTGCAGCAGTAAAAATCATTTGATGTGTCCCAGTGAATCTTGCAAGCTTCACTGAGAAAGGTACCTGTGCTTCACTGCAACAAGCTTGCAAGCCAGATTACTTGTGGACCTTTGACTGTGTCTCTTTCTTGCAGCCTGATAGGGATTCTTTCATTCACAACATTTTAACTATATTTTGTTTTGAAGGCTAAAGGTAAGAAGAGTATCCTGGATGTAGATCCAGAGGCTCAGGCGTTTTTGGAAATGGCTGGAAAATGTCGTCAGAGCGAAGGTCTGCGAGAACCCATTGAAGAGGATGATGATGATTAAAAGAATCACAGTAACATGAAAATCTCCCTTTTTTTTAGCTCCTGAATGCTAATGTTCCTTGAACAGGATATTTCCCCCTTTCACATCTACCTAATTATCTAGGACAAAACCTAAGCCTTATACTGATACAGTATTTAGGTTCGTCCAATACTGCCTGAAAGGTTTTGTCTGGGGAGGGCAGCAAAATTCAGTAGGTGCTTAATCATTTGACATTTCTAAGTTCCTGCTCAGTATGAATTTATCACCATGCCTGATAGATCCTGCCTGCGTACAGAATTAAAAACAAAGAAGTTACTGACAGTATCACTTACTGACCTGGAGACTTGGTACCCATCTATATAAAGACTGCTCATGACACTGATTAAGGTTCTTATACATCAGCTGCACATACTTATTTGCATGAATGAAATTAGTCAGTGAAGCTTGCAGATTGTAATATCTTACAGAGGTAAAGATAGAATAATCCATGTGGTTCCATATGAAGGATGCTATTAATTTGCAGTGCTGCAGTTAAAGCATGAAATTTCACGTTCTCTGGGCTGCAAGATGTACAGAAAGCTAAGTATGCGGTATCCAGTTTTGTAGTACTGCACTAGACTTAAGTAAAATGGACTAAAGAGGTCTCTGCAGAAATTTCCCTGTTACTTTTTAAACTTAGTGGAACAGAGCCACTGGGAATCATTCAGCCATGTTAGTCCTAAGAATGTGCCATACCTCCAGCAGAAATTCCATAGGGAAGCTACCTTCTTTTGTAGCCTCACCTGAGAATGAAGTGAAAGATCAGGTTGTAAAAGGGATTAAGCAAGAAACATCCAAAAAGCATCCACAGTTCATGGAGAATTCTATCTCAGGTACCATGTTAAAAAAAAAACAAACAACAATTGGGGTTCTGTTTGTAACGTTGAAAGTCTACTATGCATTTTACTTCCACATAGAATCATAGAATGGTTTGGGGTGGAAGGGTCCTCTAAAGTTCATGCATCTCAACATCTCCAGAAAGCAGTTGTCAGCAGTGGACTTCGCCGTGACCTAAACATCTCTCAATCACTTTTCTGCAGCTGCCATCAAACTGCAAATCTTAACACTCCTGCTAGGTGAGTCATCTTCATTCCTATGGGCCAGTGAAAGCCACTTCTTTCCCCATGAAATCCATCCACTACTGTGCAACAGAGCCCATTAGCCCTCTGCTTTGCTCCTATTAGTCACATAGATACCAGAAACTCACTGCAGTGTCTGGCAAAAGCTGACAGCTGAAGCTTGGCACTTCAGCTCTCTGCTCTGACAGCTCCCTACCTTTTCCTTGAGAGTCTTGCTGAGTATCTGAGAGTCTAGAAACACTGTAGACTGACTATAGGAAAAGAAGTGCTGGTGAAGGCAGATCTTTTCCACTCTTCTAATTCAATATAAAAGGATAGGTCTAAATTAAGAGTCTCATTCAGGTACTTTTCAGTAACATTTAAAAACAGATTTTATTAATAAAAATCACTTTGATGTAAATAAATAAAATCTCACTTTATGCACAATAGATTTTTCTGTACAAGTGTGAAACTCATTTTGTCTGGGTCTGGCAGAACCTTCTGGACATGTAGATCAACATTATAAAAATATACCTGCTCTTAGTTTGAATCAGGAGCCACTCTGCATGTTTCTCTAGACACCTCCAACAGCTCTGGTGGAAGAAGTAGAAGGAACAAACTGGCATAAGGAGGGCTACTGGTACAGGATCACTGAAATAGCCTCAGAAACGACGTGTGGCACTGGAAAACGGTGCCTTTGAGATATCCAACGTCACAGGTCCCAGCCAAGTACATCTTCAGGGGAAGTCTGCCTCAGGTATGACATCGCTTTGTGTGCTTGGGTGGACAGTAGTGTTTCTCACAGAGTTTGACAAGCTCAGAGACAATGAAAACTGAGGAAGCCAGTCCGGTGAGAAACAGCAGGTCTGCAGAGAGGGGACAGAGCAAAGTGAACACAGGACAGCTGGGTGTTGTGCTGGGCAGCAGCTTCCACCTAAGGGCTTCCCGCTTTGGATATTTATGCTAGTCTAACTCCATAGGTGGGTGGCCATGCTTTGCTAGCTGTAGAATTACAGAAGTGACTGTGGTAGAGAAGGAAGAGGTCAGTTGGTCAGGTAGTACTGCCTCCAGTTCTGGGCTCCCCAGTTCAAGAGAGAGAGTCCAAAAGAGGGTAATGAAGGTGCTGAGGGGACTGGAGCATCTCTAAGGAGGAAAGGCCAAGAGACCTGAGAGTGTTTAGCCTGGAGAAGACTTCAGATCTCCTCAATGGTGATCAGTATCTAAAGAGCTGGGAGCAAGAGGATAGGGCCAGACTCTTCAGTGGTACTCAGTGACAGAACGAGGGACAGCAGGCACAAATGGGAACCCAGAAAGTTGCATCCAAGAGCAGGCTGCCCAGGGAGGTTGTGGAGTCTCCTCTGGAGATTCCAAACCTGTCTGGACATTGTGATCCTGGGAAGCTTCCTCTGGGTGACCTCACTTTAGCAGGGGGCTTGGACTAGATCATCTCCAAAGTTCTCTTGCAGTCCCTACCACACTAGGGTTCTATATAAAACCTGTAGGTTAATAATTTGTGATCACTGAACCCTGCTTTTAACATGTCTAGTGCAGATGCAAAGTGATGTACTATGGCAGAGCCTGCTTAGGCTGACTCAAATGGTAAAATACACATTGCACTTCAGCTGGGAAACATTCACCCTGCCCTTTCAAAATGGAATGACTGCATAATGATCCTAGATGGATTTACGTGGAGAAATATGATACAGAGCTCATGCAAAACCTTGGCATGCCTCCACATATATGTGTTTATGTGCAGTAAATCAAAACTCCAAACCTAAGCTGGGATGAGATCATTAAATGCCATCACTACTTGTGTATAGCTGTGCCTGGATATAGGTGCAGGAGCTTTGATTGATTTCTCCTCCCAGCAATCCATTGGGAGCTTGCATGTAATGGTTTGGCAATCACATCTGCTTTCTAAAATAGCCTTACTGTAAAAAAAAAAAACAACCCACATGATTCATTTTGCAACTTACCTAGTGCTCCTAAATTCTCTGTCTGGAAGATCTTTTGTAGTGGAGGGATGTATATAACAGCCAGCTGGCCCAAAAAGGACCCCAGCACAGAATACAAGAACATGCGGTTCCGAAAGAAGCCTATTTCAAATATCAACTTTGTCTAGAGAAGGGAAAAAAAACCAAACAAACAAAACCAATAACAAAAACAAAAAAAAGAGAAATGTAACATTTCCCAATCTCCTGCTGGTACTTGAATGTCACATTTTCTTTGCATGTAAACTGCATTGCTTTGTAAAGTGACACGAAGCAGAGCTCATGTTGAAAGTATAATTGCAGTTGAACTACGAATGGATAATTTTACTTAAAGAAGAGGATAAAAATCCTGCTGCTTTAAGTGACATTAAACCACCCCCGACCTTCCCACATAGAATACTAATGTTCAGTTTATGTTAGTGTTTTGCTGACAGAGTGATCTCACCTGAGAGCGGCAGGTCAGGGCATTGAAAAGGTCAAAAAACACAAAACAGGTGAAAGTCATGGTGGTGGTTCGAGGAGTGATGACACTTTTGGGATTCTGGAAGCAGATGTGAAAATACAGGGACTCGTTAAGGCTTGCAAAAACATGTCAATTAAATAGTCCCTTGAATCACCCCAGTCAGATGAAAGCTTACTAAAACAAAAGAATAAATCTAGTTCTAGCTATTATAGGTAGCATTAATTTCTCTCTGCTAACTGAGTCATTCTATCAACTGAGTTGTAAATTCTTAAACTGATTTGACATTTAAATAAAGAATATTCTAAACTAAATGAAGCAGTTACAGCAGAAGTCACTATTTACCAACAGCAATCCATAGTACTAATGTACTTGGAATTGTCTACTTACATGGAAGGCTAGAGGTGAAAAGCACTTCAAACCACTGATTTCATATGAAGTAATAGTCTTCCCATTCCAGATAGGAACTTCCAAATTAGAGGCAACACAGGAAGGCAGAAGCAGAGCTAGGAGCTGACCCAGGTTCCTTAACCCTTCACCCATACTAATCCTTCCCCACTGGATGCATTTCATGTCTTTCAGAAATTGCCCTTTACTTTGTTCTCCAGCCTAATGAAAATAAGATATGATGGCAGATTTTCCTCACCTCTTTCCAGAAGACAAAGAGGGTTCCACTGATGATAATAATAGCTGACATGAAGATTTTCAGGATCAGTGATTTGCTGAGGATCGTATCCGTGATGCAGCGGGGTGGCTGTTTGATAGTATCTCTGTCAACAGGTTCAACTCCCAGGCTGCCTCAGAGAGAAAAGGAGGGATGTGTCAATGCACATTATTCCAAAAGTAGTGCTGATAAAACAAGATGGATCTGCAGGATGCAATTCCTTGAAACATGGCATGAAGTGTTCCGTCAGGGTTACGTCTGCAACACCAACACCAAAGCTCTTTTGTGCGTATTTAGCTGCTCAAATGACATATTAGACAAAGACAGTGTGTCTTATCAGTGTCCTATCCCAGAGGGACAGCTAGCTGGGAGATTGTGGCCAATGTCTCTTCCATGTTGTGGAAATGGTAATTAGCAGTAGTTGTCATTAGCAGTTAGATGAGGTTCCTAACTGGTGTGATTTTGGGGCATATACCCCTGTTATAGACCCAGTATTCTCTTGCCAGTCAGATCTGCAGGGCTATTAGCAAGTCACGCTCTCAGGACAAGAGGCTGTTCCCAGTCAAAAGGTGGAATAGCTGGTAAAGGATTCCACCACAGAACATAAAGACAGAGAGATGTGATGCTAAAGGACATTGCTTTAGCACTGGACTTGGTAGAGTTAGACAACAGTTAGACTTGAGGGCTTTGCAACCAAAATGATTCTATGATTCTATAAATCCTCAAATAACCTGAAGTAGATACTTCTGGAGGGACCAAAAGTGCAACTTGTCTCATCTAAACATCAAATGACTGGCACATTGGTAAGAAATCATAGCAGCTTGTGGTCCTAAGCCAAATTCAGGCACATTTTGCTCATTTGGCTTTTCTATACCTCTGGGCTGGCGGCCCGTCCATGATGATGTTGATCCATAAGATCTGCATAGCATTGAGTGGATTTGGTAGGTTGAGCACTGTTGACAGAGTAATTAGGCTCAAAGCTGAAATGCTCCTGCAAAATAAAGAACATTATTCTACATGGCCTCACCCAAAGGGTGCTGCCCCTGCAACTGGAGCAAAAAGAACTTACGTGCTCAGCTGGAACCGCACAAAATTTTTAATGTTGTAAAATATTCCCTTTCCCTCTTCTATTGCATTCCTGGGAGACAGAGGAGAGTTTATTCATTAACCAATACTCACATTATTTTATATTAAGCTCCCTGTTGCACTCAGAGAAGTTCACTTCTCTAGCACATTTCAGATGAAACTCAGATCCTAGCTTGGTAGAAGGATATCAATGCAGAGTCTGAGCTAAAATGACTTTACCAAGACCAGCAAATCTGAACACCCTGACTCATATGGTCAGGTCTGGGTGCATAAAGCAGAAGTGTGTGACATGTTTATATTCTTACTCCACTCCACCTACTCTCTCTGGTGTTCAGAAACAACAGAGCACTGCAAATTACGTTTTTGCTCTGAGCTTTCTGAGTGAAGCAAAGAGCAGAAATCACAATTGATCCAGACCTCTAGGCACTTTCAAATCCCCAGTTAGCTACAGCAGTGAGAAACCAGGGCTTTCTGCTGAAAGGTAGCTTTGTCACTGCCACTTGAAACAAAAATCCCATTGCTGTTGATGTGACTGAAAATGAGCCAGACCCACAGAAGGTGTCTCTATGCACTGCCCCTTGGCTTACATGTCCTCTGTCTTGCATAATTTCCAGGGGTAGTCACACAACAGACTTGTTGCAGTGGGTAGGCAGAAAGTATCTGAAGAAAGTGACTTAGGGTGAGAAAGTCACTAAACTTACATCACTTTTGAGAAGTCATCATCCACAAGAATCATGTTAGCAGCCTCTTTGCTGACATCTGTACCAGCCTGTCCCATCGCAATCCCAATATCGGCAGATTTGAGGGCCACGGCGTCATTAACACCATCTCCTGTCATTGACACGATGGCACCAGCCCTCTGCAGAGCCTGTGAGAGGGAAGAGATGAGAGGCTCTGAAGACAGGAGAAGACAAGTAAGCCCTGTTGGCAGTCACAGGATTTGCTTGCAACATTGAAAGAGCAGAAGCACTATGTGACTTTGAGGGTCAGGCAGACTCAGCTGCCCACTGGAACAAAACTCAGAGCAAGAATTAAGTGATTGCATTTTCAGGAGTGTGGAGAATCTCACAACTCCAGCAGGAATTAGAGGGGAGTAAAGCCCTCAGAAATCATAAAATCATTAAGGTTAGAAAAGACCTCTAGGATCTTCCAATCCAGGCACCAACCCAACACCACCATGGCCACAAAACCAAGTCCCAAAGTGCCATGTCTACATGTTTTTGTGCAACTTCAGGAATGATGAGTCTGCCACTTCCCTGGGCAACCTGTTCCAATTCTCCTAATACTATGCTTGCAAGAGAAGTGTTAATACATTCAGTGCAAACAGTGGTAATTCTCTAGCTTGGGTTTTATGGTCCTTTAGTTTGAGGTGACCCTGCCTTGGCAGACCATGTGGTCCAGAGAAGTGTGACTTCCCCACCTTACATTGTGTTTTTTAAAGCAGACAAAGGAATTGAGAGGCTCTTAGTACCTTTATGATTTTTAGTTTGTGCTTTGGGCTTGTTCTGAAGAAAATGGAAACCTGAAAAACAAAAAAAGCAGTCTTGTATTAAGTGGATACTATTGGAAAGAGACTTTGTTTTTCTAACCATAAACCATTACATTTTTGATGGTGGATGATAGCTCTGCCTCTGCCAGTTGGTCCAGCTCTTCTCCAGACATGGTTTTCAGTTTCCCATTGCAAAGACCAATATTCTGTCCTAAGAAACAAACAAAACTCAAAGTGAGACCTTCCAATCAGCTCTGGAGAAAGCCAACTATTTCCTGAGTCAAAAAACAGAGGCAGCAATTAAAGAATTTACTGAGAAACATGCCTGAACCTGGGGCATCTAACAGGGCACACAGCTTTTCAACTCCAAGCTGGGCTGGCCACCCTGTCCCTACTCAGATGGAGTTGTGAAAGCCATACAACACCCAGAACTGGAGCCAGTACTTAATCTGGCACCCTCTTCTCTGCTACTAGCTCTGTGTATTTCTCATGCAGAAATGGGAAACATAGGGATAGCCACTCTCTGAACATTAGTAGAGTCCATGATCCCACTAATGCCATCTGTCTCATCTAAAGATCTTGCACTAAAATTTTACCATTTTTGATCCTAAAATATTGGAAGTTAGTGGAATGTAGTCCATAGTTCATAGCTGCTCTATTACTAGAATCACAAAATGGTTTAGATTGGAAGTGGCCTCAAAGATCATCCATCTCCAATCAGATACCAAGGCAGCCCTTTTGGCATTTAATTGTAGTCAGAGCAATGTGTTTTCAACAGAAACCATCAATCATCCTTTACACTTACAAAGGAAAGAAAATATATGTAAGAGCTGTGGCAGAGCTCCTGTTCTTTTGTTCTTTTTCACTGATTAAAAATCCTGATAAAGTTAAAATACCCTTTAAAAAAGTAAAATCTTCAAGGTATAGAAACATAGAATGGTTTAGGTTGGAAGAGGCCTCAAAGATCATCCAGTTCCAGCCCCCTGCCACAAGCAGGGACACCTCCCACTAGAACAGGTCACTCAAGGCCTCATCCAACCTGGCCTTGAACACCTTCAGGGAAGGAGCAGCCACAACCTCCCTGGACAACCTGTGTCAGTGTCTCACTACCCTCACTGGAAAGAGCCCTTTCCTGACATCTAGTTGAATCTCCTCTCTTCCAGTTTAAACCCATTACAAGACCTTGTAAATAGTCCCTCCCCAGCCTTCCTGTAGGCCCCCTTCAGATACTAGAAAGCTACTACAAGGTCTCCTCAAACCCTTTACTTCTCCAGACTGAAAAGCCCCAACTCTTGTAGCCTGTCTTCATAGCATATCTGCTCCAGCCCTCTGGGTATCTTTGTGGCCCTCCTCTGTACTCGCTCTAACAGTTCGATGTCCTTCCTGTGCTGGGGGCTCTAGAACTGCACACAGTACTCCAGATGGCATTACATATGATTTGTTTTAATGGAAAAGCAAGAACTCAGTAGCATTTAAAACTTCTGCTAGCACACAACAATAATAATAATATTATGGAGCATTTGAATGATCTTATAGATACAATATAGACTTGCAGGAAAGAAGGTAAATGTGCTACCTATGGCCACAGCAGTTTCCAGGGCGTCTCCAGTAATCATCTTTACTGACACACCAGACTCAAGAAGGACCTGAACAGCTTCTCTCACTCCAGCCCTTGGGGGATCAATTATCCCCACTAGACCTAAAAAGGTTAGTTTGCCAAGTTCTGGACCCGAAGCCAAAGCAAGTACTAGAAATAGAGGAGTGGGAGGGGGAAAAGACAAGACTGAATTAGTAATAGCATATTTCTATACATTAAAAAAACCACAACAAACCACATTTACAGGAGATATTAAATTGCCAGTTTTCCAGCAGAAAACAAGTGTCATTAAAACCAGACCTTTAGTCATTATACTCAAAGCTAGTACAAACATTTTGCCCACTCCAATAACACCAGTTTGTCTGAATCAGAGCATCTTCATTCCACAAGTTTCCCTGAGGATTTATTCCCTTCTAATTTAAAGCTGTCTACCAAGTTTTCCCTAAAGCCAGATGGATGAAACTGGGACAGTACAGTGTTTGACCAGACATCACTGAACTAATATGCTACCAAATAGTGCTTCTGTAAAAACATAAACTCTATCTTGCATCTAAAAATGTGAAATATAAATTCAGTTAAACCAGTGAAACTTTCATCTTGTAAACATCAAGGCTCTGATCATTTTGTTTCTGGTTCTCAGTACCTAAGCATATAATTCAATCATTCTTAAATCACTCAAGTATGTTTTGCCAGGGGTCCATGTCAGTGTTGCTTTGATAATGGAATCACAAGCTTGCAGCAGCTGCCTGAGCTAATCACTTTTCTTCAGAGCAGTAATTTGCCATTCACAACAGCAGATGACTCAGATATTGTAAAGCAAGCTCAGTACACGAGTTACTAACCACAAGACAGGGCTGGAGAATACATGCATTAGTTACACCATCTTTCAAACCAGGCTGCTGAGACTTGTTCTCTTCTGCTTATGAGCTGGGAACACGCACTGGAGATGGGGGTCTTTGTTACTGCATGAAAGCCTAAGATCTTTCTGTAGGGATGTTTCTAGGGATGAAGCCAACGACGTGCATAAAAACTTCCCGTGGGCTGCTCACTGACGTGTCATCAGGATCAAAAGGAGATTGTTAGGTTTGATCCAAATAATGAATCAAATTAAGCCTCAGGTAAAAAAAATCTTGGTGCCCAGATTCATATTTTGAATCTTTCAAAGTTGCTTTTGACTGCTCTTGGAACAGCCTTCTCCAAAAGGAAAACCTGGTAGAGGAGCAGCTAGATTGGGTTCAGCACAAATCTTTTCAAACTGTACTCAGATCACATCCCAGGCAATCACAAGTCTCCACAGGAGAAAAACATCCACCACTTCCAGTGCTTTTTGTAGCTCACTTTGATCTCAAAAATTTAAACTCATAAAAAGGATATGTGTAAAGGAAACAGCCAGCAGACCCAAGGTGTGGGACTTGTCAAACCAACAAATAATAGGAAGAGATCACATAAGTGATGCCAAGGACTAAGCCTCTGTCCATCCTCACCAAAACACAGAAGGATAGTGTTAGGGCATGAAAACCTGTAAGCTTAAGGCAACAGACAGTAATGACTGACCCCTTAGACCTGAGGAGCCCATTCGTTTCTCTTCCTGCTGGTAGAAGGCTCTCTGCTGGGGTGTGATGGACAACGAGATGCCACTGCTGTTATACAGAGTGCAGTACTGAATGACCTCTTCAAATGCTCCTTTCATGAAGTAAATATCCTCCTGATCCTTTAAAGTAAGGAGATATATACTTGATCAAACAAAGAGAAAAGAGCATGTTTTAAAAGCACTGCTCATGCACAAGGCTTGGCATCCTAGGTAAAAATAAAGATCTCTTTTCTCTCTTACCTGTTGTGTAAAATGCCCAGATGCATATATTATTTACAAGGTGTAATATTTTTGCTGTAGCTGTTTTTCAGTTCAGACAGAATGGTACTGAAAAGGTTGGTGAGTTTTAAAATGGAAGCATAGTGTCAGCCAAAATGAGCTCTTTAACCCTCTAAGGGAAAACAAGCCAACGTTTCCCCCCAAACATTGTCTCGTTCTTCCCCTCTCAGTTATCTTTGCAAAGCTTTTGTGTTTCTGCTCAAACTACTATGTGAAAAGTATTAGCTTCTCCCGTGCAAACACAGCTTTACAAACTGCAATTACACCCAAGCTGGGAATGTTGAGGTTTGTTCTGTTTTCTCCTGACATGGTTAACGTCTGAGAGCAGTGTTTGCTAAAGAGATACCATTTCGTGCCCATTGTTGAAGAGCACAATTAGAAACATGAAACCATCCAACGCTACTATTTGCTTTACCTGAGTTTTCAGCATGCATTTCACAGCCATCCACTTCTGCTCAGAGCTAAACGGGATTTCCTTCTTCCTTACATAAATGTCTTTTATGTCAGCTAAATCCATCTAAAATAAAACAAAAAGAACAATGCAAAGCTGCTGTATGTTTCCATATTACATTCATTGACTGTTGTCTAGGTACTTCCTAGCAGTCCTATACCACAGAGCTCCAGAGAAAGCATGGGGAGAGTAAATTCCATACTTCAAACCCATCTTTTCCTTTTGGAGTAAAATAAATTGGAGTTTGAAGCTTGGCTTCTGCAAAAGCTAGGGAGCTGCTGTCTTGGGCGATTTGGGTCACAAGAGGCTCAAGTCCCTTCCCTACAGCTGTAACAAAGTGATGGGCAGGGCAGATTTCTCCCAGCCCAAGCTCAAGCTCCCCTATTTTGGTTTTGCTCCCAGATATCTTACTTGTTAAAAAAAAAAAAAAAGGAAAATTGCAAACTACAGACTGGTCACTCATGGATGTGGTTTCAAATCATTTCATTGTGAACTGAACTCAAGAAGCAATTCACCACAAGAAGACTCTTCAGCTAGGAAGTACAACAGTCCAAATGGATATGTGCCTGCTTTAGCAGCACGCACAGCTGCTCTAGGTGAAGGGGTAGGGGGCAGAAGCAGCTTCCAGTCTCTGTCTCCCAGCTCCCACCAAACTAAGAAATTAAAATAGAAGAGATATCCTCCCTTCTGTTTTGTTGTTGCCTTGCTACAGAATGGCAGAGCAAAAGGAAGATTTAGTTTAGCATTTAAGGAAAAGAGATGTCATTGTTTTTTGAAAATACAAAGTTACAGGCTTGAGAAATAGGAGGTCAGAACAGATGTTTGTAGCTGCATCATTTCACCAGGCACCTTCTGTGCTTTACAGCCCACCTGAGGTCTGTGGACCACAGGCTGCATGATGCTGATTGGATGATACCTGAGGCATTTTACAGCCCCCTGCCTATGAGCATGGATGCAACATTCATTAAGAAGTCTTGCTTTACATAATCATGACTAGAAAAAAGTAAAAGCTAGCAGATGACACAAATCAAGGGTGACCCTCTGTTTCTGCTCATTTTTCACTCTTGTGTTCCTCCTGAACTCTTAAATTGGCATGTGTAGTCTGGTCTGAGTCCAAAATAATTCCATTATGCATCTTAATTGCAGAGCTCAACCAATCAAAACAATTATTGCTGCTAGCACAGAAGCTCAGGAAAGGTGTTTTTCCATGCCAGGAGACTTACATGGGAGAGGAGTACATCTATGACCTTGGGGAGAGAAGGAAAGATTAAAACCAGCCTGGGGACTTTAAAGAACTCTGATCACTGTTGTCAGATCTGACAATTCTATCTGGTTTTACTTTTTTAATTTGGGGGAAATTTTAGATCTTAACCAACTCACCTTCATTGCAAGAGCAATGAGAGCTCCTTCAGTGGGCTGTCCTATCACACTGTTTTTCCTGATGATGGCATTATTGACCACACAGCCAGCCTGGAGAAAGGGACAGAATTACATGTTTCATTTTTTAGCCATACCTTTCTTATCTCTTTAAAGGCAATAGTGAAAGACTGGAGAATGACAGCAGTCATATGCCAAAAGATGTACTGTTCCCCATAGCAGCATCTCTTGAGATCAGTTCTTCATCATCTGCATCAAGTAAAGCATTCTATATAATCTAATGAGCTCAATATATCATGAGAATGAAAACTTGGTCCCTCCTATTATGGCTTCTAACATAGAGTACGGGGAAAAGAAAATCTAATTCAATTTGAGATTCCAGCTCAGATAATTTCATTACCAAACACTCCACTTTAGTCTACAGTTGAATGTGCAAGATGTTATTTAATGCTAACACAAACCCCAGAGACCATCACACTACACTTATAAATTGGTTGTGTAGATAACTAAATCTATGCACATGAAAAACCTGAACATGGTAAAAGAAATCAGTCTCTCTTCTGCCAGAACTGTATTTTTCTTTGCCAAATGTCATTAACACTTCAAACTGAAGACTCTGCTCTCTCCCTGCATGCCTTATGATTGCTACTTTTCACCCCTAAGTTTCAGGTGCTGCATGACAGATACTCAGAATTCGAGCAAGATGTTTGTTTTAGGATTACAAAAGTGGCTTCTTTTCCCCCACCGATTACCCAAAGTGATCTGTGCAAATGAAAATTACTGTCAATAGGAGCAGTGGGTTCATAATTTACACTTACCTCCACTAGTTTCCCAACTGAGATGTTAGAGAATTCTTTAAGAACCTCCTTTGATGGCAGAAGATAAACATTTCCATTTCCATTGTAACCCACCCCACTGACCTGAGGAAAGGAGAGAGAGAAAGAGCAGTTTTCCTAGTGCCAGGCAAGCTGCACTTAAGCCAGTTTCTGATTTTTAAGGTGTGCTGGGAGTCATCTTTGTAGCTCAAAGCAACACTTACAGGAAAGGCTGGCAGTGAAGGCGTAACACTGTGATAGCTGCATAGGAACAAAAAGAACCAGCTTGTCTCACACAGAACTTCTTCACCACCAGGTCAGAAGTCTCTTGCAGCTCAGTTGAGAGATCCAGCCCTTCATGAACAGTGTGCTTACTGGTTTTAGCCTACTGATGACTGGCCTGTCTCTTCGCTGCCTACCATTCTGCACCTCTGCATTCTTAACCCACTTTCACACAGGTAAATGAACCAAGCAGAAAGGAGGTCACTCCTATAATGAATACACCCACAGAAGATGGGCCCTCAAGGGTCAGTGCCAGGTTTCAGTATTTACAGACAGGAGCAACTAGCGTCAATGAACATCTTTGTGACATCTCAGCAACTTTTGTACAGCCAGCCCCACCTCTGCCAGTATCCAGCATTGCAGAAGTCCCTGCTCTTCACCACAAACGGTGATCTGCAAGAAACTGCTTGGCCTGGGACTGACTCAGCACCCTTCATCTGTGCCAAACTGAACTATAAGCAAATCCATTCATTTGGGCTTAAACAGGAAGGTCCATGTTACCACCCTGGTCATACCTCTGCCTGGAACCCATCTGAGGTCACCAGTCGAGTCACCGTCATCTCGTTGGCTGTCAGAGTGCCTGTCTTATCTGAGCAGATGACGTTGCAGCAACCTGATGTGGGAAAAAATTGTTTATCAAAACTAGCAAATAGTACACCTCAAAAATGAGATCCAGGGTTCCAGAAGAGGGAGAACATGTTTCTCTAACAGTCCTCAAACCAAACCAGTGAGAAAAGGGAGAAAATACCAAAAAATGGATGAATTTCCTAACAGGGTGTTGTAAGGAAGGTATTTGAGTGCACATAAGGATATTGTGTGTATAATTTGGATGTGAGATATGGTTGGAGACATCAAGTTGTATCAGAGGACATTTAGATTGGATACTAGGGAAAATTCCTTTACTGAAAGGTCAGGAGTTGAAACAGGCTGTGCAGGGAGGTGGTGGAGTTGCCACCCCCAGAGGTGTTTAAAAAGCACATAGACATGACACTCTGGGACACGGTTTTTTAGTAGGTATGGTGGTGCTGAGTTCACAGTTGGACCTGATGATCCCAGAGGTCTTTTCCAGTTGAAATAATTCTATGAGTCTATGAGGAGGGCCACAGTGTCTGGAGGATCATATGGCAGGCAGTTAGAGAGTGCACAGATCTCCAGGAAGCTGATCGATGCTCCTGAGCTGCTATCACACAACAGAACAGCTGTTGTATTCCAAAAGGACATATCAAATTCCCACTCCGCCACATGCTTCCTCAGATGGGTCATTTAACCCTTGCTTCTCTAAATCAGGAGTAGCAGCCCTACCCAGCCCCACCGAGGGACTGTGAAGGCAAATATGTGGTAAAGACTCACCCAAAAAAAACAAATGACCCAAACTTAAAACATTCACAGCTAAGAGCAGAAATGACCCAACACATGCTCTGCTCTGCTGCAATCCTGCTGCACTGAAGCACATTTTTTGCAAGGCCCATTTACACCACAGTACAGTCAGTTAGCAGAGTCAGCACATTCAGTGGTTTCTGCTCCTAAAGAGGGGAAACATTACTTGAATGCAAAAAAGAATCAGATGCCAGCTCCATTCCACCTTCCCTCTCTCTGGAGGTTTCCACACAGCTTAGGCACAGACATTACCAGCATTGTGACCAGGTAAAAGCCTGGAGCCAACAAAGCATATAGGAGTGTGACTAAATTAATTCCTTTTGAAGGATTATCACCAAGCCCAGCCATCTATAGGCTGCATGTTAGGAGGAAGTTCTTCACAGAGAGATTTGCCATTGGAATGGGCTGCCCAGGGAGGTGGTGGAGTCACAGTCCCTGCGGGTGTTCAAGAAAAGACTGGATGGGGCACTTAGTGCCATGGTCTGGTTGACTGGATAGGGCTGGGTGCTAGGTTGGCCTGGATGATCTTGGAGGTCTCTTCCAACCTGGTTGATTCTATGATTCTATCACCTTAATTATTTTTAGTTATTGACAATTAGAGAACCAAATTAGAATAGAATAGAATCAACCAGGTTGGAAGAGACCTGAAAAGAAGTGCTGTTTCTCTCCTTTTCAGGAGTTTAAGAGGCATGGCCCAGTTAATGCAGAGGAGAGGGTAGTTTTTGCTGTGCTTAGACTGCCTCGCAGAGCACTCGGGCATCTGGCAGTTACGCCCGTTTGGGCACAGCCCTACCAGAGCAGAATTCTCCATGAGATAAAGCCGTTTCAGATGTCCTGGGTCAGGGCAGATATAATAAAATAAGGGTGATAAGATTACTTAGCTGCAGAACAAACAAGGGCAGCTCAAACAATAGTAGCATTACCAAAGAAGAGATTTCAGCTGAAGGATCCGTCTGTGCAGCAGATATTTGCAGCTGCACAGGCCAGGTTTGGCATTTACTGTACTTTTTAATGAGTGGTACTAAATGCAGAACATATCTTCTCCCTCATACAATGGCCAGACTGACCAAGGTCAGAATTGCAAAGCCTGGAATACAGAGGACCAATTTAAAGATAGATGAAAGCAGAAGAATGATTTCCTTGCAGTTCGTTCTGCCCTGCACTTAGAAGGATAAGCTGGACACCTTCTCAAGGTCCTCTCTGCCCCTGATTTCCATGGCAAATCTGGGAAATAGCCACACAGGCTACAGAAGGACAAATGGTTTTATTTATGCCACCAGACCCAACAGGAGGGGCTGCGAGGTTTTTTTAGCCAGAGGCTGAAGAAGTGGACTGCACTGGATGGCCCCACAGAATGAGGAGACAGGAGAAACCAACCTTCAGCCTGGGCAGGCACTTATGACTACAGAGCAGAGGCTCTGCTCCCCATGGGCCAATGCCATAGGTTGGGTTGCACCATTCCTAGTAACTGCATGTGCTAGTATCACTAAAATAAGGAAAAAGGGGTGAGAAACACAGGGTAGAATGTGTATCTAAGCCTGGGCAGGTTGCTCTGGCCCAACAAGCATATTCCAAATGTCTTTATTTTTCAGTCAGAGCAAGGCTCACGTGGCCAGGCTACTGCTGCTCAGTTCAGATTTTGAAGCCTGGGAGATGCCCAAGCTGTGTCACCTTTTGCTTACCTAAGGTTTCTACTATGGGCAGCTTCTTCACAATCACCTTTTTCTTAGCCATCCGGAGAACACCCAGCACCAGTGTTACAGTGACCACGATGGGAAGGCCCTCTGGGATGGCAGCCACTGCCAGGCTGAGGACAGCAGACACACAACAGCTTCAACACAGGGGTCAAACCACAAGTACCAACTGAAACATGCCAAGGAAACATTTCCATGGGGTGAGTTTTCCTGCTTGTACATGCTGGGAGTCCCAGTCACACTCTAAACAGACCTCTTCAACCGTTCTCTGGGTGATTTTTGACAGAGCAATTGCTTTTCTTCTTTACATTGGCAAAGAGCATTAATTTCTGGCTAAGCAGGGCTTTAGAGGTTGGATTTCATTTCATTTATTTGACTTGCTAAAGATGGAAGTTGAATATTTCTTGGCACCATGGCTCACACATTGGCTCCTGGCTGCTGGCCACACACAGATGCTCATTTTCCCTCTTACATGCAGGTACAACCTATGGTGGGACAGAATCATCTCCTCAGATGCTGCCATGCTACACACACTGAATCAGAGCAACATCAAAACCTGCAACACCAGACATACACAGTCTGTATATGTTCGTCAGCTATTCCTTGGGT
Organism: Tricholaema leucomelas; assembly: GCA_013400475.1. Taxonomy (NCBI): domain Eukaryota; kingdom Metazoa; phylum Chordata; class Aves; order Piciformes; family Lybiidae; genus Tricholaema lacrymosa; species Tricholaema leucomelas. The sequence goes on along the minus strand of WAAF01003471.1, from coordinate 211,380 downwards.
AACTCTGAACGCTTCCAGGTACATGCATCGAGATACCAAAACCAGAGGCTGCTCTCCAAAACTCAGACCTAATCACTTTTCTTTGCCATCACACCCCCACCCCAATAGACAGAAAGGTGGGTGCTGAGCCAGTTTGGCTTCTCTGTGGTCTCTTCATCCATAATTTTGGTCTTCTTTCTACAGATTTTTTTTTTTCCCTTAAAGGACTGACTTTAGAATCAGGACAACACCAAGCAACAGGTTTTATGGGTACTAGTGAAAACACATGGTTTATTATGTTTGGTTAGGAGGCTGAGCATGCTTTTTCATGCTGCATAAAGTATGCATTCCTATCTTGAGACGTACATCCAGTATGAAGAGCAAAGTGTAATATTTGCTGTTGCTACACTCCCACTAATTTTGCAGTACAGATAGGAAGGGATATTTAGAGGTGGAAATGGCAGTAAAGATTTTCACCCATTTCTAAGCCCAACCTAAATAAACCTTCAAAGCTGTTTTGCTTTTGTTCCTGTGTTGTAAAGCTCACATTAATTTCACCAGCGCAGGAACAATATGTATTTGTAAAGGGTCTTGCTCAGGTTCTCTTTTGTGATGTGGCCAGGGAATTCCCTGGGATGTTTCATTAGAAATCAAAAAGAAAGGTGTCCCCCAGTCCTCACCTGACTCCAATTGTAAACATGCTGAGGAGACGCTTCCCTTGTAGCCAGCCAATGAGCATTATTAAACCTGGAGGGGAAAACCATCTGATGAAGAATCTCCCAGACGTTCATAAATCTTTAACCTGCTCTAAGTGATGTTGAGGACTTAACTGTTCAACAAGTTCCCCAAATTTCTCTCTGAGATGCCTCTGCTTGAATACTCAAAGTTCAAGTTACTCAATGACTACTTTTGGCAGAAGTGGCCCCAGAGCACAGAGGGCCTTTGGAGCTGACCATGCAAGCACAAGCATTGTGTTCAACTCACCAATTATGCCAAAGGAGAAGAGGGTGAGTTGCTTCCCCAGTCTGTCCATGCTTTTCTGGAGAGGTGTTTTGGGAGTCTGCAAACATTAGAGAATACCTGGATTCTTTTACTTGTTATCTGAGAGATGTTGTTGGTCAGCTCAGAACAACGAAGTCACACTGCCCTGGTTATCATTTCTGTGGCCCCTACAGCTGATTCATATGCCTCAGTGTTTACCTACCCCAAACCCACAGTGGCATCTGCTGGGTGTAGACTGTCCCACAGGGCGAGTATCCCTGCCTCAGTGCAGTTAAGATAGGATAGGAGTGGGAGAAAGAAGAATTCTATTCAGTTATATCTGGGAAGCCAAGACACAGATTGAATATGGGCTAAACTGAAGAAGGACCTTAGTGATCGAGTCCCTGACTGAATAATGTGCATGCAAACCCTGGGAGAAGGGTATAAAGTCTGGACCCCCATCCCTGTCTCAGAGGCTTTGCACACATTACCCAGAAGCATCTATTTATGTGTTACTGAGATTTCTTATGTTAATGGATCAAGAATTAACTGGTGACTCCCCATTTGTCTTTGCTCTGAGTTCTGCCCCATGAAATTTTTGCTTGTGGGGAAGCAAAATCATATATATGTGATGTAAAGTGGGCAGGGGTGGTGGGGAACAAACAATGTCTGGGTAACTGCCACATTAGACACAAGCTGAGAATCATGACTCTGGATTTAGAAGCCTAAATCCTGCTCATAACCTTTTTGGTTTTGGCTACAGCACTTTGGTGCCCCTCAATTGCACAGACAGTTTGTAGCAGAAACAGAAATTAATCCAGTGCATGAGTTCTTGGAGATGCTCCTCCTCACAAACTTTCACCTAGAATATCCACTACTTTAAGAAAGATTCAGAGACTTATTTACCTCTTCAGCTTGCATCATTTTGAACACCTCTCCAAACTGGGATTTTTCACCTGTCCCAATCACTATGCCCTGAAAAGGAGAAAAGAAGCTCAAAACACACAACCCCAAAAAAGAGTGATGAAAAAGAAAAAAATGTAGAGATTCTGTAATTAATGTTGAGGGGAAGACTGAGGCTGACAGGACTCACTTTTCCCTTCCCATATCGCACCAGTGTCCCCATGAAAACAATATTGCTCAGCGTAGTGATATCTCTGGCTTCCAGTAAGACACTGTCAGTCTTGTTGCAAGGCTCAGCTTCTCCAGTAAAACTGGATTCATCCACCAGCAGATCTGTAACCTAATTAAAAAGGCATGTTTCTGGCACTGGTAAGAGAAGAAATTTCCAGAAGAGGCTCCTGTACAGGAAGCTGTATTTACCTCTATCAGCCTGAGGTCTGCAGGAACTCTGTCACCCACAGACAGGTATATGATATCTCCAGGCACAAGCTCTCTTGCTAGAAGGTGCTGCAGTTTTCCTTCCCTCAGGCTACACGAGACAAATGGAAAAAAGATGAAAGGAAACCAGACTGTGAGGTTTGTATTTCTTCTTCAGCCTTGGGAATGTGGGTGGCAAGGAAGCAAAACTTCCCTGTCCCAAAGAGCTTCCAATGTATATAAGAACATAATCATCTCTCCTTATCACTCTTAAGATTTTTGTGTTCAGTTTGGGCTCAGTTTTAATTCACAAAGAGATGGGTGGAATACAGAAAGCGTTCATTCCAGCAATAAGTGATCTAAACAGGACTTATACAGTAGATAAGAGTAACCAGGTTTGCTTTCAATAATGAAATGCAGATACTTTAACCTAAAAAAGCTCTTTAAAAGCTAGAATTACTGCTGACTTTTCACTGGTGTATTAAAAGTACAGTCTTGGATGGATAGGGTGGATGCTTATGGTGTCATAACATAAATAAAGAGCAAAGAGTGGTGTGTGTAAGATCCAAACCTGGGTGAACTTTGGACCAGAAGAAAACCCCATGCAGCTTCTGCAGTGTGAAGTTTCTCTGAGCCTCACAGGTTATTTGTGTTGGCCATGACAAAACTAATTTGCCAACCATAAATAGGAAAAGTGTTTCCTGTGCTCTAAAGTGCTGATAGGAACATCAAAGCAGGCAGGGAAGTGGGATCTGATACACCTCGCAGCTGCTCCACAGGCAGTGTTGTGACTGTTCACATGCAGCCAATCTGCATCAAACCTCCCGGTGGGCTCAGGACCAGCACCTACATACAGCAACTGGTGAGGAGGCCCTGCACCTCTGCTCTCCAGCCATTTGGTGCCAATGTCACAGGGTAAAAATATCCTAAAACCAAAAAAAGTTATGCAGGTCAAGTTTATCCTGCAAAGAGTCAGTAACTTCAGGGCTGCAACTCCTCTGCTGTGAGGAGAGGTTGAGACAGGTGGGGTTGTTCAGCCTGGAGAAGGTTCTGGGAAGACCTTTCTGTGGGTTTTCAGTACTTAAAGAGGCCAATAAGTAAGATGGGGCCAGACTACTAAGCAGGACCTGGAGGACAAGGAGTGATGGTTTAAAACTAAGAGAGATTTAGACTAGATCTAAAAGAGAAAGCTTTTGTGCTGAGAGTGGCAAGACACTAGCCCAGGTTCCCCAGAGAGGTGGTAGATGCCGCATCACTGGAATCATTCTGTGTCAGGCTGAGTGGGGCTCTCAGGAACCTGCTCGGGTTGCAGACGTCCCTGATGACTACAGAGGGTTGGACTAGATGATCTCTGAAGGTCTCTTCCAATCCAAACCATTCTATGAATCTATAGCAGGTAGGAAGCTGCAGGAATCTTTATGTGGTGTGTGGATCAGGACATTTTTGGGACCTTCTTGTTTCAGCACTTAATCTCTCACAGTAGGAGCTAATTGAAAACCCAGTTATTTCATCCCCTTTCACTGTGCCTTACAGCTGCACCCACCCATCGTGCCACCCCTCCATAGAGCAGCTTCTCGTTATGAGCATGACATTGTAAAGCAATTTTCTTCTTGAGTTGGTTCTGCCCTCACAACCCAAACCCTGCTAAGCCCTGCTGGAGCAGGCATGCCTCACCAGTTGCATTCAGGGGGCACCAGCTTGTTCAGTTCCTCCAGAGATTTCTCCGAGCGATATTCCTTTTAAATGAGAAAGCAAAGGAAAGCAAAGCCAGGTTACATCAGGGGATTTGCTCACGACAGCCCTGGCCATGGAGCTGAGCTCAGGCAGAATGTTGTGGTTTGAGGGGTTCCAGGTTATCCCAGCCCCCACTAAAAAAAAAACAACCTACAAAGACCAAGATCTGTCCCAGGAGCTGAGCTAGTCACCCCTGGCTATCATAATTATGTTATTCAAGCCCATAATCCTGCAAGCACTTTAAAAGTAAGCAGCAAGGTTGATTTGCTCTCTTTTCTCCCTGCTTTTCAACTCTCCAGAGGGATCCTTACCTGGTAACTATGTAGGAGTACCCTGTGGTAGGCCATGGGCTGCAGTGAATCCAGCCTGTTTGAGGCCTAACTGGGAGACAATGGGGGATGGGAGAAAACAAGCACTGGCGTTTTGATGGCTTTTGGTTTGCCTGGGGGGAAGGATTTTGGGGGAATTCTCATGTATCCTGTGTTTGTATGAGGTGTTAAGGATTCATGCATGCCATATCTTTTCCTGCACATCTTTAAATACAACCTTTCTGTATTCATCTCCAATTCAGCAAGAGCATTAGTATTTTACTGCCCTTCCTCTTTGGAAAAAGAGTGAAGTAGAATAATCTAAGTCTGTCACACCCTTGCACAAAAAACCCACGACACAGACACACCTGGATGAAGGCCACGGTGACCACGATGAGCACCGCCTGCAAACAAAGAGGCATTACTGCTGTGGGCACAACAGCTTCAGAGAGCAAAGGGTTTGGGTTTCTGGAGAGGTACCACCTACCACGGTGATGCTGGCGGCGTCCTCATACTCTTTTGTGATGACACTCACCAAAGCAGAAGCCAGCAGCAGGAGAATGAGGGGATTTTTAAACTGAAAAAAACCAAACCAAATTGCAAGATGAAATTAAACATGGGGCTGCTGAAGCTGAGCTGGACACAGATCTCATCAGAAAGGAGCAGTCATGTGCTTCTGCTGCAGGGACCCTCCGTGCTTGTGACAGCAGCACCACACTGCCATGACGCAGTGGTGCAGCACTTGTGGTCAGGCTTATACTAAATTCTGCACCTGTACAGGAGGTGGACAGCATCAGAGATCAGCAGGACAAGGATGCACCAGAAGACATGGATCTTCTCTCCTTTTTTCCTGCTTGCACAGGCCAGCCCCATCTTTGCAGGCATTCAGCACAGGGCTGACTCTGAAAGCTGCTTGGAAGCATGAAGGGTACAAACAAAATCTTGTTTGTCTTCTTAGAATTAACCAAAACCCCTATTTTTTCCTTTTTTTTTTTTTTTTTTTCTTCATAAATTTCATAAATCTGCTGAACTCTGCACTGGACCCAGGGCTGTGGGAATCAGATTCTCATTTTTTTTCACTTTTAACCACAGAAGAATCTTTCTCTTGCCTGAGCAAGTGACAGTTCTGTTTAGTTAATGCAAGAACTGATGAAAGGGAATTAAGTAAAGAACAGACTGCCTGTTTGGGTAGCAGGAGTGTGGTGGTGCACGATAAAAAAGCCAAGGTTTAAATCTCTTTCTGGCTAAAGCCAGAGGTGAAAGTCCTCTTTGTTTCTCTTTAGAAAGACTGGGCTGAAAACAGTAGCCTGAAGGAGCCACATTAAGGAGCTCAGGCAGAATGCTCAAGTGCAGAGCTGTGGATGGTGTGGGACTGCAAGCAGCAATCCCAGAGATAGTGACAGATTGCAGAAAGATCAGAGATGCACTAAAGAATTTGTTTGGTGTCTGCATAAGAGACACAGCTTGTTAAAGATGAGCAAAAAAGAGCACCATCTCACTTTGTTATGAATAAAAGAATCTTTGAAACCACTTTGTGCTGATTACAGAGTGCTTAAAGTCTATTGATCACCTAGGAAAAAAGAGATGACCCAGGAAATAAAGTCTTTCAAAGCAAGTAAAATCTTCATGACCCAGCTAAGCAAGAAGAAAATCAATCAAATTACTAGTTGGAAATAATAAAAAATAAGCAGACTTTTCTTGTTTCATTAAAATCTGTAAAACTAAGTGAGAGATGCAATAAATACTGACGAGAACCAGTTAACAAGAGCAAAGCTCAAGAAAAACTCATCTAGGGAAAAAGAAGAAAGTAAACACCATCTTCTACCTGGCATTTTGAGGCAGCTGGCTTGAAATTGTGGCTCTTCACAGCACCTGCCACCAGGTATTAATCTGTTACTGATGGAGATGGTAACACTCACCCCAGCTCTACAACTGTCTCTGCTTTTACTGGAGGTTTAGGGTTTTCCTTCGCTGGGTTAAGTGCAATCAGAAAGGCTTTCAGCTACTGTTGTTTTTTTCTCAAACCTTTCATGATTTTATCACTTGCTTTAAAGGGAATAAACATGCTGCAGAAATTGGGTCACAGATCTAGGCTTTTGATTTGTGGGCTGTGTGGAGATAAAAGGGTTTATTTTTGTTTTAAGATGTTATCTTCACATCTCAGACTCACAATAGCTTTTATCAAGGAATGGACAGTTTGTGTCCAGGGCACAGCCTGTTCCAAGGCTGAATCTGTGGATGTAGAAACTCTGAATACTTCAATGCAGAGACACATCCAGGCCAACCCAGCCAGAGGGTTTTTACCAGGAAATGAGAATCTGTGCGGAAAATCCTTACCTGGTCTAAATATTTCTTCCATATGGGTTCTGTATTCTCCACTGAAAACTCATTCCAGCCATGTTTTGACCTCCGTTGTAGCACAGAAAGCTCAGAAAGTCCAGTTTGCAAATCAACCTAGAGGGAAATTGAAATTAAAAGATCCAATGTTACATATCGGTGAAGGGTTACAGAAAGCTTCTGTAAGAAATAGAATCAACCAGGTTGGAGGAGACCTCCAAGATCATCCAGTCCAACCTAGCACCCAGCCCTGTCCAGTCAACTAAACCATAGCACTAAGTGCCNCTCCCTCAGCCTCTCCTCATAGGGTTTGTGTTCCAGGCCCTTCACCAGCCTTGTTGCCCTTCTCTGGACATGTTCCAGCACCTCAACATCTCTCTTGAATTGAGGAGCCCAGAACTGGACACAGTACTCAAGGTGTGGCCTGACCAGTGTTGAGTACAGGGGAAGAATAACCTCCCTCGTCCTACTGGCCACACTGTTCCTGATACAGGCCAGGATGCCATTGTCTCTCTTGGCCACCTGGGCACACTGCTGGCTCATCTTCAGCCTACTATCCACCAGTACCCCCATGTCCCTTTCCTCCTGGCTGGTCTCCAGCCACTCTGTCCCCAGCTTGTAGCGCTGCTTGGGGTTGCTGTGGCCAAAGTGCAGAACCCTGCACTTGGTCTTGTTAAATTTCATCCCATTGGCCTCTGCCCACCCATCCAGCCTGTCCAGGTCCCTCTGCAGGGCTCCAACAGATCAACCTTCCAACAGATCAACACCTGCTCCTAGCTTGGTGTCATAAGATGTTCATAGTTTAGCTCTCCATAAAAATAAAGTGAATCTATCTTCTGCTTTTCCTGTTTAGGTATCTTTGTGAAACTACAAAACGCTACCACCACAGAAATCCATAACGTAAGCACAAGTTCATAAAAAAAAATAACCCCAACACACATATTCCCACAAGTGAAAAGTCTCATCACAGATGACAAATAAGAAATCTAAAGTGGTAAAGTATTGATTTCTGGGTTTACTGTGCATTTAAAGGAAAAATAAAAATACCCTGACAACATTCAAAGAGAACAAATGAAGAAGGAATAAAATCTATTTTACCTGGATTAAAAAACAAAACAAATACCAAGGTCAGATCATTGCTGATTTATTATTTAGCAAATAATAATCCTTAGCAAAACATCCTAGGGCTCCTCTGCCAGCTTTGGCAGAGCACTGGAGAGCTTCTTTTCCGGGCTGGACAATGGAATTCTTTCAGCTGCAACTCACAGAGCCACCCACTCCAGTGAAATCCAGCCCCAGGACAAAATGAAGCACAAATGCCCAATGCTGAGCCTCCAGTGCAGCCAACACAAGGATTCATCCCACAAAAAGGCAAAGGAATTAGGCACTCCAGGAGTTTGCATGTGAAACCTAAGGCAAACTTTGCTGCTTGGTCTCTTCCCACAGTCAGATGACACAGACCACGCTGCTGTGTTCAAACACCTGTAAACCCCTTACCCTTAAAGCTTTTGCCAAGTCTTCCTTATGGCATTTACATGCCTCTTTTGGGGGCAGAACTGTCACCTCCTTCTCCTGCTCAATTATTTTCAGCTCACACTCTTCATGGGTCTGAGTAAACAAGACAAAGCAATTGTTAGGTGGGAGCACAGTTAATAAAAGCATTTAATCATCTCTTTGCTGCTTCCCTTAATCCCATGCCCTTCCCTCACCTTGCCAGTTGTGACCTCACTGTTAGCTCACTCTCTAAATCACAATCCTTTATACCACTCACTAATTAATCCTCATTATAGCCTCAAAAACAGGTGCACATCCTTGCAGTGGAAGAAAGGCTGTTAGGAGCTGGGTTACCAAAAAGAGAAGCTAATTGCATGACTGTGGTCAGAAAAGTATACCAGGTCTGCTGCTTGCAGGTATCATGCCCAAGGTGAGCGTTTTGTAACAGTGTCTCACAGCCCATCCTATGCTCAATGCTCAGAGTAAGTTAAAACCACCCCCCTTGTTAAAAACATATTGCATGAACAGAAAATGTGAGACAGGAAGATCTTTGAGACAATAGGAGAAAGCAAAAGTCAGTTTTCTCATCTCCACATCTGTTTCCTGAAAAGCAGTTCTACAAACACTTTTGAACAGGGCAAACAACTCTACTTGCTCCATCCAGGCAACCCAAGGCTGCACCAAGTTACTCAGCACCCTCACTTCTCTTCCCTTTTGAGATACCTCATCTCTTTCTCCGAAGCATTCTTCCCAGAGAAGCAGCATCTACTGAAATCTCAGCCAGGCACAGGACAGAGGCAGCGTGACCACTATTGCATGGAGAGGGAGAAACCTCACCCTTCCCAAGGGACAGGAAAGTCCATTCCCATTCACCTTCATTTATGAAGCAGGAGGGTGGGTGCTCATTATGAGAAGGATCCTGAGAGAGCATGGTGCTCAGACCCACGGCCAGCTCTTGCTCTGCAGAGCAGGAGGAATTTGACACTGGCTCCCCAGTACCACACCTGGAGCTTAGATCTGGCTCATCAGCACCTGAGCAAGGGGTTGGAAGGCTTTAGAGCTGCCAGAAGTGGTATGTGAAAAATGAGCCCTTCTATGAGTATTCAAGGAGGTTTCTAAGGAACATCCAATGTTTTGCAATCCAATCAGGATGAATGAAGAGAATCTCTTCAGCTGTTTGCTATGCTGGTACACAAAATTTGGATTCCACTTTGTAGCTTCTGGAGAGCTTACAGCAGATGATAGAAGCACCTCTAAGCCCTGCTCCTTAAAAAAACAAACAAACAAACAAACAACTTTGGCCATTTCTACGTGTTGCAGCCTCCTTTTTATCTCTGTTCTCCCCATGGGACAGCTGCTAACACACAAGATCCTGACTTGCTTCCAGAAGAAACACAGAAGAGTTTGCTGTGATTCCTTGGTCTGTGCAGTGCTCATTTAGAAACCAATTTGCCCTAGGCACAACCTGACTTTTCCATAACCCTAGAAACTTGCCCAAGAAGAGGTTTTTCCTCCTGCTCTGTTTCCCTTACACTGCTCACCATAATTTGCCCAAAGAAGCTGCAGGATCTCTTCGCTGTTCCAGGGTGTACTACCAACAGACATCACCCTTATTTCAATGTTTCCTTACCAGACATCCCTAGAAGGGACAGAAAAATCCTTCTACCTTTGAAACTGATTTATTCCTGCTTGTGCAAATTCATCAGTCCCTTGCAGCTTTGATGACAGCCAAACCTTAAAGCTACCCACACATCTAAGGAGACTGGCTGGGAAGAAAACACCATAGCTGTCATACATAGAGACATACCTTGAGTTCATTACTGTGCTGATTTAATTAACACAGTTTCTACGAGCTCTTATGTGCTGCTGGTGACACATGCAAGTATCGAGGAAGAAGTTCTTTACTGTGAGGGTGGTGGAACACTGGAACAGGTTGCTCAGGCAGGTGGTGGAGGCCCCATCCCTGGAGACATTCCAGGTCAGGGTGTATGGGTCTCTGAACAACCTGCTGTAGTTGCAGATGTCCCTGATTACTGCAGGGGGGTTGGACTAGATGACCTTTAAAGGTCTCTTCCAACCCAGTGCATTTTATGATTCTAAGGTACAGCCTTGCCTGAAGAGATTTTCAATTTTAATTAAAGGAACTGGAGGGCAGAAGAAGACCCAGGCACAGAGGTGACATTCCTCCAGTTGCCCAGAGCTGGCAAAAGAAGGCAGGACCCAGCTTTATCACTAATATTTACCTTCAAAAAGGTGTGGAGGAAATGAATAGAAAAGCATGTGGATGTGCTTGAGCTATGCCCAGCCAGATCGATAGAACTGCTGCTGGCTCCAAGCTCCTTACAGCCAGGGGCTGCTGTGAAATTAACAGCTTCATTGGGATGAATTAATTTGCACTGATTAGCTTACACCTGTAAGTGATTTCCCCTGGATGAATGCAGCACAGATTTTCCTACCAGATAACTCTAGATGCACAAGCTGGAAATACACCAGTGAACCCCCATCTCCCTCCTCCTCTGCCATGTGCTGCTGGTGTGGAGACCCCTTAGTCCCCAGATGCATCTCACACCACATCTGCTAGGCACCATCTGAGCAAACCTCTTCAAAAAACTTCTTAAAATCATAGAATCACTCAGGTTGGGAATTGCCTTTAAGATCATGAAATCCAACCATTCTCTAACGCTGCCAAGTCTGGCACCAGACCTTGTCTCTCAACACCACATCTCTGCATCTTTCAAGCACCTCTAGGGATGGCAATTCAACCACCCCCATGGGCAGACTGTTCCAGTGTTTAATAACTCTTTCAGTGAAAGTTTTTCTTCTGCTATCCAACCTAAACCTCAACTGGTGCAACTCGAGGCCATTTCCTTTCATCCTATCTCTTGATACCAGGGAAAAGAGACCAACTCACCTCAGCCATCTTTTCTCCATGCTGAACAACCCCAATTCATAGAATCATAGAATCAACCAGGTTGGAAGAGACCTCCAAGATCATCCAGGCCAACCTAGCACCCAGCCCTATCCAATCAACTAGACCATGGCACTAATCATAGAATCATAGAATCATAGAATGGTTTAGGTTGGAAGGGATCCCTCATCCACTCCTCATAAGATCTGTTTTCCAGACCCTTCACCACTTTCATTGCCCTTCTTTGGACACACTCTAGCACATTACTCTCTTTCTTGTAGTGAGGGCCCCAAAACTGAACCCAGTACTCAAGGTGTTGCCTCACCAGTGCCAAGCACAGAGAGACATTCATTGCCCTGAACCTGCTGGTCACATTGTTCCTTATCAAGGCTAGGATGCTGTTGGCCAGGCCCCTCTGCAGAGCCTTCCTACCTTCAATCAGCTCACCACTCCCTCCCAGCTTGTTGTCATCTCCAAAGTTACCCTTATGCATATCATTGATAAAGACATTAAACAAGACTGGTTCCAAACCTAAGCCCTGGGGAACATAACTTGTGACTGTCTGACAGCTGGATTTAGCTCACCACAACTCTTGCTGTGTATTAATTCCTTTTCTATTTCCACTGCAAAGGAAATGGGGGCCCTCAACACCATCCATTTGCATTTTTAACCTGTACCTTTAAGGCATAACTCAGGCACGAGATTACATAATTTCATACAGGGGAAAAAAAAAAGTGAAAAGATAAAGGTAAAAAAGTTGAGGGGTTTAATTTAAAAAGAAGTTTTTATATTGCTTTGCAAGATCAGGAAATACTGGAGGCTGAGCAGAGCAACAGTCCCAGCACAGCTCAGAGCTTGCCTGGCGCTGCTGGTACCTGCACTGCTGCCTCCACATCCCTCATCCCCAAGCAATCCATCAACTGTTGTGCCAAGCAGCCTGTGTGGGAAGGAAGAAGGTGTGGAGCTTTCTGCAGAGCCCTTTCTTGCATAGTCTGGCAAGCAGCCCAAAAGATCAGTTCTCAGAATTCCCCCCACCCTTGCCTTTACTCAAGTTTTGCATATTCTTCTCCTCCTGTCTTGGATGACTTTGGACAAGCCAACCTATAGGAGCCAGTCGGAAGTGTGCTGGATTATGTAGTCTAACCATAAGCCCTTTAAGACATTAAGCAGAAACTCCTTGTGTGTTCTTCATCTTTACTAAAAGAAACAAATGGGTTCATTTAGCTCTTTGCACTGCTCATTCTGGTGCACATGGCAGACAGAGAAGCAGTGTTTCAGGGCTGCTGGCAGCATGAAGAAACCAACCCAGAGCAAACCAGTGCTCTGCAAGCAAGGGGCTGCCTCACTGGTCTTCCTTACCCAAGTCCTCAGCCACGTCCCATTAACTGCTACTTCTCATGCAGAGTTTCTTGCTCTGTCTCACACCTACTGCAGATTTTCAGACTTTCTACTTGAACTGCTCTCCCAGCTTGCAGAAATAAGGCTTAGAGTAGACATACTGATTGTTCAAAAAGCCAAGGGTTTTCCAGAAAACTGTTTAAAAACTATTCCCTGGATGTTGAGTGTATGTGGGGGTAGACCCAGATTGGGTGGACAGTGCCCAAGTCGTGGGCTCACTGCCCCCAGATGCACAATCTCCTCCCCACGATGCTCTCTTTCTCCTGCTTAAACCTGGTTGATTTCCCCCCTTTTTAATAATAATACAAAAAAAATCTTTCACCACTATTTAATCTGAAGCAAAGCCCATTGAGCTGAAAGATAGTATTGGCATTGCTGCAGGAAAACCCAGCTGCTGCAGCTCCACAGCTGAAAATCGTACCAGCTAAGGGGCTTCCTCTCCACCCAAACCAGGCCCTTCCATGTCTCAGAACTCCCCCAACACTAAGACTTTAAGGCAACTTCCTATATCAAGTCTCCTGGGAGGAAGGTGCCCCAGCCCTAAGCCCAGAAACCTGTGGGAGCTGGAAGGAGACAGTGAGGGATTTAACTCCTTCCCTTGCTGGAAGCTTTTTAGAAGTGAGAATTTAGGCTTGACACCTGTAAGGGGCTGAAAACACACAAGTGTAGTGAAGTGAATTCTACGTCATGGCCGTGCTAAGGCAATCCCACAGTCTCCCTTTCTTTCCCTGGAAGGAAAGCTGCATTACTCAGTTTATGTTGAGAGCATACAAAAAGAAAAAGGTACTTGCATGACCGTAAAACTATTCTGATAAGGATGCTCTGCATATCCAGAAGGATGTGGAGTGAAATTCTTCAGCAGATGGATGTTCATTGGTGTGAAACCCAAAATGGAAAAAAGTCTCAGTCCAAAATGGAATTACAGTTTAGCCCTGAATATAGGACAGGGCTAGGAAGTACCTGTACTCCATCTCATGGCTTGAGAAGCTTAGATGGATCAGATGTTGGAGGGTGGGGAGAAGGGCCAAAATGGGATTTTGTAAGGAAAAATGAAGTGATTGCAAAGGAAAACTCCTAGCAGCTCTAAAGAAACTCTGAAGATCTTAATTCACTAAAGTTTGTTATCTGGATGTGCCTGGGGTAGGAGCCAGCTCTTTCTAAAGCCAACAGGAGAAAAAGTCCCTTTAGCAGCCAGTTCCCATGGGCTGGAAGTAGATGTCCTTGATGACAGCACTGTGTGTGGAAATGGAAGTCTGGAAGCCATCCCATGATATGAAGACAAGAAGATTGCCCTGGATGATGTTACAAGACCCATCATTGGGAGTGGAGGGCTGCAGTTGCTCAGGAAGGCTGCCCTGGACTGAATGAACTGAGGCCACTGCGTGCTATGGGGACGGTCCAAGTGCATGACCAAAGGGAAAAGGTTATATGACCCATGAAGGAAGTGGATTTTTCTCACCCACGGGTACGAGTGCTCGTACATGTGTGTGCACCCACTTGGATGCTCAGCAGAAAAGCCTCTTGGTGCTCTCCAGGTTTCCACAGGAAACCCACAGTTCTTATAAACCAAAGATCACACCACAGACATTCCCTCTGATTCTGAATGGGCCACTGCAGAAAAAGACCTGAAATCCTACACGGCAGGGTCTAGACACAGGCTGTGCTTGTGCTTTGATGTTGAAGTTCTGCCCTGTCCAGATAACATCATCGCCAGAGCCTGTGAGCTGGCCATCATTTCACAGCTACTTCTGCTGGGACTTCTCCTTCACAACCCACAGTTTGTGCATTTATCATGGCTTCAGTCCCATCAGGTCACCCGAATTCACATTTCTACAGCTCAGGGCAACCCTGACCAAAATACTTGAGATCTATAAGACTGAAAGTGCTCTGCAATGGTTTTCAAGAAGCAAAACAACATTCCTAGCAGAAATACCAGCCTAAACCAGAACCTGAGAGTACACTCTTGATTTACCAAGTTCCTGCTGTCATTGCTGCCTCCTCCCTAGGCTTCTGTCAGAATGCCAGTCATTTCTCTCTCCTGTTATAAATGTACTAATACATTTCACATAGGCTGGAGCCAAAATTCAGGAAGGTTTAAATCTGGAAGCAAAGATGCGTCATTATTTTTGGTATAGTATAGGAATGGTACTACCAAAGAACAACCTAGACTAATTGCTGGTGGCCTCCTGCCTGTGTATGATCAGAGCTCTCAGCTTCCCCTCACAGCAAGATTACAAACACTCTGTTGAACCCTATCTGGACCTTCCTTTCCTGGGATTTCGGGCTACATTAAAACAATGTAGAGCAGCACGACTCCATGCAATGCATACAGTAAGAGTTCAGCGTCTCATTTACTTGATTCTGTAGCACTGACCAACCCCCATACTGGAAAGCTGAGACTCAGAGGGGAGCAGAGGATTAGCTGAAATGACACCTGAGAAAAGACCTCAATCAGACAGCTGTGGAAAAGAACATGAATGTCGTGAAGTGTGCTTACTAGCTAGCCCTGCCTGCTGGAGGGATTAGAGAAATCAGGTTCACCTGGGAGATCAGCCAACTGATCTTCATGTGGGAGAAGAAAACAGGGCTTGAGCAATGGAACCCCCTGTGCTAAGCAGACATGACAGTAAGATAATCTCAGACCCGAAGGGTTTGTGGTGAAAAAACAAGGAGAACAGCAAATGTGTCACCTAAACCACCACTGGCCACTCTTGAGAAGAGGCAATGAAGGGAGGAAGGGGAAAAAAAAAAAAAGATCAATGTTCATACCCCAGCACTGTTCAAGAAAAGAAAGCCTTATTTCAGAGTGGACTCTGCAGGTCTGAGTGAAAGCTCCCCTTTGTCATTTGCTACCAGTATGACTGCAGCAACAGCACAGAGGGCAGCCCGAGGGGGGTCACAGCAGTGACCCCAGGGGACAGGGTTAGCCTGGCTCCTTCCTTCACCCTTCTGCCGAGGCAGCGTTTGCATTTTGTGCAAGCACTGGAGAAAGCCTCAGGCTGGCAGCGCCCACGGCCCACACGGCAGCTGCTCTCCTCCACCTGTCGTTCAGTTCTCAATATACCCCCTGCAGAGAACAACTCCCCTGACCAGGACTTTGGCCTGAGCTACAGGTCTGGGGAGCATTGCATAGAAACCAGTCTCCCGGTCTCAGCCTGCTGCCTGGCAAGCATCGTTAACCTCAGCCTCTGTTGCACTGGGAAGGACTGGAACAGAGAGAGAGAAGACCACAGAGCACCCTGGCAACAATGCCAAGTTACCGGTGGGACAAAACAGACCAAGTAGCCAAAATTAACCCCAGCCACACAAACTGTTTCAGCAGGTCCAGGCAAGAGGCGCGGGCAATTCTCACCTCCTCTTCCGGCTCGCCGCTTCCCAGGGGGTGATATTTCTTTGCAAAGCGGAAAAACGACCTTTTCTGGAAGAGTTTGGCGAAACCTCCTTCTACCATCTTCGCTGCGCAGCGGTGGGAAGCGCCCCGGGGGCCACCTGGCCGGGGCCACTCACTGCCGCTGCCGGCAGCGCTGACTGCCAGCGGTTACCTGTCGCCAAGTCACGCCTTCGGCCGCCGGTGCTGGAGGGAGGGAAAGAGGGAGGTGGCTCAAGGTGCTTCGCCCATAAAACCCTGCCAGGAGAAGCCTGTCTGTGTTTAAGACTGTGGCTGATAGAAGGGTGAGGTGGCACCTACTTGTATGCGTGGCTGGCACTTGTAGAGCAGGTTGAGGTCTTGCAGCTCTGGGTTGTCCCCCGCCCTCTGAAGGCCGGTTGCGGGAGGAGCATCGGCAGGTGCCACATCTCGGGCAGGCAGAGAGGGAGGTTGTTTTGCCGAGACAAGACAGGTTACACACATTGCCCAAACTCTGTAAACTTCCAGGCTGGGGAGATCCTCCTTGAGAAACGCTCCAGTCAGCATAAGGCTGGGATTTAGAAGTATTTACATCAGGGAGAGGACACAAATGGGTGATGTGTGAATTTGTGATGCTCATTTATCAAAAAACCCACAGCCTGCCATTTGCTTTCATGCTGGATCTCAACATATAGCTAACCTTAACCTGGTACACCCCTTCTGAAGATTTATAGCCACCTGTCAGGGAGCATCGTTCTCTGCTCTGCTCCAGGACACCTACATCCTCCTTCAGGCATCATGACTGCATGGTTCACTTAGGCTTAAATCAACCCTAAGGTGTAGGCTAGGAGATTAAGATCCTCCTCTGACAGCAAAAACTGCTCTGAGGGAATAAATGTCATTCCCAGCCAGGGAAAAACTTACGTGCAATTTCCTGCAGAATAGTTTTCTTCCAGGACATCCAGATCCCAGTTTCACAGCCCTGGACTGGCAGAACTGGTGACACCCGGACCATGATGGGGCCAAGACCTCAGACTCTTAGCTGTGTGGCTGTTAACAGTACTCAAAACCTGGCCAGTTTCCATCAAACTGGTGTTTTCCCGTGGAGCATTTCAGTGTTGCTTCTTTGCATTGATCTCCCAGGTCCCACCAGGTCCAGCAAAAGCTGATAAGCCCCACAGGAAGCCCCACCAGCAGGTACAGATAACACATGGTGTCCCAGTGGTGTGGAGGGAGGGCTGCTTTCCAGAGAGAGAGGACAAAACAAAGCCATTTGAAAACACCCTGCACATAGCTGGTTGCTCATAAAACATAGCCAGGCTTCCTAACTCCCTTGGCCTCTGATTGAGAAATGCTTTCTTAATGACCTGAACTGGCTGCATCAGGCAGATGAAGGAAGTTCCTGCATTGCTGCAACAGCTCTCCTTCCCATGGGAAAACATCCAGGGATAATGTTGGGCCTCGTTTTCAGGCAGTGCACATCCAGACCCTGCCCAGGGTTTACATAAGGTGCTTAGCTTGGGCTAAAAGGCAGCCCAGGTTCCCCAGGGTAGAGAGAGGTTTGGACCTTATAAAATGTATGGGAATTAGGTGGCAGAATTTCTCTGAGCTTACACATGCTTTTGAGATGGTCCCCTCCTTCTGTAGCTGTTGTAAGGAGCTGGAGCACAGCCAGCTGGCTCTGCCATGGTCCTGATACGGTAAAGCAGGCACTGCCTGGCAAGGAAACACATTCTTCATCTGAGTGTGTTTGTAGTAGTCACAGCCTTGGGATCACATCGAGTCGCTCTGATAGAAAAGTGGTGAAAAACATCTTCCCCTTCTCTAGACAAGTAGGGAAATAAATTTCCTTGGCTTTGTTCTTGCTTTTCTCATCCAAAATCTCACCCGTCAGGTTGGCATATAGCAATGGGAGCTGCTACCTGTGAGGAGCCTGAGGGTTCTTCTGTGGTTCTGCTGTATGCAACATGTTCATGGACCATGACTGTGTCATCCAGAGAGGTCTCTCTTTAGCCGAACATTGGCTGACTGAGCAGTAGGCTCCTGCTGATGGTTTCCTTATTTGACTTCCCTTCACAAAACCCTGTGGCTTGTGGAAACCAAATCTTCTGGAGAAGAGGCTGAGAGGAAACCTTATTGCTCTCTACATCTACATGAAAGGAGGTAGTAATGGGGCGGGGATCTGTCTCTTCTCCCTAGTACCAAGTTACAGAGCAAGAGGAAATGGCCTCAAGTTGTGCCAGGGGAAGTTTAGTTTGGATATTAGGAACAGTTTCTTTACTGGAAGAGTAGCCAGGCATTGGAACAGGCTGCCCAGGGAGGTGGTGGAGTCAGTAGCCTTGGAGGTGTTCAAACAACACGTTAGACACAGCACTCTGGAACATGGTTTAATGGCCATGGTGGTGTTAGGTCAACAGTTGGACTTGGTGATTTTAGAAGTCTTTTCCAACCAAAACAATTCTATGATCCATGTAATGTGGATATGGGCCAAGAGGCCCTATCCTGGGCTGGCATGGAGGCACTCCTGGGAGAGAGGATGATAGAGTGAGAAATACAACAAAAATACCATGACGAACAGGACATAGAAAAGAAGAAACACCAGCTGATAAGCATAATAATGCACCATAATAATTGATGTACTGTGGTCTGTTATCCAGCAGATCTGCAGCTCATGAGGAACAGCATTGTCTGGGCTCAGGAACCTCTCTGTCTTCTTTATGTTCATTCAATCCCATAATGTGAAATTACATTTTAGGCAGCAATGAAATGGAATAAATGCAGAAAGAAAATGTAGTTGTTGCTGATTATTTGCCATGCATCCTGCCAAACTGCTGAGTGGGCTGAAGTTTCATTTTCTTGCTTCTTTGGATTTCTGTCTGTTACGAAATCTAATGGAAAAATCATGTATTTTGCTACCCCATGGCTTAGAAAATGATGGAATCAACTGAATCAAGCCTATAATGTAAAGAGAACAACACTAATACAAGTTGTATTTCTTCATTCCAGTATAAAATATCATTTCCCCACTATAAAACCATAATATGCAGCTCAATTACAGTCCCTTTCCAGTATCTCCTATTTAATTGGATGATAAAAGCTCAGGGCCAGACTCCAGTTCTAAAGAGGTTATTTAGGAAAGCTTTCATTAAATTTCTTTTTTAAAAGTAGAACATACCTTTTATGGAGATCCAAACACCTTAACAGCTGTAATCATCTCAGATTGCATGAGCCTGAAGGGTTGCTGCTGTGAAAGCAGAGTGCTGCCTTCAGTTCGAAGCTCCTTCATCTTCTTCCTTCGCCATAGCCCAGGCTTGTCACATTCCAGTTCCCATTGTGCCACCTTGAGGGAAAAAATCTCTGGTGCATGAATAGAATTTACTGTTTGCCGCTCCCCAGAAATCCAAATACTCTGCTTTCATCTTGGGTTTTTCCCAGGCTCCTGGTTAGAAAGAACATCCACTGGCCCTGATTATAAAAGCAAAGAACAAAGATTTGGGCAGTGGTTCCTTTCCATCTTAGAATCACAGCAACATGCAATGGCAGGGATTGGAAGGGACCTCTGGAGATCATCTAGTCCAACCCCCCTGATAACACAGGTATGCCTACAGGAGGTTACACAGGAACACCTCCAAGAGGGTTTTGAAAGTCTCCAGAGAAGGAGACTCCACAACCAATTTGGGCAGCCTGCTCCAGTGCCCTGTCACCCTCAAAGTAAAGAAGTTTTTACTTAAGTTCAGGTGAAACCTCCTATGTTCTAGTTTGTATCTGCTGTCCCTTGTCCAAGTACTGGCCACTGCTGAGAAGAGTCACTACTACTGATAAAGACCAGGTGAAATCCTTAGGGTTGTGACCAGGAAGGAAGAGAGAATTCTATTTCTTACCTTCTCTGCACAGCCCCCCGCTGCTTAATTTAGCAGATTTGTCTGGTGGGGCAGCTCAGGCTGAGTGAAATGAACCCCATCACCATTTCTACGTCTCGGAAGCTGTCAGTATGTGGCTTTTCCTTCCTTCCTTTCTTTCTTTCTTTCTTGTAGGCTTGTTTGCCTACATAGAAAGATATTAAGATGGAGAAAATAATAGGAAGAGGACTTAACTCTGTAGACTCACCATCAAAAAAGTCTTTTCTATTTATCTTAAAAGGATGCTAAATGATCCTGTGAATCCTTTTGTTATAGAGAGGCAATCAATGCTGACCTGACAACACCTCTAGGTAAAATTCTAGCCTGCGTAGACAGTGTGAGATGGGAGAAGTTAACTGCTTCCTCTGGAAACGTATCTCTGCCATGCAGTGGGCAAAGAGAAACTGTCAGTCTCCAGAGAACATTTCTATGGACTGTTCCAACCTCATAAGCTTCTTCACTGTTCATGAAACCACGGAGCAGCTTCCTCAAAGTAACCAAAACACTTCTTCACCATACAGTTTAACGGAGTTCTGAACTAGGCATGTCCAGCACTTCAGTGTCTCCTGCAGATGATGCCTGAGGTCCTACAATGTTTTTTCACAGAGACTGTTAGCCAGCTACACCAACAGAAAATATATTTGCCTGCATTACCATGGAAACCAGTGGAAAGAAAAACATAATTTTGCAGTGTTCACTGATCAGATTGTTCTTTTGAAAGCCAAGGTACTCAGCCCATCTCACTTCACAGCGGGATGTACACTCATAATCTCCCACAAAACCAGGCCACATGGCCATTGCCAGGAGTAGTTCCTCATCCCAAGGATAACTTCACTGCCGGACTGAAGAGCTATGCTGACATCTAGTGCTAGCCAAGGTCTTCTCAAAGCCCAGAGAAATCCTTTCCAAAGCCACACAACCCACTGCTAATCCCTCCTTGGCTAAACTACAGGTAGTTTCTCTTTCTGTGACTCCTCTGTTTGGTTTCAGGCGAGAAAGGAAGCAATGCAGAAGGACTTCGGCTCATCCCTGAGGAGCCGGTAGAGTAAGAGTGGTGTGGGTGGAGCTAGTGGATGGTGCAGTCTTGCCTGCTCTGGGAAACGTAGAGTTCAGCAGCCCAGCCTCTCAGCACCAGGCTCCTCTTTCAGCTCCGGTATCCAGGCTTAAACTGGCCTCTGGCTTGGTTTACTTTTCCACCCTTGAAGCAAGCGTTAGCCTCCTGCAGAGCTGTCTCAGTCGCTGCATGTTCAGAACAAACCACTGAGTTGGCAGCTGAAATCCACCCGGCAGTGAGCCACAGCTCTGAACCAACAAGGCAAATGCCTGATCAAATAAAAGGGCCACCTTCTACTTAGGTTACCATCACTATTACCTTTACAATGCTGTCCATCAGCTCCTCTTTGCGCAACAGAAATGAAGGCGCTAAGAACTGAGCAAGCATCTGACCTACAAAGGTGGCTCCCCTGTAAAGAGATGCTGGTGGTAGACGTGTTTTGGAGATCTGTCACTTCCCTTCCAGTGGACAAAATGACTTTTGTATCCCTGCCTTTTTTTTCTGAGCTCTCCCAACAACTTACATTTAAAAGATATGTCATTTTCTTCATGTTTGAAGCCAAGTGTATGTCAAAAACACACATATGAAACCAGGCAGGGTTGAAAAATATACTGGTCACTTTTTATTGAGCACCGAAGAGGCAGAATCTGCACACATCTCAACACCAGAAGCACCAATTGGGGAGGCTCTGCCTGGGGCTGCTGCAGGGCAGAGCAGTTCCATTAGCAGCAGCAGCAGCAGCACCCAAGGATTGGGAAGGCCACGAGCATTGCTAGCACACGATGATGCACATGATATTTGTTATAACACCAAACATGCTCTCAAGTGTACAAGGAAACATTAAAAACAACCTGCATTAGTGATTTCCTGCTGTGCTTCATGAGACTATTGCTAAACCATTTGTCTTGAGAGAGAAGACAAACTGAGGACAACTCATTCGGTCTGTGTTGTCTTTTCAGCTTTGATGGATGTCAGTATTGAAAACACAGCATGGAGACAAGTATCTCCTGTGGTTTCTGTTTCTGAGTTTGACAACTGATAACTTGAAAAGAAGTAACTTGACCAAAAAACTCCAAGCACTGTAGCACCATGAGGAAGGGTGATGCCTTTGATAACACCCAGTAAACAGAAATGCATCAACAAAATAATAATTTGTTAATTTTCTCTTTCAAAATTCCTCTCTCAAGTAGTATCTTCAGCAGCTCATCCAGCGAGCTGGTTAGGTATGTGCTTCTGTGGCTCCGAGAAAGTGGCCACTGAATTGAATGTGTCCACTCAAATTAAGCATCTTTTTTGATGTTTTGCAAGACTAGATTGAGATCTGAAATTTTAGTTTAGCTAATTTGTAAGTTCTCAACACAAGTTTTTCAACTAGATCCTCACAGGTTTTTAGGTGCTGAATTTTAGGTGCTGAAATGGGACAATTTGACATTCACTGTTTGGGGCTTAGCAGCAACCACTGGAGGGTTTTGCTCATTTCATCAGAATTGACTTTTCTGAAAACAGCAATGCTGAAAGAAAAAATCAATCCATTGCACTGAGGAGCTCCTAGGAGCAAAGCTGCATGAAGACTTTCATTAGGAGCTGTGGTGCTTTAAGTTGTCAGGTAATGTCAGTGGCCAAGCTGCAAGTTTCTGGCCTAAACTCAGACTGGAACAATAAAATATGGATATGCTCCTGTCTCTCAGCAGGAGTTAAGGTATCATTGTATGAAGTTGGATATGAAAAGGTTCTAGAAATAGATCTGTCCAAATGTGTTGTTGCATTTAACACCTACAGCTTGTAATAAAGGCACAAAGTGAATGGAGTTCAACAAATGAAGGTATTCAGGAAAGTGTGGAGCCCCTCATCTGTTCCTTTGCTCTTCAAAGCATCGAGGAGTGTGCCTGTTCATGATAGGAAACAGAAGAGCGGTTTGGCATCTTTCATCTTCCCGGCTGCAAATGTCACATGCAAAGTATCAAGTGTTTTACAGGCATCTTAGCTTTGGCTTAATCCATTCGGTGAGTGAAAGAGAATAATCCCACAGTTTGTGTCTGGAAGCAGGCAGCTGGAGTTGTGAATTGGATATTTTTATACACCGCTGCTACTCTGCACACCAAAAATGCTAATTATATGCATGCAGAGGCACTAAACAAGGGAGCAAACGTGGCTTCTTTTGCCTAGCAAAATGCAATGCAACTGTCCCTTTAGGATTGCCACAACAAAGGAAAATGTTCAAAGAAAAGGTGTTTTCCATCTCATAATGCTAAACAGCTAAAAGAAGCTGTAAGGCCCAAATACAAATAAGGACATTAAGGATTTATGGAAGCCAACATAAAGATACAGGCCTTCTAAAGAGCAGTTGCCCACTTATCAGACAATCCTTCTAATCACAAACATTTATCCTGATTTTCCTTTTCTAATACATGCAAAAAATATTTCAGATTTCAGACCTCTTGCTGAGGTTTTGCAGGTACAAAAAGGTAAGATGTACATGTTGTGAGTATGAACTGTGCTGGCTGAAAACAGCAGCTCAAGAAGACTGGCATACATGTGTCTGCTTAGATACTATAGAAAAATCTGTTGTGCCATCAGCTCTTGGTCTGCAGCTCACCAGACTGAGAGGCTGAAGAAAAGGAACCTTAAAAAAAACATAAACCCTGTTTTGCTCCTAGCTCAGAGTTGTTCAAATTCTTAAGATTTCAGGTTTAGGCTTGTTGACTGAATGTCAAACATGGCGAATCCTGGGTGGAAATAAGAAGAGAAGAAACCTGTGGATTCCTTCAGATTATGGAAAGTCCTATTTAAAGTAGCTGTTAAGATGGGCAGACACTGGATTGGATCTAGAGAGCCCCTTTAGTTTTACACTCTTGCCTATTTTAATGCAACTTAGATATGATATTTAGGAACAATTCTGATGTCACTTCACTTTTATAACACTGAGTTGTGTTCTGAGTCCTGAAATCTGAATCAGTCACACAAGATGCACATAAAGGGCAGGCTCCGTTCCAGCAGCCTGATAATGGTGCTGTGGCTTACAAGGATCTGCTTGGAGGTATTTGCATTTCACTGGTAGAACGATGTGGTTTCTTTCAGGGGGATCACATTTCTCCTGATAGGCTTAAAAATCTAGACCCATCGTGTTCCTTGAGTGGCAGTGCTTTTAACAGTGGTGGGTAGGGGTCAGGGTAACGCTGGAGATGTGCTCCTGGAGGTTTGGGAACAGAGTTCTTCCAAAATAGAAAACTGTTGGGTTAAGCATTCCTTGACAGCTGCTTAACAGAGTGGTCCAGCTGGGTGAAAAACCAAACACACACACACACAAAAAGGAATTAAAATATTTATCCTTCCTAGGATGTTTGCACAGAACTTGTCCTTATGTAGCTGTGTAATCTTAACAGCCAGCCCGACGTAGGTACACAAAAGACACACTGAACTGCTTTGTTTTATTAACTGCCAGTTAAGCTCAAGTTAGTTTTAAAGAGAAGATGAAAGTGTTGAGAAAACTATCTTGGGACAGAACATTTGGTATAATAAACATTTTCACTCTTGCCTAATTCAAAGCCTGATAAAACTGATTGGAGGTTTTAGAGCTGGCTTCTCTCTGGCTAGATACACATACATTTACTCACAAGTGGGTCCCACTGCTCAACTGTTCATACACATGAAGTTATGCCACGTAAAATCACCCATGTGCCCAAGGGTTTGCGAGACTGACCCTTACTGCAAACAGTCCAGCACAAAGAGCTTGTTAATTTGTCTGGCAGGAGCAGTTATATAGAATCATAGAATGGTTTAGGTTGGAAGGGACCTCAAAGATCATCCAGTTCCAACCCCCTGACATAGGTAGGGACACCTTCCACTAGAACAGGTCACTCAAGACCTCATCCAACCTAGTCTTGAACACCTCCAGGGAGGGAGCATCCACAACCTCCCTGGGCAACCTGTGACAGTGTTTCAGCACCCTCACTGTAAAGAACTTCTTCCTATATCTGTAGTAGAAGATCTACCTAAACAGAAATGTAAAATCTTAAGGCACACAAAGCTTTTCAGCATTTTGTTGTCATCCTGAGAATCACTCCATCCTCTAAACACCCACAAAGCAACAGTTCTTCAAAGAAATCAGGTGCATCTTGTGAAATCAGAATAAAAAGTGAGAGTGGGATAGGAAGAGTTGAGAACACACAATCCCTAATGCCTCGTGTTCTCAGGGTATTTTTACAGCACTGTTATTTGTTGGTGTGTTTCATGGAGCCTGAGGTACACACCTGTACATAGTTTTAAGGTGCTGGCCCCACACTGGTGTTTTGAGTTAATTTCACATTCAAACTACAATTTCTTTAAGTAGTTGCATACTAAGTGCCAATTATTTCCACTTACCTTCCCCTTTATTCACAGGACACTTACCCAGGCACACCTTTGATTAGCCTAAATGCTTCTGCTGGTTTTTCACGTAGCCGACCGCGTTGTTGGAACTGCTCCCTGTAAAACAAATACCAGCAAAGTTGGGTTTTAAATTAGTTTGTGATAAAAGTGTGCTTAAGATTCTTTAAATACTACAGTTTTACTGCTCTCATCACTTAGCAGTTCTTGGGGGGAGCTGCAATATCTCACTAGACAGAGGAAAGGAAACTCTTTCATAGTTTTATCAGCTAAACTGGCTAAATTTGGCTGTTCATAAATCTTATCATATCAAAGGTGGTGTCTAGTTATATTTGAATATCACTTTCAGCCTGTCTGATCTGCCTGTTTCCCCCCAGATCCTCTGCTTAACAGAAACCAGGAGCTTTGAATCCATGAGAGAATCTTCTATTCTGGAAGATCCTCCTGCTTCCTTTGAGACATGTATCAATCAATCTGTGCAAGCACCTGACACCTCTTTGGGTTGCAGTTAGCAACAAGGAAGTGATCCACTGGGCTCTAGTCATCTCTTATCACATATCACAGTACAAGGTACAAGCTCTTGGCAAAAGACCCTGCTTTTGACAGAGCTCTGTGTGCATCTGGAAGGAGTCCTGGGCCATGAGCAAAGCTCCAAAAATATACTTTAAAATAACAAAAGGTTACTGCATTGGGTGTTCCTCACCCCTCGGGTGAGACCCCTTGGCAGAAGGCTGCACTGTTTAAGATGTTGTGCCATAGCTGGAGATACTGATTCCTAAGAGTTCCTAGTCAGGCCACTGCAGATCTCAAAATATCTTTTGACCAAGACATAGAGAGTTGAGGTTGAAGATTCTCCTTTTGCTATGTGCAAACCTTCATTTCATGAGCCACCAATTCCGTGTAAGCATAATAACAGCAAACATTTCATGGCAGCAGCTTACCAAAATACTCCTTGTAATACTTATGCCTCAGGTTGCGTCCATCTGAAAAAGAAGGTAGGTATGAGATCATATCCAGACAGCCTTCATTCCTTGTGTTAAACTCCAGCCTTCTGTGTACAGCACAGAGGAATCATAGATCTGGAAACCATAACCTCACAAACAGGATAATAAAAGACCTCTGTAGCTGAAGCAGTGTAGGCTGCTATAAACCTCTTATAAGAACTGTTTAGGTTATTGAACTGTGTGGCTGTAACTTGCTTTTGCTGAGAGTGGTTAGCTGCTGACCACTAGCATATTATGTTCTTTCCAGTAGCACTGAGGCAAGGAGTCATAGCCTTCCTCAAATGAAAGAAAATATAGGTAAAATTTCAGACCATCTCTTAGTGTTTTACATGATTAAAGCTCCAGCTAGGTTTTTGTGTTCACCATTTCTATGTTTATTTAAGCTCTTAGAAGTACCTCATGTCTAAGAGCCATACAGCTATACATTACATCAATTATTATGGGTGTTATGATAGAAAAAGTTACAAAAGACATGCTCAAAAAGCTCTGGGAAACATCTTAGTCTTTTATGGAAGAAGTTCAAATGTTTGTGTTGCTGATTTCTCTCGCTTTTACAGTGACCAAATGGCAAAACTGTCTTGTGTTTCTGTACTGAGGTAATTTGTAACCCAGTGCACACATACATATCCTACTATTCAATGGTGTTACACATGTGTAGACATGTTATGAAAAGCTTTCCTGGAAAAACAGGTTGGCCTGTGTAAGTTCTTTCACTGGACAAATGTGTCAGCAGAATAAAGGGAACAATGTTTTAGATGCAGAAAGCCAAGGCAGAAGTGGAAACTGGAATTTGAAGCTCAGCTTTCATGGTTAACTGTGTGGTAACATTTAATGTTTCTATTTTTGTGCTGTGTAATAGTGGCACACGCAGTTTACTGCCTGCTCTGCTTACACAATCCCAGAGGATGCTGGCATACAGAGCCAAAAAGTGTGTCCCTTGCTTTGAGTATATCGCAGAGCCAATGCCAGTGGCAACTGAGAAGTGAGACTGCTGTAGGCTGGTGACAGTGTCCCAGCCCAGCTGTCAGACACTGCCTTGGGCTGTGCAGAAAACCTAGGAAACCTCTGAGAGCAGAGGTACCACCAGATCTCCTTCAAAGCCCATGAGAGAGAGTGCACCGTCCCTTACCGGGGTTTGCACGACAGAACAAGAAAGGAGGGGAGATTTCCAGTCAGCTGACCTGGATTTCCACGGAGCTTAATGCACTGGCCTCGGTTAGGGATTCCTTCAGCTGTGTTACCCGGGTTGATGATGTGGCATTCATAGCCTGTGGGGCAATGCAGAGGCTCATCTCCATCCTCAGTGGTACTGCAGGCTTCAGCTGCAAAAGAAGCCCACAGGTCATAAATCATGACTGTAACACCCATAGGTTACCAAAATATGACAACACAGACACCTGTCCTCCCAGACAAGATCTCAGACCGCTTCCCATGCAAACAGATCAGAGGCTAACACCTCCAAAGAAGCCTGGGCAGAGTGGGTGATCCAGTTCACACCGTGCCTGATGTGTCTGTACACGACCAGGGAAAAAGGGAAATCAGTGAAACAAGAGCAGGAAACTGGCAGTTTGCTGATTTGTTCTTTGCTCCACGCCCATTAACTGAGTGATGAATTCAAGCCTCAGATGTGACTCACTATGGAGTACCATGCCTGCTACAGGCAGGCTTTAAACACCCTGATCTGGTCTATCCTGCAAGTGCAGAGCAGAGTTAAGAAAGTAAAGCAGGACTCACAGGCAGTGTTTGTATCCATTAAAAGTACAGATTATGCAGGGACACTCCACCCTTTCATTTGCTAGGACTTTAATTTCAAGGAGCTCTGCTGTAATACTGAAGCTATGACTGATGGTTCTTATTTCACTAATTACTGCCTCAAGCTGAGATGGAGGTGTTAAGATAAGAACAAATAATGTAAGCACGACAAAGATGGATGAGGAAGAACCTATTTTATCTTATTTCTGGCACTGCAACTCCAATGAGCTGGAGGCAGAATTCTCTCTTGAAGAACTGGGATTGTCCATAATAGATGAGAGTCAAAGTTTGGTAAGTTTGATACCATCTGTGCAAAACCAAAGAGGGTAATTTCTTGCTACTGCCTGTGCCTGACTAACACTGATCAAAATCTGGAACAGCCTCTACATGAAGAAATGAAGAACTTCAGGAACACATACATCTGGGAATGTCTTGTAGAAGAAAACTTTGCTT
The DNA here is from genome assembly GCA_013400475.1 of Tricholaema leucomelas. NCBI lineage: Eukaryota > Metazoa > Chordata > Aves > Piciformes > Lybiidae > Tricholaema lacrymosa > Tricholaema leucomelas. Next base: position 183,048 of record WAAF01003471.1, on the reverse strand, counting down.
CCCATTTTTCTGCTCTATCCTTGGTTCAATTTGAGGTATTGGCAAAATTTAATTAAAAGGCCTTTTCCTATGGGATTAACTTAGGGAACACGATCTCATAAGCGGTCTCCAAGTTTAGTTGCTCCCAGTCAGCTCCACACCAGTTTGACACAACTCTGCAGAATTTTGCAGGGGCTCTCATTCAAAGCAGCCTTCCGACTCAGCAGCCACGCCCCCAGCCCAAGGCATCTGTGCAATGTAGCAATTTGGGATTAAAGGCTCTCTTAATCCAAATCTGCTCACTGTCTATCAGGAAGCTGGCAGAAAATATGTGCATGCTGACAAGGCTTTTTTCTGAAAAACAAGATCTATTTCTACTTATTTCAAGACTGGATACCAATCCAGTTCCCTAGTGCTCTGCTGGATAAGCCATACACATTAAAAGCATCTGATTTACTGCACTAGAAACTAACCCCCAGCACCACAAAGCATTATTCCTGAGGAAACTCCAAAGAGCAGCAGCCTCAATATCCCAACATCTGTGGCAAGCCCTGTGTATGATGAATAAATTATTTAGTGCCTTTGCACAATTGCTGATATCACAGAGAAGATGTGAAGTGAAACATACTGTACCTTGTAAGACTTCCTCTGGGCCATCCAAAAGCCACCCATTTCCTCCCAGCCAGCGGGGTTTGGGCTGAACCAACCAGTCTAAAACTGCAAAAGACAGAAACAAGAACCCACAGAGTTCAAGGTGGAGAAGCCATAGGGCACACAGCTGTGGAGATGTCACAGACTTCCTCTAACAGCCAGTGATGAGGCTGACAGGCTTCTGAAGAATGGTTTGGAGTTTTCAGCAAGGTACTGCTAGTCATGCTCGTGTTATCCTAGGAGCAAGAGAGCTCTGTGTGTTTTCCAGGGCCACAAGATCCTGGTGTCATACAGGCCAAAGCAGCTATTGCTTCCCATCCTCCACTCCCATGGCATGCAACAGATGAGGTGGCTGCCTTGCTTCTGTGAGCACTAATCCAGATTGGGATTGCTTCTTTTTCTGAGTGTGTGATCCCAGGAGAAGAACTGGCCTCAGATGATTTCTACTATGCATGCTGGTGGAAGCTGCACACCACTAGCTGGCATCACAAAAACTTCCCATTCAGCAATCACCCCAAAAATCGGTAGTGTGCAACTGAAGCTTTATCCTCAACCCACACTCAAAGTATACCTCCCACACAAGACCAAATCACTTGGTATTGATGACCATCATTTCTGCATGCTTCTCTACCAGCTTGATTACTTGAGTCCACTCTACCTGGCGGTGGCTGCACCGACTCCAGGCAGGCGTAGATGCAGCCGTTGTAGCAGCAGCGCTTGTGCCTCTCGCACTCAGAATCCGAGCGGCAGCTGGGCACCTCGCAGGCTCGGTCAGGCAGCGTCTGGGGGGGCGGGGGGCACCGGTCGTTCTTCTGGTAGTGGGAACTGTGAGAATGAAGAGGGTACTCATAATCCTTGCAAAGAAAAGAAAAGGAAACAAAGGTTTGGCATAAGGTGAATACCAAACATCCCAGCACTTGAAACACAAGAGGGATTTTCAACAGTGGTTTTCAAGTATTGAAGTATGAGAGAGGAGAATTAACTGTTGAGCTCCTCCAGCCCCATCTCCAGCACACTGAAGACAGAGCTACATGACCACCTTAGCACATTGCTTTGGAAACACCAAACCACCAAATTATTGTCTGGAACCTATTTTATAATTAAGTTTATTGTAATGACACTGAAGGCAAAAAATTAAACCCTTGAAGTCATTTATACTGGTCTGGGAAAGAGACAGAAAGAGTTCAGGTATCCTCGTGATGGTTCCACCAAAACACTTTGATAGAAAAGTAGTAGAGATAATCACACTGTATTGTTTTGAGGCTGTGTCTCCAAATAAGATCTAAAACTTGTTTTCCAGTTAGCACCTCTCTCCTTAGTAGACTCCTTCTACCTTCATCATCTTCTTCTGGATCAGAATTTACAAGGGAGTGTTTTATTCTTATCCACTGTGGGGTCCTGAGTTATTAAATTAGAGACTGTTCCTCAAACCTGAGATGATTTGGGTGAGATCTGTGTGGGTGGTGTCAGTTTAACCCCATAGAAAACAAGGCTGTGTTTGACTACAGCAGAAGGGAGCCCAGCTGTTCATTGTGCACCAAAAGGGCAAGGGAGATTTAAAGTGGATTAACAGGCACAGGAGTTTACCAGAAACATTTATAAGAGGTAGCATTCAGATATTATTCATGCTGGTGGCATTTTAGCAAGAGGTCAGCGCCTTCCAACCGAGAGGTGAATCACCTAGACCCACTCCTTTCTCACCTATGGCTAAACTACTCATCTCAGGGCTTGAGCTCAGTTCCCCTGAGCAGCATGAAGTGCTCAGAAAGGGCAATCGTTTCTCAGATGTATTAACAGGCATTAATAAGCTCTAAGCAAATGATGGATTCTGGATTTGCATTTGTAAAGCCAGAGGGATGAAGTCAGCAATGCCATGCACTTGCCAGCAGGCTGGTGAGTTTAAAAGTTCTGCATATACTTGGCCTGATCACTGCTGGGTTACGAAACCAGTGATGGGCAACTGGGGTTGTTTTTCCAAGAAACAACATGGTGCAATTTTCCCTGAGGGGTATCTAGGTTTCACCATCAAGCTGTGGAGAAATGTGAGGTGAGACTAACATCCCTCTTGATCTACATGCTGCTACATCCTTACTGTTGGAACCTGCCAAAGGCTTCTGCGAAGCGTGTGTGCTTTTGCGAAACGGCATGTCCTCACATTTCCTGTTCAAGAAGTGACCTAGGACAAGCCCCAGGAGCTCCACTGCCCTGGGGACTGACTGCTGGCCCACATGGCCTCTGCTGCTACATGTGACTGAGCAGCAATCAGTTACCGCAACAGTGAATCCAGGGTAATTTTCAGTCCCTTAGGATATTGCTAATGCAGAGGATGAGGGCAATCCCAAGGGCTACCCAAAGAAATAAGGATGCACATTTTTGGTAGTGATGATGTGAGAAATTTGACTTCCATATTGCACATAGTGCAGAATGGTATGGACAAGGTGGTGGTTTTCACAGTAAAGCTGATCTCTGTTCATTGAGCTATAGCCAGGGGGAAATGTAGAGCAGCCAAGTTTCTCTACTGCCTGGTTGCACAGCAATTGAGTGTTAGCCAGTGTAGAAGTACAGAGAGAAAAGTCAGGATGGTTAGAAGTTTTAATTTCTGTTGCAAGGTGTATGCTAGAGAAAATCCATATCCTGATTATATCTAGAACTGGTTAAATAATCATAGAATCATAGAATCAGTCAGGGTTGGAAGGGACCACAAGGATCACCTAGTTCCCACCCCCTTGCCCATGGGCAGGGACACTTCACACTAGATCGAGCTGTCTAGAGCCTCATCCAGCCTGGCCTTAAACACCTCCAGGGATGGGCTTCCACCACCTCCCTAAGCAACCTGTGAGTCTCATCAACCTCATGGTGACGAACTTCTTCCTAATAGTCAGTCTGAATCTATCCATTTCTAGCTTTGTTCCATTCCCCCTAGTCCTATTGTACCTGACATCCTAAAAAATCCCTCTCCAGCTTTCTTGTAGGCCTCCTTAAGATACTGAAAGGTCACAATAAGGTCAACTTGGAGCTGTCTCCTCTCCAGATTGAACAGCCCCAAATCTCTCAGTCTCTCCTCACAATGTGTGTGTGAGCGAGACAGAGAATTCCTAATATCTCCACAAACACCAGCCTCCTACCCTGTTTCCAGTATCAACACACCATTTGCTTCTCTATTTTCCTTAGCTGTTTCCACTCAGTGAACAAGAAACTGCTTGAAACCTCTTCTGTAAGATTGTTTTCCCATGAGCTGATAAGCTGTTTGAATCACCAGAAAGGCTTGATACCAAGTATTTCCAAATTTTGATGATAATTTTGATATTAAAGTATAAGCCAAGGTGTAAAGCATCACATTACTCATTCCTCAGCAGCTGAAAACATCTCAGCTTTGAAACAATGTGCTTGGGACCTGAAGATGTTCAAAGTGCACTTGTTGTTGTTGGATTTTAAACAGAGAAAATGCTTGGACCAAGGATATGGTTTTGGGATATAAGGGAGAATTCAGAGAGTGATTTGCCATTGGAATGGGCTGCCCAGGGAGGTGGTGGAGTCACCGTCCCTGGAGGTGTTCAAGAAAAGACTGGATGAGGCACTTAGTGCCATGGTCTGGTTGACTGGCTAGGGCTGGGTGCTAGGTTGGACTGGATGATCTTGGAGGTCTCTTCCAACCTGGTTGATTATTCTATTCTATTCTATTCTATTCTATCCTATTCTAATAAATCTAAGCAGTTCCAAACATTTAACAGGTCTCCTTGTTGGAGGGAGAACTTATCTGGGAAGGTCACAATTTACTATTTTATTAGTTGAAATGTCAGCTGCAGACTGAAATGTGACCAAAACAATTCTGCACATGATAACAAAAAAAAAACCAAAAAACCCCCCAAAAACAAAACAAAACAAAACAAACAAAAACCAAACCAAAACAAAAAAACCCACCAACATCCCAAAGCCCAAACAATTGCTGCAGTTGCTTCACAAATGATTCAGAAACCAAGCAGTCAAAATTGCAGTGAACATTTGGCTCAATGAATGAGGTTTCCGTTTGGGAACAATGTAACATTTTTGGCCAAATAACTTTGTACCTCATGACCTCCCTGCCCATGGTGTCTGTTCACCTCCTGCTCTGAACTCTTTTCTTTCAAAACTTCATGGTCAACAAAATTTCCTTTGCACATTTGATCTAATAAAACTATTGCCACTGGTTTGTGTATGCATAAACCACCCCAGTGGGAAACAGGATTCCCTCATTCCCAAAATAGCCTGGTTAAGGTTGTCTCTAGGTACAGGTTACAAGGTCTTTTAAAAAGCTCTCCCAGGGTTCACAGTCTGAGCATAACTCAGATTTACTGTTTTCACAGACTGTGACAGCAGCCAAAATTTCTTCCTTTCAGAATATTTTCCAACTCAGGAGGCAAATTGCCTTTTTTTTTTTTTTTCCATGGGGACTTCTTAAATCATTTTAATGACAATATCTGCTTTAGAGATGTCCAGAAACAAAGTAAGAGGAAAAGTTCAGAGTTCAGCTGTGGAAATTTGGTCAGCAAAGATGGAAGAACCTGAATGCAATCACTCATTCTCACCCCATATTTTCAATTGTAACAGTGGGATGAAGCCTGTCTCCAAAAAATCCAAGATATGTTCTATTATTTGTGCCTGAAACTAGACCCTGGGCTTGCGTCAAAGCACAGTTCCCTGATGATTCATATATTCTGCATGGCCATCCCCAAGATAATGTGTGAGATTTATTCCCAGGCTCTGGTCACCAGTTCTGCCACTGGTAGGTATTTCCATTAAACACCTTTTCTCTGGCACACAGTCAGGAGAAGCATAGAGCCCTCCAATATTTCTGTCAAAGACATGGAAAAGCACAGAGCATCAGTCTTGTAAAAGACCAAAGCAATAGAATTAACATTCTTCTTCCATTTGCTCTGGATTAGTAGGTTTGGTTTTGGTGTCTGCAGGACTGAAAGATTACTGCAAAATGAGGATGGGCTCCAAGAAGATACACAACAGTGACGAGAGGACTGGAAAGCAGAGAAAACACATCAAGACTTGGATGTGTGCATGCAGGTTTCAAAAGGGAGGGGGAGGGCTCCTCCACTCACAGGTTGCTCTAAGGGATATGCAGGACAGAAATCTCATGGGAGGTGTGCTAATCTGGTAGATGAAGAGGGCTGATTTATGACAGCTAGCTGGAGGGTAAATGAACTGCTGGAAGAAAATTACAGCAGCTGGGAGGAATTCTTTGTTTCTGGGAATCTTTAAAAGAAGGCTGGAGTCTTTTCTAAAGCACTTGATAGAGTTGACACTGGAATAAAATTAAGACTTCCCCAGCTTTTCCCAATAGATATATCTTGATAGTGAATTGAAGTCCACTCTCAGGTAGCTCGCACCCTTTGTCCTTTGGGAACAGTCCACAGACTGTGCAGGGGCTGCAGAACACAGCTGCAAACCACTAGGCTTGACAAAGTGCCCCTCTGGCTGTAAAATACATGGCTCTGCTAAAAGCTGGAAGGCCAGCTCCTCCATCCTACCACAGCTGATAGCTTTCTCCTCTCACTGCATTCCCTCTCCTCTTTCCCCTTTCTCTGTTCCCACTTGATCCCTCCTTGCCCACCATCCTTTGTCTGATACCTTAACGCACAACTCCTCACCAGACCTCAAGCCAGCTCCTCAGCTTAACACCTGCTCATCATTCTGTGGCCAGCAGTTGGGTGGATACATTCCTCCTTTTGTAGACTCAGAATTTTTGGACTCAGACAACATCTCAGTCAACTTCCCACCCCTGCTGACCTTGCCCATGTCCTTCTGAGGGTCCCACAGGGATGTCTGTGGCCCCTCTCCTCTATGTTGCTGTAAGCACCTCCATCTGTTATCCCTCCATCCAAGTGACTCACAAATTAGCTGTTCCACCCACAACCTCTGATTTTTGAACTGTAGGGAACATACAGCACTTGGTAGAAAAGAAAGGATCTCTGAGAAACAAGAGGGGCTGCCAAAACAATCTCTCTGTATAAGAGAGGATGGAGAGTGGATGCTTTCTTCCTTACAAGGCTTTGAGGAGAAGGAAAAAGAAAAGCATTTTCTGTTTTCCCTAGATAAGATGTTTCTGTCAATATGAGCAATTCTTGCCAGATCAGTAGCACCTGGATTTGTGGCTGCCAGAAAAAACAGTCCTTTGAAGAACTGTAGGCTGAAAGAAAAGGATGTGTCTTCAGGGGAGCAGGCTCTGTGCCTCTATAGGGCACATTATCTGAAGATCAACATGTAAATTCTTGTTCTACTCCTGTTCTACCTCTCTGGGTCACTTACTTCAGCACTCCATTGAATTTGAGCTTCACATTGAAATATGACAGAACAACATACTAGGAAATACAATTTCCAGTGAGTGGTTGTGCAGGAAATAGAGCTCCTCACATCACCATTCTGCAGCTGAAGTGCAAACCAGATGATAGCCTGTCCTGGGGGAGGTTACAGTGAAGAAAATGTCTGGTGGTAAAGTACTGGGATGTCTTTCAAATACTAACAGACTATCTTCTGCAAAGCTTCAAGGAGACAAGAGCACCACACTGCAGTTCATTCAGCGTGAGCACAAGACCTAGGTCACACAAGCCAAATGTAGCTGTCCCTAAACATCCTTCTAGATGTCATGAGGACACTGTCCTTTTAAATGAAAAGCTTTTATACGTGGCTGCAGCAAACAGGTGGAGGAACCCCTGTGTGACACCGAGGAGCTGTTTATGTACGCACAGTGGCTAGAAGATAGAATCAGACCTGAGCACGATTAGACAGATTGGCTGGAGCTTCCACCTGAGTGATTGAGGGGCAGAAACCTTGGGTCAGTGCTGGCTTCTGAGGGGACTTTAATGGAGCAAGTCAAAATGTCAAATTAATTTTTATTTCTTTCTAAACAGCAGGTCCTGAAACTCACCCTGAAAGTCACTTTTTTTTTTTTTTTTAATTATTCCCCTCTGCCTCCCAATTTCCTCCCAGCCATTTCTAGCAGTCTTTCAGCCCAGACATACCAGAACAATACTCATTACTACTGTTTTATCTCAGTAATTTGTTGGGGCATCAATTTCAGTTCCTGCACTACTGCTCTTAAGTACCAGGGCAGACTTGGAACAGGAAGGTGAGCTCCATAGTCCATGCAAGTCTGTCTACAGTGGGCAGGAACAGCTGCCAGGATGTGAGGGAAGATTATGAACATGTCAGGCAAGTTCACAATCAGCTCCTTACACGCATTAAGGTGGTCAGCATAGTACTGACACTCTGGGGATCTGGAGGTCTCTATGCTCCAGTGATTTACAGAACCCTAGGCAATGCTACCATCCTTCTAGTACACATTAGCACTAGGAGATGGGGGCATTTATCTAAAGGTACCCCAAAAGGCAGTGGAGGAACTGGGCAGGAAACCATCTTCCCTGCTCTAAGCAGTAAATCACATGAAATCACATTTTCTTCTATTCATTAAATCTATCCCAGCCATGCAGATCCTGCATTCCCCTTCTGCCCAGTCACACTTCCCTTGAAGCTCTAGAACCAAGAAGCTTCTAGGACAAGCAGCACTGGCTGCCGTACCAGCATCTTCTCCCGGTACCAGTCATGCTGTACCAGTTCCCCGTGGCAGCAGCTAGGTGGCAAAAGTTTCGTACAGTTTGGGAAACTTAGTGCAACCCTTTTATAACAAGACAGGCTGCAGATTCAAATGCTTCTCGTTCTAAAACGATGCACACACCTAAAGAAAAGTCCCTGTTCCCGGTGAGCACACCCAACTCTCCCCAAAATCACCTCACCCCACTTTACTCACATCGTATTTTGCCGTCATTTTCGGATGCAGAGAGCGCTTCCAGAGAGTCCTTGCACAGCCTGAATGCGGCAGCAGAACTAAGACACACAAGGCTGCAGTGAAGATCTTCTTACAGAAACGCATCTCTGACAGCAGCCTGGAATCCGTTCTCCCAAGGAGAGACTAGCTTTTGGGATCCAGACGATTCGGTTTTGCCAAGGAGGGAGGGAGCCAAGCAGGGAGGGAAAGCGAGGGGCTGATGGCTGGGGAGAGCCGCTGTTCGCTGTTCCCTGCGCAGCTTCTGGGAAGGGAAAAGGGAGGGAGGGAAAAAAAAAAAAAAAAAGCCCACAAGCAGAAGCCAGGAGCTGCTGTTGAACTTCTTTGCTTAAAGTCAGATCAGGTTCTCGGCTCACATGTTCACACAAAGCACACGCTCTCTTTGAATGATAGATGGGAAGATTACTTGGAAAGATTATTTTTAGACCTTTGTTCCCAACATCTGGCATCCTCAGAGAGCCCCATTGAAAGCCAAAGCGTGGGATCAGATGACAGCTGCTGCAGGGGGAAATAAAGGTCTTGGAGGGGTGGGCTCGGGCAGCTTCTAGCAAACAGCTCACCCAAACTTTCCAAATTACTCGGATCACCATTTGTGTGCTTCCCACTGTGCTCTGAGTTGCGCTTTTGGATCATGTTTTGACAAAGTGATATCTTCATATGAAGATTACTTGAAGGAAATGATTTAAGGACATGATAAACATGCAGGGACTTTAATTAAACCAAGTTGACGTTAGCTTTCTGCAAATGATTTCAAAGAAGGGGAAGATATGGCCACTGAGCAAAAAATGCCTGGGTGGGGAATAGGGAAGGAAGGCGGTTTGAAAATGACATGAACAAATGGAAAGTGAGGAAGGGGACGTGAGTCAGCCTGTGCCTGACAATGGGAGTGATGGGGAGACTGGATGTGAGGCATTAGACACCTGCATGGACATTCAGGCACCCAAGTGCCTGAAGGGCAAGAATAGACTATGAAATCAGGCTGAAGGCATCCCAGCATCCTGCCTGAGATAGCAACAGAGGCAGCTGCCAAAGATAAAGTTTGAGATCAGGGCAGTTGTTACAGAGACATGTAAATGCACATGCAAGTGCCTGAACCACCATCTCTGGAATTAGGTGTTTAGTGACGTGGGTTAGTGGTGGGCTTCATCACTGCTTGATCCACAGCGTGCTCCTGTATAACATGATGGTTGCTCCCTGCACAAGCAGGGTTTTGGGAAGTGGAGAGGATTTGATGGTGGGGAGACAACACAGCACAGTTGTTTCAGGCATGGATGGAGACGGGGAGTGCTCATGTCTGCTGGAGAGCCTTGCATGACACAGATTTCATCAGCCTGCACTAGATGGCTAAGCCTTCCTCAGCAAAAAAGCATGGTTCCAGGTTCCTGACACCAGCTTTGCACCATCCTGCCAGTTTTCCACTCTTCCAGAGCTATAGTCACTCATTTAAAGCAATATCTATCCCAGTTTCCCTCTAAGAAGGTTATTTCCCTCAGACTGTCTTTTCTCTTCTGCATTTAATGACAATGGTGGACAACTCATCTCCACAGTTCAGTCTATTGCTACACAAAGTGACTAAAGTGCTACCTTCAGATGAAGCAGAGTTCAGCACCGGCAGGTCACTGTCATCTCCACCAAATGTCATCTGAAATCAGCTGGAGATAGTGAGAGGCATACTCAGTTTCAGTAAATCCAGAGAGGAATATATATTACTGCCATAAGACTTCAACTTGTGGGTTTAGTTTTCATTACCCAGAGAACTTTATCTGACAGCACAGGACGCCTCCAATTTATTTTAAAAGCAAATCTCCCTCATTTGTTGCAATATTAATATCTGCACCTTGATAAAGCACCTTAGGAGCACAACCAGGAGTTCCTGACTCCTGCATTGCAAGGTGACAAATGACATGGCTGGTTGCACAGAATAAACACGATCTTTTCTTGGAGTATTGCTACTTAAACTATGTATTTGTGCTGATATTTCACTTGTCTATGCTCTTGCTGAAACCCAAAGCAGTGTGAAACAGTAACTGTTCATGATAAATCTCCCTAATTTAATTTCATTTTTGTTGTTTGTTTCATGTACTTCCAATCTGGACTTGAAGCAACTAATTCTAAGGATTAATAGGTACTCCAGACACCGTTTACTGGCCTTTCTTTTGGCAGATCTACAGCTCTGACATTTACCCAGGAGAAACTAGCATCTGCACATTACACTTTGTGGACTGTATACCAAAGAAGTGAGAATTCTCCTGCAAGACCAAACCTTCACAGCTGGTCACATTCTTCACATAAAAATGAATGTTGATATTGCAACACCTTGGCCTCCCACAAGCAACTGCCCAAAGTTGCATGCAACACCTGGACTGGATTATCCCTATGATCAACTGGGGAAACTGAGGCACAGGATGAGTTATTTCCTGAAATTAGACATTCTTCCATCTGTGACCAAGCTGCTAGAGTTATAACAGCTCAACCCAGGCCAGGGCTCTGTGCTTCAATGCTCTATACTTATGTCCAATAGGGAACGCTTCATGCCACTCACTTCCATTCCTCATCTCTTTGCACCTCCAATGTGTTTTGGAAACTAGGCAAAAGATTTTACTTTTTTTCTATGGGGTTAAGAAAAACTTTTTTAGCTGGTAACACTGCAAAAAGATATTTTTCACCTTTTCCAGATGTTCTTCTTGGTACTGCTGTGTCATCACAGGGCAACTGCAGGACATCTACAGCCAATTTCACATCCACTCATTTGGGTTGCCCTCTCATTTGGAACCCCGTACACACCTAAACCAAGATAGACTTTAGTACACTCAATTACAGTGGCTCCTCACTCCCACTACCAAGCAATTTGTGTCTTATCAAGTTCACTTTAGCTCACTCAGGAAAAAAAATTAGAGAAAAAAAAAGAGAGAGAAAAAAAGAAGAGGGGAAAAAAAATATAAAGCAGCAGCTTTGACTTACTGAAAACTTCTTGTTCAACAAAGCAGTTCTTGGCAAGTTTACGGCTCCAACTATTAGTATAAAGCATTCTTAGCAGCTTGTAAAGTAATTATAGGAATCAGGCACAAATCTTTAGCAAACACAGCCACTGGTGATAATTAGAAATGTCTAATTTACTGCTAAGCAAGATTCTGAGATGTGTTACTTTAAACACTAGGTACTCAATGATGTATAATGTTTTTAAAACTATCATTACAAGAAAGAGAGAGAATTAGCTGCTGTCTCTTAAACTACATCTTATCTACACACAACATTTGGGCAACAGTCATTTAATCTAAGTGGAGCAACTCTCTCTGGAGATGGCCACGTCCAGACAAAGCTGATGTCTGGCTGCCCTGTGAAGAGGGGAGTAAGTGATGCTGCTACAAGATATCTTTGCATAGTTATAATGTCCTGGCTAGATTTGGCTTCTGCTTGTCTGAAATCTTGGGCATTCAAGCTGGAGAAAAGTGACAAGTACAGTACCATACAGAACTGAGCAATCAGCCCAGGGAAAGTACTGAAGTGACAAGGCACATGCCTAAGCAGCACATCTGGCCAGGTGCAAAGCGTGAGTGAACCAAGCAGAAAGCAGATATTTCACCAGTGATAGTTGACAGTGTGCTTGGGTGTGCCACTGACAATAAAACCAATTTTTCTTTCCTACATTCTTGTCCAGGGAATATGTAGAACACCACAAAGTCAAGATTTCTCTGCTTCAAGATTTGTGGTGCAGTTCCTGACACAAAGTTCCTGCTGCCTTCAAGGATGTTAAATGAAATCGCTTCATACATCATCACTAGGCAAAGAGTCATCTTCTGTGCTTCAATCTGTGTGAATTTCCATTTCACAAATGGTTTCAATAAGGCAAATTCTGTAGTAACATAACTTGCTGTCAGATGATAGTGGGGGAATGTGGCTGAGACTTGAGCATCTCCCCAGGACCTCCAGCATCATTTGTTATAGTGAGGAAGATGTATCTATATAAAAGAACATTTTATACATTTTATCAGGCTAGGAGAACAAAATGACTTTTGGAACTAGGATTCATGCTGCCTGAATAGAATGAATAAAACAACATTGGGTATTTTGGTTGGGTTTTTTTTTATGTTCTCAGGGAGGTCCTGAGTAAAAGTCATGGTGTGTTTGTGCAGCCAAAGAAAAATGTCTTTCTCTAGCCAAAAACAAGTGAGGTAGATCGGCCTAAGCCAAGACTTCCCTTTTCCCAGAGGAAAGATCTGACTTTTAAGGAAAGATTATATCAAAGAGAGAGTTTCCTCAAAGTGCACAACTCCAGCAGCATGAGGTGACTTATGTTAGCTTGATACAATCACAGTGCTTTCATGCCAGGGGTCGCTGCTGTTTCCTCCCCAGCTCTGCAGAGCCTCTGCTACCAACAGCAAAAGGCAATGGTCTTCTGGGGGTTAAGCAAGTTAGAGATGGTTGATATTGCCTGGCTTGTGGGGAATGCAAGGTTACAGCTGCTCTGCCACCCCACCTTCTGCTTGCCCAGCTGCTGATGGCCAGCCTGTGGGGTCCTGCCTGATGTATCACTCAGGATTTATGTAATGTGGAGGAGACCCTCAGGTGTGTGCTGGGATCAGCAAAAGATGGTAGAACACTTCTTAGGGCTTCTTACAGGTCAGATAGATCAGGAGAACTGATCACAGTGACAAAACCCTGTGCCAGTTTGAAGCTAGAGTGTTTTGGTGAGAAGGAATCGACAGAAGGGCACCACCAGGAGTGGAGCCTGTGGAAGGATCATTACCAAGGGTGTAGAAGAATGGAGGGTCGGCCAAAGGGGTTAGGAAGCAAGTGGATTAATCAGAGACACAGAGGGTGAGGTTAGAGAGAAATGCAGCTCAAAGCCCAAGCTGTGCCTGAACACTGAATGCCTTATCTATGTTTATTCTCTTATTCTTAAACATCTCAGCAAACCTATGAGTGAAGTAGACATCACCACTGTTTGTCTTTCACAGCCTGTGATCTAATCCTTCTCACCAAAACATTCTAGCTAACTTCAAACTAGCACAAACTCAAAGTAACATTCCTCTCTGCTACCCCTGGCTGCCTTGTGAAGGCTCAGCCCTGGCTCAGGGAGTTCTCGAGGGGTGACATAAAATGCAGATGATACAGCTCTTCACCCAGGGTGCTGTTTTATGACCATCTCTACAGGACACCAAATCTGGATTTCCAGTATGGATTCATTCCTTCTCTGAACAGGAGAAAAACTGGCTCTTGTGTCTGTGCCAGATGTTTCCTACCAGTCATCTCCACTGGGAATTTATGAGATGAAATAAAAGATCAAAAGCAATTCAAAGCACAGACAGGTGACTCTCTTTAAGCATCTGGCCTCAAGCCTTTGCAAAGCTGGTAGAGGTCAATGTTAAGTGGCCCCTGACCATTTGGAGAGGCCAATAAAGAAGAATATAAAATGTCTCTGGTTTAAACTAGCTTTATTGGATGCAAGATATAAATTCAGCAGATGAATGTTATTACCAAAGTATTCTCATCCTACTGCTGCATCCTACTAACAAAATGAGCAGGAAGTCTTCAAATACAGCATCAAAACATCTTATTAACTTTGAGTGGAAAGGTAACTGTTCTTGGGCAGAGATTTGCCTTTGGGGTGCAGCATATGGCCATGCCTCTGCTGCAATGCCAAGTGCTCTGGGGAGATCACTGTGTATCCCAAACAATTCCTCAGGGTGGGACCACCAGAGCTGTGGTTGTTGCCCACACTCTCCTTTGTGCCAGTTCTCCCTGGGGCATTCTTATCCCAAAGTCTTTTGTCTCTGCCTCTGTGAGCAGTTAGTAGACAAACAGAGAGGCAGCAGAGGAGGCTGGGAGGGCTGGATGGGAGCAGGAACACTTTTCCTCTCAGGTCAGTGGGGACTGCTGCATGTTTTGGATAGAATGGGATGTACCATGGAGCTCTCACATTGTGACTACTAAGAGAAGCCAAGTGACAGACTGGAAATCTCAGACAGTCTCCCCGGAGGACAGATTTCACCCTAAAATGAGAGACACGGGCAGTGGATTCACATGGATTTCACAGCAAATCCTTAGCCTTTTACCATGCTCTGCTCAGCAGCCAGACTGAATTCCCTGGGGATAACAAAGTGGCACTCAGGGTGCCCTGATCCTAAAACAGCAGAGCTGTGCTCTGGGGGCTCCAAAGAAGCATGAGGCACATGATGTCTTGCTTGGACCACAATTAGGCACAAATCAGAGCCAGGGACCATGCAGTCCTGTCAGCACAGACTTAAAAACCCACCTAAAAGACATGTCACTAGTAAATCCACAATTTTACACGTGACATTGAAATGGGGGCTATTTAGTCACCCTGCATTGACCCACAAAGACTTGGCCAAGGCAAAGCAGTTTGGTTTGGGGGCTTCATCTCTGAGTGTGAAATTTGCCTTCTGTAGCCCCAGAGACAGATAGTTTCCCATAGCAAAAAAGTCCTGGCTGCATGCAGCAATAGCATCTTAATAGACAAAGTGCCTGTGAGTGGCACCTGCAAACACCGAGCAAAGTGGATGAAGGGCCAGATATCTATCAGCATTGTGCTTGCATAGGATTTCCTTTATGAAACCTTTAACCTCTGCATCCCACACACGTGAACTCTCTTGCTCTTTGCTGTCGCTGCTCTGAGGCAGAGTACTTTGGCAAGGACACTAAGTGATTTCCCAGGTCCAACTACAAAGAGCTCTGAAAAAAACACAGCTCCCTGCATAAGCTCTGAGGATGTCAGTGCTCTCCAGAATAGCTGGTAGAGTGCACCTTGAGCTGTACTTCCTCTACAGCACAGCTTCAGGACTCTGCAGGAACCAGCAGTTGTGTGAGGACCTGGCAGGGCAGGGAGCATCCCTGCAGCTCATCGCCACAGAGGGATATTATTAGAAGAGTTATTAGAAGAGATCCAAGGATTTTAGAGTTGGAGAGTCACATTTTCTGTATCATCCCTGTGTTCTCAAAGAGTTTGCTCAGAGAAGACACGTATTTTTTGTTGTCTTCTCTTATCTGAGAAGCAGGCTTAAACAAGCTGTAGAAAATTCCACTTGCCTTTGACCTTTTGATAAAAGTCTTATCTAAAGCTTGTTGGAGATAGGCAGCAGTGTTTGGAGCTGTTGCAGACTGGGCTTATCTGGAAGCATTCCTTTTATGTCCTTCAGCAGAGTGTCTGGAAGTCAGTACGTATGCTTCCATGCTTCCATCATCTACCTGGTCTGAAGAGGACATACAGACTCTCTCCTATCCAGCAACTCTTCTAAGTGGGCTGGATTTTATTCATCACTGACTCCTGGAGCCCAGACTCCGCCTGGGCTCCATCCTCCTGCCATCCTTCATCCTCCCTAGGTATTGCTTTACACCTTTCTTGACTTAAGCATTAAACATAGTCAGATGTCACTTCAAAACCAGAAATCAAGAGATGCAAAACTGGCACTGCACAGCAAAAACTTCCCTCAAGAAAGTTCCAAAAGCTGTTTGTTGACATCCACACATGTCCTTGAACACCCTGGGGTTGAACTCTGTCCAAAAGCCCTCTGAGCACACAGCTTTATCAAACTTTGGTGTGCTGGAAAACACAAAAGCCCTCAGATGTTGTCCTTTCTTTGAATGTATGCACCTTTAATTAAAAGGATGCATCTTATAATTTGGCCAATTTAATTCCTCAGCTCAGCAAGATACTTTTTAAGCAGACAGACATAGCTTACTTTTTTGAAGGTGCTGGAAGTATAACAGAAGGATTTTCCTCTCCTTGTTTCTCTCTGTGAGGTCCTGGTCAGCAAGGTTTAATATTCCAGCTGAATTCCTTCCAAACCATTGAGGAGGCTGGGAGAGACACATAGAGAATGTCCACCTTTTATCTCAGCACAAAACTTTCCATCTGAACAGTCTTTTTAATGGGAAAGATATTGTCCTCCAGTGAGCTGCTTGTTTTCAGGATGACATTAACTTGCATTTTACCACAGATGTTGCCTATTACAACGTTTCCCATTCCTGACATAAAGGGGAAACGTGAAGGTGCCTAGGACATGCCGTGCCTCAGCCGCAGTCAATCCCACTTTGCATTCGCTGCCACATTCAGTTTGCTTCCATGCTCTGCGCTCGTGCAGCTGCAGTAAACCTTTCGGGCAAGGCAGAGAAAGGAGACCAGAGAAGGATGTTTACATTATGGGTGAACAAGAGCTTGAGAAACGGTGACGTCTCTGTTACAAAGTCAGTGCGTTGAATATTGCATGGAGATTCAGTAGCAAGCATCCCTACTGCTGCAGCAAACCAGCTGCATGTTTGCTAAGCACAACTCTAAGTACCCTGTTGGTACCAGGGAGAGATGAAAGGCAGAGCTAAAATCCAGACTGTGTTACAGACCTGGGTTCTCTCACTACTTGGTGCTGACTATGGCTACAGAAGATGGTTGCATCTCCAACTCCTATGAGAACACACACCCAGTAACGCACAACACAGCTGCTTTTGCCTTGAACTGTGTGAATTTTATATGCTGGAAGATGTTTATTGCAGTTTTGATTCAAGACTCTATATTATTATGTAAGTATATATGTTATAGAAAGATAATTTTTATCTCTATCTATACAATAGAAACTTTAATCTCCAGCATGTTTCTTGTATTTTCATGCTCCCAAGCCTGCCTCCCCAAAAAGTAATGGAGCAACACCATCAGGTTTCTCTGGTTTGGTACATTATAGCTTTAATAGAGCTACAGCCCAATAGAGGCTACTTAATGCCTGCTGAGTGGGTACAGAGCTTGAATTCTGATTTATTCTGAAGTCTTGTCTCACTTGGAAACTTTTTTACTACTTTAGGGTTCATTTATCTTAGATTTCTAATGCAATTCTGGACACATTCCAGTGCAAATTATGTCTACAGAGCAAGCAGTTATATATTCTATCCATCTTGAAGCATGCCAGCCTAAGTCCTCTGTGAATAGGTATTTAATTAGTAGGAGCAGGAGAACATTCTCAAAGTCTTGTAGAGACCACTGAACACACTACTCCCATAGGCAATTAGGCTGTAGTGGATATCATGCTGGTTTGTTGGTTTTTTTTTTTTTTAGTAGAACTGGAAATATTTTACTGGCCTACATTAAAGGGTCCAACACAGGCATCAAGAAGAAGGGTCTGCCCCCTGCATCAAGCTGTGAGACATTGCTACACATGGAGTCATAGGACAAGTAACACTCAAACCTCACTGCTCATTCAGGCATCAAACAGGCCAAGGACTATGCCTCCTCCTTGTTTTCTAGAGGTCCCACTACTGGGCTTCAAAATGGAGAGCAAGAGAAAATGCTGTATCCTAGGCAAAAGAGGGAGAAAATCAAGACACTCTATATTATTATCAGGACACTCCAGAAGTGTCCAGGCCCAACTAGAACATCCAGTTTGTTCAGACCATTGTTTTAGCACATTTTTATGGTGTACAATAAACATTTGCAATTGATTTGACCTGAGTTCCAGATCCTTTTCCAAGTCTACCTGTCTTTCAAAGCCATTAACCTGTTCTTGAGTGTAACCAGCCCTAATAAATCCCTTTTTTCCCTGTTTAGTCTTCCCAAAGTAGCTGCATTATTTCATCATTCATGTTTTCCACATTTTGAGAGTGTTAAGGGAACTGAAGAAAATTAATAGCTGAATATTCAAATACTTTTTTACAATATCTCTTCATCTTCTCTTTAAATTCTTGAATCTGATTTTTCTTGCAACTTACATCCAGCAAGCTCTTTGGCAAGAGAAAGTTCAGATGAGGTCTGACTCCTTAATTACATTATTGGCAGACTGTGGCATTCCTTTGTTACTTTCTTGATCTAATTCCTCCAAAGAGCTGCTAAAAAGGGGAATGGTGGATTAATTTAATCATAGCTTCTTGTGTGGTTAAATACCAACTCCTTTGTTGTCCACATACATTTGGATGCTCTGAACTTCATCCATTCCACCCAGAGTGAAAGCTTCTTCCACCATACAGTTTTTATGTTCAGACTTTACGTCAAAGAAGTGGTGCAGACAGAAGTCCATGTGTTCAGATTAAGTGGAGGCTCAGCAGCTGAAGTAGAGGATTCAAAGCATTTCTTATTACATCAAATCCTTCACAGGCAAAATGTCAAGGCTAATTCAGTGGACAGCTGAAGAACACCTCCCATGGCTCCTTGGACTAGCTGTATGCACAGGAAGGATCCCTGAAAGGAAGGTGCTTACAGTGTCCAAAGTCAATGTTGGCACAATGCGCCTGCTTGAGGTTTGAGGGGCACTGAGGTTTGCAAGTGCCAAACTCATGTTTTGCTGAGCATGTTTGTGTATCTAGAGAGAAAATCCATCTCGTGGCAAGGCAATGGAGACAAATGCTGTAAACCTTCTTTCATCCAGGGCTCCATTTCAGCAGAACCTGCAGTTATTACAAACCTTTTGTCTCAATTAACTCAACACTTCTGCCAGAGAAATCTGGGACATGCTGTTTGCAGCAGGCCAGATTTACTTTCCTGTGCAGACTGAAACAGCTGTTTCAGACTGTGACTGAAAAGTTATGGCAGTTACAGTTGATCTTTTCCAGACTCCTAACTGAAATGTAATAGTACAAGTCTTGGTTGTGCCTCTTCATCTCTGGGTGCACACCCCTCAGTAAAGCCTTCTGTCTTTGTCTCAAGGGGTGAAATCACACTTCTCTCAAATCAGCTTTGTAGAAAACCTAACTCTCTCATCTAGGTTTTCATACATCTAGCTCCTTCTTCTGGGAGATTGCTGCCAGCATTAAGTCCAAGACAGCTCTTGCAGATGAAAGTATTATCTAATTTGAACATAATGCTCTAAAGGCTGAGTAACAGTTAGCACCCTCTACTTACTGAATGATTACTAGCTGGATCAGTGGATAGTCCTACTCCTAGAAACTTCAAGGCAGCTCTCCACTGTCTTCAAACATCTTGCAAACAACTGCTTGAGCAGAGGACCTTCATTCTCCACACTCAGCTCTGTGTTAATGCTGATAAAGCTGCAAAATTGGGCTGAAATAAATTCTTCCCATCTAATAGCTTAGGATTCACTGCTGAGCCACTGCAAAGAGAGGTCTTGGAGCTGTAGTCTTGAATTCCCACACAGGCAGTTTTTTACACTGCTATTATTAACCTAAACTGACATATTTAAACATCTCATAATCAGCTTATACACAATAATTGTGAATTACTACAAAGGAATTCCTCATCCTCAAAGAACGATCAAGGGAATCAGATTTAAAGGTTTGAATCAATAGCAGGAAGTTACTCAAATGAAAGGAGAATGGAGACTAATAAACCAGTCCTGCAATTTATGCTATTGGAAGGCACAAAAATATCCATGAGGAAACACTGGAATCTGGGTCAGAAATTCCCTAAGTTATACACACCTCACACATGACCTGGCAGAGCAGCCAGGCTCCTACAGCCTTCCTTTCTCTCTCAGGAAGAAAATGCACTGCTCTCCTTCCTCTACACCAGCTTAGATTTACTATTACTTGTAAGGAGGTATCATCCTGTTTGCTTTGCAAGTAATTGTTTGCTAAGAGATTAGAGCAGATAATAACTGACAGTATAGGCAATTTCCTTCAAGTGGATATTTGCAAGATCAGCCTGTTACTGAGAGCCGCAAATGGCTGCTGGGACAAAAGTGAAGTCCATTAGACACAATACATCCACTGGAGCAATCATTCATTAAACAAAGCAGCTTCTGGAAACATGTTAAAAACATGTTCAGCACAGGAATAACTAATGGCTTTTCCCCTTCAAAAGGGGAGCAGTTACTGTAATTTGTCACACCTCAACTCGTATGCTTCAGGTCAGAAGACTCACTCTTGATGCAAATCTTGTTGCCAGGTACATCATAAAGCCAAATGTTGATATATTCCATCAGTTTCCAAATTTACAGGGAAAGATATTCCTATGGAGTTCAACTCTGTTTGCCTGGACTGGGAAATTCAAACGGGCTGAAAGTGTGTGGACCAGTTTCATCAAGAGATGTTTTGTTTTAGCTGGTTTCACCTTCTCCTCATTACATACTAGCTCAAAGCGGTTTAAGTTTCCATACTCAGTGGAGAACAGATGTAGCAAATAAATGTTGGTTCCTCTGAAACACGAGCAGCATATTTTTGATTCAGGGCTTTGTGAAGTAGCTCCTCACAGATCAGAGGCTTCGGGCCACCATGCAAAAGGGGCTTGCTGATCAGAGATTAGCAAGTGCCCTGATGCCCTGCCCAGAAGATGAGGAGTTACTGGCAAAACCACTGAGATATGGAAAGTGCACCCAAGGAGCCCCACTGAGCCTGCAGATCCACAAGAAATCTTGGCCTTAGCCCTGCATAACTTGGGACATGAGTAATGTCTGCACTTCTGCTGCTGCTCTGGTCTAAGAAATGCCAGGCTAAATGGCTAGATCATTACCCTTCCTGGTAAGGGACTGATCCAGCTCCCGCTGGAGCCAGCTGGAGGCTTTCCACCGAGCAGAGTGGGGGTGGATCAGCCCCACTGCTGCTGCAGTTTGTCCTTGTACGGTACATACTGCCTCTCTCTCACCATGCCGGGAGGCAGTGGAAGACCAAGGTCGGGAGATGAGGGCAAATCTTGGAATCCACAGTTATTCCTCAGAGGAGATGGAACTCCCATTTAAGGAAAGGAGGAAAACTGAGAGAGGGTTTTATGACTAGGTCTGGAATGAGGCAAGGAAAAGCACGAATGTGAAGAGTTCAAATCAAAGCAGACAGTCTTTTATGTTCCAGTCAGCCTGGACCTTGAGAAATAATGGATGGCAGTGCCAAGGTACACTCCAAAATGTGTCCCTGTGAAAATGTTTTTAGCTTCTGACATCACAAGTGTGAGCATAATACTGGGGAGGCTGCATCACAGAGAAGAGTTTGTGTTCTAGCTACTACACAAAATGACTGTAACGATTTGCCAGTTCCAAAGCACAACTGACACTTGGAACACAAGTGTCCTGGGTTCCCCATTCTGCAAGCTCTGGCCCTCACTGAGGTCATGGACCGGTAGAAAGGGATCAGTGAAAGGCTGGAAAAGAAGTGATGGTTAACAGCAGAGAAGTGTTGACAGCAGATGAGTGTTTCCAAGAGGCAGGGATGAGCTGAGGTTGTGTTTATGAGCTCTGAGGGCTTCTTTGGGTCAGGGCACTGCAATGTAATGTGATCCCACCCCATCCTAACTGGAATAGGGAGTAAGGGTTTACAGTGGAGAATGAGTGAAATTTTAGTTTAGAGAAGTTGGTTTCTCTAAGCCTTCATCAGAGGGATCCACATTGATGCATTTGTGCTTGGCCTCCCTCTTAGTATATTGATTTAGTCTCATTTTTGACTGGCTGTCCCTGCTGGTTCATGTTGTAGAAAACAACAGAGAGAAGAAAGCCCCATATCCTATAAAGTAGGAGTCTGGGGAGTATAAAGTCAGACAACTGACAGCAGGAACAGAAGAACCTGTAACTCTTTCTAACTCAGTTTTTCAAGTTGCAAAGTTTCAAGTTATATCCCTCCTGCTTTAAATTTCTCACTTACCAGCAGACTTTCAGCTGAAGTGAACTGCTCTGAGACCATTGTATTTTAGGACTAAACCCTACTACTATTGCAAGTGAAATTGCTATTGATTCTCATGGCACAGAGATTGCAGCATCAGTGCTGAAATCTGTGGGTTTCACACTCTGCAGGGGAGCCAATGCTGGCTTCAGATCCAGTTTTCATTTAGGATTTTATGCAAGAAAATGTTCCAGTTGTTCAAAGGCTGCATTAAAAAAAAGAGATGCCTTTTCAACCGTTTTGATTTGGAGCCGAACTTAAGTTAATACTTACCTTTCCCCCATGTCAGAATCAAAAAAAAAAGGGAAAAACATTTCCTATTAAAATCTGATAAATGAGGTCACAAGGTCAGGAAGCTCTGGAAAACAGAAATCCTTAAGATGCTTGTCTGGTTGTTTTTGTCTGAATGGGAAAGTTGCTTTGCTTGAGGCTTTTAAGTGACAGGGTTTGCAGAATGAAAGCAATGGCTGCTGATAGAAATGAAGAAAAGCCCCACTTCTGAAACAAAAATGGAGCTGAGACTCTACCTCAGGGCAGCAGAGAGAATGAGACCCTTTTGTTTTGGAGGAGCTGACCTCTAGAGATTTGAAAGTCAAATGCTTGACCCCAAAGAACAAAGAAAGATGCTATTTTTTAAATTACTGCAAATATAAGGACCACACATAAAGATGCAGGTTCATGTGGCTTTCTTAATGAGGGCACAGGAGAGTCTGCCTGTCCATGCTCTGCAAAAACCTCAGGCCATTCACTATCAGTTCCTAGAGATGCCGGGAACGGTAGTCAAAGTGTTTCAAAATACATGGGAGGGAGAGAAAAATACCTTGCCTGTCTCTGAAAGGTGATGTGATTAGCTCCATGACTTTGCCTCCTGCACTGCGTCCTTTTCCCAGCATTTTGCTTTCTTCTTCTGCTTTTTTATCACTCTTTATCACCCTAAAAAAAAAAAAAAAAAAAAAAAAAAAAGTGTCTTATTTCCCAGAATCACAAATTCATAGAATTGTTTTGGTTGGAAGAAACCTCTTAAGATCATCAAGTCCAACTTTGGACCTAATATCACTACAGGCAATAAACCATGTCCCTGAAATGCCATGTCTATGTGGTTTTTGAACACCTCTAGGGATGGTGAGGCAGCCTGTTCCAATGCTTGACCACTCCTTCAGTAAATATGCTTTTCCCTAATATCCAATCTAAGCCTCCCTTGGTGCAGTTTGAGGCCACCTGCAGAGCCCTGGGCCACTCAGATGCCTTGTGCATCAGGATGGATAAGGATGTGCCAGTTGTGAGAACTTTAAAGCGATTAGCCCCTTGGGTGCTGACTCTGCAAAGACTCCAGCAATGTTTCACCAGCTATGATATGGAGCTGGTGCAACAAACTCTTACACAGGGGGCAAAAGTTTGCAGCCTGTTTCTTTTAAAGAATAATCCAACATGCATTCTCTCTTGGACTGCAAGTTAAAATATCTATTGAGAAAAATAACTACCAGTTGTTCTTATTTTCTTTAGGACACACTGTGTAGGAGTATAATAGGAGCATAATTACCTTAAAGTAGGCATAGGCTATGAAGGAAACAGATGCTTATTTCTTTTAGAGATTAGCCAACCTTGCAGGCTGCCCAATAGGAAGCAGAATAGAAAGCAGGCAATATATATCTCATAAGCATCAAGCAAATTAGAACATTGCTCAGGAAATAAGGAGATTTTTATGACTGATAGGAAATAAAAAAGAAAAGGCTATTCTTTCTCAATGCAGGCTATAGCAAAATAGCATTAATTTTCAAGTTGCCAGCCTCTCTAGCAATTGGTTTTATTTTGCTTTTGTTTGTTTGTTTGTTTTCACAGATTCACAGAATACCAGGTTAGAAGGAACCTCACGGATCTAGTCCAAGCTTTCGGGGTAATAATATAGTTTAAATGAGACAGTCCAGCACCCTTGAAAATGTCTAATGTAGGCCCAGCTGGCTTGGCCAGCTACAACTTCTAGTTCTGCCTGGTAGTTGGATATAGGAGAAAAAAAGTTGTTGTTGTTTTTTTTCCTGAAACCACTCACAGCATGTCTAGCACAACAACCAGCAGTTTTCCCTGAACTTAGCATTGAGGATTTCTGAGTTCAGGACTTTTCAAGACCTGCTCATTATCACTTGCATTGACTTCTGTGATGGGTTAGAGCAGATCTCTCCCCCAGTAAATTCACTACAACTCAAAAATTTGGAAAGTTGAAAAAGAAAATGAAATTGTATTTTTATAACAGTATAAGAAGAATAAACTACTACAGAATATAATAACCTTAAAGAAGGTGGAGACGGGAATGAGGTCAAGCAGCGGTGAAGCAACAAAGCAGAAGCCAAAACAGCAGCAGGGGGAGATAGCAGCGGATGTAGGAGCAGCAAGAGGGAGATACAAGTTGTGCTTCCAGACATAAGCTTTTAATGCACCAATGAAATTATATTAACTTATCCATTGTTGCCATTTTCTGGCCTACCCCTGGAGTGTTCACCTCTTTACTCAGAGATTCCAATACTCTTCCACTTCTAAGTTTCTCTATTGCCAATTTTTTGTATGTCTGAGCTAGAAATCTAGCCCTAACTGCCGCAGCTTCAAACCCTGTAAGGACCTGGGGCTGCTACCCAGACTGGATCAGTCCTGAAAGTAGTGTTTTTGCTTTCGGAGTTTACTGTCCGTTATGAGACCAGCTTAGGAGAGGTGGGAAACTTAAAGCATCCTTTTGGCCTCTGCTTAGTGGAGATTTTCTGGTTCATTAAAGCCTTGATGCATTAATGACCTGTGCGTGATTTCAGAGACTGGTGCGCCGAACTCCTGCAGCTCATGCCTGGAGCTTGTTAGTGTAATTTTCTAAAGATTAGCAAGCATTGATTCCACTGGGAAACCTTGGGGAAACGCTCTTAATCTCTTCTGACTGCTGCGGCGGGGCGTGTTTATGGAGGGTGCCTGCTGGGGCTCTCACTGCAGCCTGGGAGACGTGATTCTCAAGGAAAGTTTTCCCTTTGGAGGAACTGCCCCAGCTGCAATCGAGAACCATTAGCTAATGGTAGCTGCACTCAGTCAGGCACTTCATTTCACTTCTCTCAGGTTGGTTGAGCCCTGGAGGCCTTCCATAGAAGATAAGATACTGACTCAATTCTGGCTTCGGTTTAACGAGCATAACTCCTTTTAACCTCAATGAGCTCAGACAGGTAAGAAATAGGTGGAATTTTACCTGCTCCAAGGAGAGCACATATATTTTAACACAGAAGAGTTGTGTGTTATTACACAGTGGGAAAAAATAAAATCAACCAGGATAATTCAGTTTCCTAGCCAAAAGGTGGAAAGTACTAAAATTAAGTAGAGGAGGTAATTCAATTTTCTGGTTACAAAACAGAACATTCTTGGTAGAATTAATGAATGAATGCTGAGTCCCTGGCCAATGTTTACAAATCAAATCTCACAGTACGCGGGTGGGAGAGTACAATAAAAATTCTAATAATTCTAAATTAAGGCCATCAAAGGAGGAGATTGGAAGCTGGCTTATATTTTTAATAACTTTTAACCAACTCTGTATGAGCCATGGAGTTAGGGATGTCCACGCTGCCCTTCAGTGCCCTGTCTGAATGATTTTCACTGATTTCCACTTATTTTTTTACAGTGGTGTAAAGATCTGCAGAGCTTTCCCCCAGGAAAAGTATTAACAGCTCTAGGTCAACAGCATCCAAAACAGGACAACAGTGAAACCTAGAAAGAGAAAAGCAAAATGCCTAAAGGAAGACAAATTGTTTGGATAGTCCGACCTTGTTTTCTGATCTTTAGCTATGCCGGGGAAGTGGATTTGTTGGTCCTGACAAAAAAGTCCTTTGTACATTGTAGAAGAAAGAGACCCTGGGGGCTGGAGAACAATAGGCTTCCTCTGACACAGGGATTGATTACCTTCAGGAAGTACATGTGGATTGCTCAGAGTGATTGAATTCCAGTATTGCTTTTTCAGGATCGTCTAATTATATTACAGAGTCTATCACGGTCCTTTAGATGGCCACAATCTCTTTTACCACAGTAATGAAATAACCACTGCTTAAAACAATGATATTTTCTTTAAAATGGGCTTAGCAGCCAGCACTAGAGCGTTTTCCTCTCTGAGTGCAAAGAGGGCTGCAGATGTGTTGCAACATCCCCACAGGCACTGTGGTGTGGATCTATCGCTTCAGTTTCCATGCTTCTGAGCTGGCTGAATCGTGTTTGCAGGAGTCAGTGGGAGTCAGAGAGCTCTATGTTGTCTCTTGCTGTTCACAGCTAGCAGTGACATGGTTGCTGACAGCTGAACAGGAAGAAACAAACAGTGAAGCAGCACTGGGGACCCACATGGGCTTTGGGGACATTATGGTCATTCAGAGTCAGAGGAGACATAAGCAGCATAAAATTTTTGGTAGTGAGGCCAGACACAAGTGGCACACAGGGAGCCCCATGTTCCCTCAGCTGGCCTGTGGTGCTTCACAGAGCAAAGCAAACCTCCTGAAGGACAACAAAACATC
Organism: Tricholaema leucomelas; assembly: GCA_013400475.1. Lineage (NCBI taxonomy): Eukaryota > Metazoa > Chordata > Aves > Piciformes > Lybiidae > Tricholaema lacrymosa > Tricholaema leucomelas. The sequence continues at coordinate 156,531 of WAAF01003471.1, read as the reverse complement.
AGCCTTGCCACTCATCCTCACAAACCAGCTTCTTACAGACTCCAGAATTCTTTCTTAAACAAGCTGGTTTAGGAAAGTTTCCCATTTCCCTTTTCCTCACAGTAATTATTGTTTCAGGAGATGCCTGTTTGCCCTATAGCTGTGGTACTCATGGAAGACTTTGAACATGGGCACGCTCTGTGCTACACAGCAGCTACAAGGCACACTGCATGACGAGGCTCCTGTGAAAAACAGAGATTCGTGGCTGTTTGCTTATAAACTTTTAAAAGCACAACTGCTTTACGGGTGATTTCCCTTTTCTGTCATCAGTGACAGACCTGGAGGAAAGCTCTGAGACTCCTTCTGCAGTTATAGTGGTTTATGTGTGCACAGCCCGTCAATGCTGAGCTACTAAGGACATGTTTCCTGAACAGATGCAGGGTTTTTTTTTTCTGAAAGTGATGAATTCCAGGAATCACGAAAGCTGGAAAACTGTCAGTAAAGAGCTTGTGTCTCAAGGAAAGAAAAGGCAGCTGCAGAGAGCACCTCTCCCCGTGGGGCCCCTGCCATGACCTCCACTTCAGGCAGGGGATCATTGAGAAAGGATGGTATTTTAGCCCAGGAGCTAGCTCCCACGTGGAGGTCATTGAGAACAACGGCAGAGGTGTTTGGGGACGAGGACTACTCCCCCACTTTTAAAGGTTTATGAAGCAAGACTGCAGAAGTAGTTTACAAAAGATGATTCACTAAAAGGAACTCAAATGGCCAGAAATTCCTCCCCGCCATTGCCTCCTTGATATCATAGCAATAAGCCACGATCTAATTAAAGTCATTTTTTTCCTGATTTGGTGCTAAATATATAGTGTGTTTTACAGCCTGAGGGGCTTGCCCAGCTCTGCTGTGAGAGCAGATGAGATGTGTGCGTAAATCACTCCGCCCTTCAAACTGACCTTTTGCTAGGGTGGATTAAAATCTCCATTTTATTTACAAACATCAGCTTACTGAATAAGCTATTGAGAGCTGTAGCTGTTGATCGATGTGAAGGCCATTTGAAACATCAAAGCAAAGGCTATTTATGAGGAAGGATTGGAAAAAACATGGCAACCTGTCTCACTTCCTTTCCGGCTATGTGCAGCAGCGATGGCTCAATCAGTTCAGCTTCTGTAAGGGTATTTTGGAAGTATGGGTTGCAACTTTTATGGGCTAAAGATTAAACATCAAATGTAGTCTTGACAGCAGCAAGCACAAATCTCCCTGTTCCTCAGAGCCAAAGCGCCACTTACATTTGTGTAGTGCATAAATGTGGCAGAAGGGGATGAGAAGGTTTGAAGCATCAAGGTTGGATCGATGCTGAAGGCACCGTGTTAGCACAGCTCTCTGGGCTGTCTTACTCAGCAATTAAAGTCACTGGCAAAAGAAGTCAAAATGGCTTCATCAATATCATAAAAATGATGCAATATCCCTACTCATTCCTAACTTTATGGTAGCAGAGAGATCCCTTTATCCCCTCAGCCATAGGACCTAAATCAAAGATGTTCCCTTGAGATATCTCCCTCAGCTTTTCTGGGAGGCAGATCCCACAAATACCAGCAGCTAGGATTTTTTCACCTGTCAGATTAGTTTTCCCTTGGTACTATTTGAATGACAAATGAGTCTGCTGCTTTTCATTTCTTTTTCTTTCTTTCTTTCTTTCTTTTTTTTTTTCTTCCTAGCAGGTTGAAAGGATTAAAAGGAGAAATTCATTTTCAGATAAGCATTTCACTAAACACCTCCTAGTCAAGAATTTAGACTTGTAATAGATTTTAGATTCACACAAACAGCTGCTTGCTATTTTTCTTGCAAAAATCAAATAAATACGCAAATCAAAGCTCTCAGTGACTTAGATACTCATCAGAAACTACAAATAAACATGCTTTTTTTTTCAGAGGAAATACATTTTGAATAAAGTTTCTCCTTTTGCTCTGATTTGAAGCCTTTTTGAAAGCTGAAGGAAACTAGGCAGAGTTTCCTCCTGTTCCCACTCCTTTTGGAATATTTTACCTTGACATTTTCCATTTACCAGATAATTCACTTGCACCAGAATTGGAATATTCCCATTGATGAGACAGGATGTGCACAGCCCAGAGGAATATTTCTAAGAGTGGTTCCTTTCTGTGTTTGGCTGCTGACCTCACAAGACTATTTTCAACTGTGGGTGACACTCAGATACAGCTTGCAGGATATGCTTGGTTAAACATAGCAACCCAAAGCAAAACAGGCATTTTTATGTGAAGGTACCAAGACTTTCACCAGCCATTATTTTCATCAACCTTGCAACTTTGTTTTGCAATCAAGACAAGTCTGGAAGAGTGAGCTGACAAACACATTCCTATGACATTGACTACTGGATGGTAATGTTGCATAGTTTCTCCAGCTCTTTGCATTGCCATGTGGGCAAATAGCTCAGATTTGGAAAAGAACACTGTATTTCCATTCTTAATCATGGAAGGAAGCTGAGCACAGTAGATCTAGAGTGGGTCCAGAGCCTTCACCTTTGCCAAAAGTTGGGTTTGTGGTAAAGTTGCATCCTGGAACCTGAAGGTAGATGTCCCTGAAATGGACATTTCTCAATTACCATGGGGAAAAGCAGACTATTTTGCTTGCAACCACAAGTCCCCATGTCACTTTGACCCCTGGTAATATCCTCCCTTGAGTCCTCACACTTTCACAGTATCACAGTATTACCAAGGTTGGAAGAGACCTCACAGATCATCAAGTCCAAGCCGTTACCACAGAGCTCAAGGCTAGACCATGGCACCAAGTGCCACGTCCAATCCTGCCTTGAACAGCTCCAGGGATGGCGACTCCACCACCTCCCTGGGCAACCCATTCCAGCCCTTTCCTGTACCTCAGGGCCCTCTCTTGTCTATGTATCTTCCATAGGCTGAGCCATGAAAAGAGAAATGAGCCAAAGAGGAGACATTCTGCCACACATAATTTCTCACAACTTTCTTAAAACCTCTTAGCTATGTCCTTGTCTTACCTTTTGAACTAATGTCCTATCTTAGGTCCTTGTATCTCTGACACACAAATGTCAAAGGGCCTCCATCTCTTCCTCTGAATACTGCAGATAATTTTCACTTTTTAAAAGCAGTCCTAATAACAAAAACCAACACAAGGCCAGAGGGTTTCAGTAACCTTCAAGTGAAGGTCAGTCCTAAGTGTATAAATCAGAGCACTTTGTTTGCATGAGGCTTTAACCTTAAATGACTAAGTCTCATGGAAGGAGGGCTCACATGATTAAAATTAGAGATGGGCTTCAAGGTTTTGTTGGTTTGGGATCTTGGCCCACAAAGCACACAAAGGAGAACTGCCAGACCTCAGATGAACCACAAGGGCAAATCTAATCTCCTTAGAAATGCACAGTTGACTTGATACAGACTTTCTGGAGCACAGATGAAAGTAAGTTGTCTGCTGGCTAGTGTATGTCTCTGTGCCCTGAACAGATGGAGGAAAATGGAACCAATGTAAGAAAACAATGAATGTGGTTTCACTCTAAGAGTCCTTGTGTTTGGCAAATAGAACCTGTCTGTTGGCTAGCAGTGAGGATTGGGGAATGAAGGAATTTTGTTGCTGTCTTGTGACTAACCCCCTCAAAACTGCTACAGCTACTGGCCTGAGGAGCTTGCTACCAACTTATTTTACCTCCCTGGAGAGAATGGGTTCTTTGAGCCTCTTGTGAGAAAAGGTTAGGCAGAAGTAATTCCAGATGGGAGATGATAGGATGGGGTTTGTATTTACAATGTCTGCACAGCATATATGGCACAGGACAGTTCAAAGGCCTTAGGGAATAAGGGGACAAGTTGTGTGGCTCGCTCAGGTTGCTGTTGAAATCAAAGAATAAAGAAAAAAGCTGGCTTTGAGGCTTCTGATCTGTTTGGGTTTTGTTTGTTTGTTTTGGTGACATGCCTCACAAAAAGGAGTCACAAACACACACTTCAGATGACATGGCACAACCAGCAGGATGTGTTCATCAGACTCTCTTGTCCCAGAGGAGATGGGTATAACTTTGTGCCTACCTGGAGCACTTGCTCTGGGAAACAGAATACCTCTTTGTGGAAGAATTTAAGTGGTAAAATTGAAATGTGCTCAGATTTGAAGATTCAATGTTTGTGTGAGCTGTCATAAAGCAGGGTTCTGTATCTCTCCCCAGACAGGACTTTGACAGCAATCAATAACTAGAGAAATGAAGCCAATTGTTGGCAGCAGGATGTAATATATCTTCAATATGGTACTTTATTTCTGTGCCTTGCTGTCATCTGCTGGGACAAGATCTGGGAGAAGTGAAACAAAATCCAATTTTTGATGCATCTTCTGCAGTCAGAGCAAGTCTTTTCTGCAGCAGTGGATGAGATTATAAACTCACAAAATAACTGCTCCATCCTCTTTGTCCCCCATTCCCAGGTTCTTGAATTCCTCTAAAAGATTAAATATAGTTCTGCTCTGACCTGGAAAACAAGATATGTCTAACGGATTTTTAAGGATTAACTTTTCCAAGGTGCATTATTTAACTCATTACTTCAGTGCTCAGCTGAACTGTCAGATTTGGTCTCTGTTGTGACACTTGGAATAATCTCCAATTAGACACAACAGATTGTGCTGGGAGACCGGACATAAACCAGGTAGTGCTGAGCATTGGCGCTTAGTGGGCAGACTGAGCAAAACATACACTCAAGGGTCCCCTGCCAGTCTGCATGACTAAACATGATGAGATTTGTTGAGAGGTATGTGACGTGGGCCAGCAGTGAAGAGTAGGTGTCAAATTCTTGGCACGCTTGCCTTGCAATGCCAGGAGACACTCAGCTTTGTGCAAAGACAGGAATTGTCTTAAGGGTAGAGACCAGCGATCACTCCTGCAAAGTCACAACAATCTCCTTGCCTCCGTGGCATTCTGGCATTATCAGTACTAGATGGCAACAAGTGACACAGAAGCATCTGTTTGTTCAAAGCAAAACAAGATCTGAGAGTCAGCAGCTCCTCTGCACAGAAACAATACTGTGAATTATTCTGGCTGCAAAGAGACTTCGAAGCAGAACAGAATAGAATAGAATAGAATCAAGTAGGTTGGAAGAGACTTCCAAGATCATTCAGTCCAACTTATCACCCAGCCCTATCCAGTCAACTAGACCATGGCACTAAATGCCTCATCCAGGCTTTTCTTGAACACCTCCAGGGATGGTGACTCCACCACCTCCCTGGGCAGCCCATTCCAATGGCAAATCACTCTCTTGGTCCAGAACTTCCTCCTAACATCCAGCCTATACCTCCCCCGGCACAGCTTGAGACTGTGTCCCCTTGTTAGGTTGCTCAACACAGTGAGTAAGCACATGCTTATCCAACATCTAGTATTAGAGGTACAGGACTTATTCCTCTAACTAGTTTTGAACATGAGTCCTCCCCTTAAAATGAATATTATTTCCTACTGTCAAAGTAGTCCTGCTACTGCAGGCACAAATACTAATCAATGCCTCTGGTCCTCAGCAGAATCAGCAACAGCTTTAACTAGGATTCAGAAAGGTGCTAAACAGGTATTTTCATGTTTCATTTACAAACCCTCCCCTCGTCAGGAAAATTTATGTTTAGTAAATACCTCTGATGACATGAAGCACATTTTATTGTTTGAGTTAAACTAATGTCACAGAGTTAATTAGTAACACATTTCCCCAGGAGGAAATGAGAAGCCATTAAAACTACTGCATTAAAATATCCCTCAGTTACTGCTTCTGTGCAGATGATTTCAATTTTGTTCATCTTCCTTTTATTGTGGACTGGTTTTAGCAGAGCTGTTTGAGGAGCAGCACAAGGTTGACTGCAGCAGAGAAGTGCTGTTTGCAGGTCCTGCTATACTGCCACATGTGCCCACATTTGCCTGGGCCAACAGCCCTGAATCCTTCCCTTCCTGGCCTTTCTCATATCACTCTTTCCTACAGAGACTGTCACTCCACTCTTCCTCAATCCCTTCTTGCTTATCAGCCTGACACTTTCACTTAGTATCTCAGTTGCCCAGTCCTATGCTCCCTAACTGACTCTGAAGCAACATTCCAGGCTTGGGGCAGAGTAGCTGGATAGCTGCGTGGCAGAGAAAGACCTTGGGATGTTGATCAAGTCAGCTAAAGATAAGACAGTGTGTGACCAGGTGACCAAAATGGCCAACAGCATTGTGGCCTGCATCAACAATAGTGTGACCAGCAGGACAAGGACAGGGATCGTACTCCTATACTCAGCACTCATGAAGCCAAAACTGGAGTCCTGAGTTACGTTTTGGGGCCCTTACTATAAGGAGGACATTGAGGAGATGGAGAAGGTCCAGAGAAGGGCAACTAAGCTACTGAAGGGTCTGAAGAACAAATCTTCTGAGGAGCAGCTGGGACAACTGAGGTTGTTTAGTTTAAGAAAAGGAGGCTGAGGGGAGACCTTTTGGCTTTCTACAACTCTCTGAAAGAAGGTTGTAATAAGGTGAGGGTTGGTCTCTTTTTCCTAGTAACAAGTGATGAGAGGAAATGATCTCAGATTGTACCAGGGCAGGTTTAAATTGAATATTAGAAGAAAATACTTCACTGTCAGAGTTCTCAAACACTGGAACAGGTTTCCCAGGGAGACAGTGCAATTCCCATTCCCAAAGATGCGGAGGTGTGCCAAGGGAGATGATTCAGGACCAGACTTGGCAGTTAGATAATGGTTGGACTCAATGATCTTAAAGGTCTTTTCCAAATGAATTGATTCTATGATTCCGATCTGTACCATTCCTCTGTTTCCAGCAGGAAAATCATACCTATTTCCAAAACTCCTATCCTCTGGACAGCCCATGTGTCCACAGTCCCGTGATTCTGGCCTGCTGTGCTGGACTTTTCACCCACAACTCAACAAGGTAACACTCAGCCTTTCAACTGACAGTATTGTCTCCATAACAAGAAAAGGCAAAGAAATAGAAAAGGCACAAAGAAAGAGGATGAGCAGACAGAAAGCCTTTTAATTCACACGAGTTCAAAGTAATATACTCAGAGGATAATGAGTATGATGTACTGCTCATCTCGGTTCAGGACCATGTAGAAATAAGCTGAGCCATTTAACTAATGAATATACTTAAAACAAGGAACAGAGGGATAAAAATCACTGTGAGGTTCAATTATTTCGACAGATGCTGCAAATAAGGTCCCTTAATTCCTTTTGGATGAGCTAATTGCTATGCAGTGATTCCACAAAAAGGTTTTTTGGGGGATTCTTTCACCTTGATTATAAGAGCTAGAACTAGTCCTTCACTGGGACTTCATTCAAGGACTTCTGAGACCTCACCAAGAACTGAAAAATGTTTTATTGCACCATCACATACAGAATGGGGCAAGAGCAGTTTGGATAAGACAGGCTCTCAGCATCAGACTGTTTACTTCAACTCCTGATTGTACTGCTGTTGGACACGCAAAAGGCACATCCATACACAGACAAATGAGACCTACGCCGCCCCAGGGATGTCATGGCACCATGATGTTACAAAGGAATAATGGTAAGGCTTTGTGTATCCTCATTAGTCAAAGATGATAAATGAAATTCTTTAATTCTGCCACTCTAGATTGAGACCAGCACATCTGGAGAACTGAACTCTTCCTCAAAATAATTACCCTTGACTTATGTAATCTCTAACTTTTAATCCTTTCCATAAGTCAAAACAGACATTTCTCTTTTTTTTTCCAGAGTACTCTAGATTGTCAGACAAAAGTCAGAATAAATCCTTATATTCCCTGAAATCCACTTTCTTAAGAAGTTTTCCATTTGAGGATGACTTTAGAGGGAAATGTTAATTTTGAGGGAGGTCTGAGTTTCTTCGGAAATTACATTTATTTACACAAGCAGTTTGCAGCTTAAGAGCTCTGGTTAAATGTTTTGTAGCCCCACACAGCATTATCACACCTGAGTAAGGTACTGAAAGCTGCAAACTCCCATTTCCTAATGTCAGGAATGACTTGTTTACTTTCTTATTGAATAGCATCCTTTCATTTCTGATGCATCATTTCTTCCATTTCTAGTCACAATTGACTCTTCCATTACTTCAGGGCTATCAAATAATGCAAAAGATGGATCATGTGGAAATAGATGTTTGGTACTTTGTTAATACTACTCAGCAGTAACAATCCAAAAAGCATTTTAAAAACTCTAAAAGCCACTCAGAAAATAGATAACATTCATTTAATTTATTTTAGTGATGCTGTTAGTGTCATCCCCAAATGTCCCAGCATTTTCTCTTCTTTTAAAGGCAGTTGAGGATCTGACTGCAATTCTGCTAGCCATTTTGCTACAACTGTTGATTTAACTTGAAAGGATGAGTGTTTTTACTGTACAGAAAACGTCACAATAGAAACAGCCTTGCCCCAGAATACAAGGCTCCTCCACCTTCTGAAATAATGACACTGCAAACTGGAACTTGCCTGGGGGCTCAGACCCACTTGAGAATTAGACTGGGAGATATCTTTGCTGAGACATTTGACTGTCCTAATAGCTTACTTGGCCCCAAAGTAAAAAGTTTTTTGAAATGAGGATATTTCAATGTTCATGCATATGATGCTTTCTTAATAAAAGAAGATGCAGTCTTTGCTGATACAGTTGTCCACATAATGACTTGTGAGAACATCTGGACATGCAAGCTGAGATAAAGGAGCTATCTGAGAACCCTTACTTCCAAACAACATTTGATAAATAAAGACCATAGGTGAAGACTGTGTCCTCAGCAACGTCTGGGTCAGCTCAGCGCTACAGATTGGTTCCTCTTCTGCTGCACTACTTGCCAATGGAGACACCGTGAGGTACCTGTGACAACATCTATCTTCCTACCTTTTACAGCAATGAATAACGTCTGCTAACAGCTTTGCACATCCCATTGACAGCCTCTGATTCAGATTTGTCTCTACAGACATAAACTGCATCTTCTGCAGAAGAAAATGGGACAGATGAAAGGCAGTGGGATTTTTTTGTTATACTGCACACCTGCTCTTCTAAATGTATAAGCTGATATTGATGTACTGTCATCTTTACTACTGAATATCCATCTGAGAACAGGAGATGCTGCACAGAGATTAGATCTCCTGACATCAGTTGGATATATGAGCTGCTTAAGACAAAGGACTTTCTCCCAGAAACTTGAATGGCCTTCCCTACACTAAAAGAACCATCTACCCATATTTCAGTGATAACCTGAAGCAGTACACCCGTGGCAGTTCACACAGGTCACAGTTCACAGTGCATTAACACTATATCTGTAAAAACTGCTTTGAAAAATTTCTACAGCAGCCATTACCCTTCCTTACGAAGCAGTCACACTACAGCTGAAGTGAAAGGACCATTCTCGCAAAGATCATGCAGTGATGCTCCACAGTTGAGGGTTTCTAACATCATGGTGTTAAGCAACTTTTCTTCAGAGAGATCAAGTCAGCACAAAAGAAAGGAAACCGTTGAAGAGATTTGCAATTAGCCAAACTAAGCACTACATGTTAAGGGCACTCAAAGCCCTTCACTTGATGGTGGAAACAGACACTCATTTGCATTTGAAGCACAATCAGGAAAAAATCACGATGCATACTCTCTTCCAACCTTGGTGACACTGTGATACTAAACACAGGAATAGCACTTCAGAAAGAGCTTGTATGAAACAAAGTATTTACTAAATCTCAGAGAAACCTGCTGGTGGGACGTGTCTGACTTCCAGCATCACCAAGGAAATACCCTATTCCAAGCTCTTTGGAGCTGGTGGAGACTTTCCAAGAATATTCTTAAAGTCAGCCCTAGATCAACACACTTGCTCTTCAAACTCATGCTCCTCCACTTCTTTCAGCTCCCCTCAATTCCCTGCACAGACAGCAAGGAGATTGTACCCAGGACCTTCACGTCAGAGAACATGGGAGTAGCTGGTAGGGATACACTGAAGCCTGCATACAGAACATCAATAAAGGCAGTAAATACACTGTGGTGCCATGAAAGAGACCTGATTACAGCCTTTTTCATCTGTAATTAACCTTGCAGATGAAACAGACGGTATCTCATCTAAAAATGCTAATGAAAGAGAAAGGCAAAACACAGCAGAGAAATCTCTTTTGTTGCAGTGCATGAGCAAAGAAGAAAATCAAGAAACCAAATTTGATATGGTCTGTATCTGCCCTATTAGTTTGAGACATCAGGAGAGTTGTCACTAATGGAAAATTCAGCTTATACAAAGAGGCAGCTTTAAAGCAAAGTTTTAGCAGTTTAGGAGAAAGAGAAATAAAAAGTGGAAAATATGTTGCTTTAGAAGCTGAGCATTTATAGAACTGTTTGCAATGAAGTGCAGAAATAAACAACTTCTTGTAGATACTGCCCTCATGCTGCCTTTTAATTGAACTACATAGATCAAGGAGTGCTGCAGGGAAGAGAAAAACAAACCAGTGAGGAATTTAAATGAGTTTTAGGAAGGAATTAGGAAATTCACAATCAAGCCAGGACACAGCTGTAAATATTACAGATCTGAGCACAACGATATAATGGATTTTCATATATGCTGTTTGCAGCAGATCTTATAGGTGCTTGTGCAGACCACCTCCTTCAAGTCAGACCTCACACGATTTACTCCTTTCTGCTTTGTGCTGTGGATGTTACTACAGATCCCTCTTGCACGTGCCCCAACTCCTGTCACAACATCTGTATGTATGGATAACACCTGGACATGACTCTCCACCCAGCATTGCCTAGGATGTGTGGCCCTTGTATAAATCACCAAAATCTTCTCATATGGGAGTGATAATCCCTCTAAATCCCAACAAGCGTTGGGACTCTGTGTTCAAAGAGGTCTGGCTGCCCCAGGAAGCAATTATTTGGTCATAGGCAAGCAGTTCTGAACATTTTGCCCACGGTGACAGGAAAGCACTATGGTATGTCTTCTAGTAAACTATTCACCATTATGACAAGCTTTGTTAGTGTCAGGGTCAGCTTTCTCTTGCCACCTTGCCTAGTTGTTTGAATCAGTAACTTCTGCTTGTCACATTGAGTGTAATGATCTAAAACCCAAATAGCCTGTTTACTTACCCAGTGCCAGGAGGCCTGAGCTTTAACTGGAGATCCCAGATGCCACAAGATAATAGATTATTATAATGATCATCTTCAGAGAAAAACAAAACCCAAAAAAGCAAAATCTGAGTTCTGCTGAAGTCAACAAGAGCTTTGCCAGGAACTCCAGTGTCGGCAGGATTTCATCCAACATTTCTTTCACATTAGATTTAATTAGTGGTCAGTAATGAGACACTCTTAAAATTCTCCACACCTGGGGAAAGAGAAACATGATTAGAGTGTACAGTTATAATTCACAAATTGGATTGTTAGAACTAGTTTTCCTCTGCTTTTTTCCCCCTTCTTTGCCAGGAATAACACAATTAAACTCAGCATCTCCACACATAATTCAGTCAGGAATGACTAAAGCACACTGGTGGAGAAGAAATCTGCTGCAGACTGCTGAGATGGAGGCCTGATTTAGGGTCCTCATTTCAGATTCAAGGAAAAGTAAGATTACTTCACATATGGTGCTTTACAGAAGATTACAAATTAACCCTAAGTCACCCAAGAACATGCCTTCAGATGGAAAATAAATCAAGAGGAAATCAATCCAAAAGTAAACACCTCCTTTCTTCCATCAGGTTAATGAACACAGACAACTTTCCTTGCCCACAGTGCCCTCAGACGAATCAGATGAGATTTTCTCCTAGAAAATGAGCACTCCTCACAAAATCTCAGCTGTGAGTACAGCAGAAATGTGTCTCTGGTCTTAAGACAGGACCTACAGAAGTCCAGGCACTGACAGGCACACAAAATCTACAATGCCATGTCACACCACTGCCTGCTCAGTCCTAGTCACAGACTGGCTTAGCCCTAGTGAGGCTAGCTGAGCCTCATATTCATAGAATCATAGAATCAACCAAGTTGGAAGAGACTTCCAAGATCATCCACTCCAACCTAGCACCCAGCCCTATCCAATGAACTAGACCATGGCACTAAGTGCCTCATCCAGGCTTTGCTTGAACACCTCCAGGGATGGCGAGTCCACCACCTCCCTGGCCAGCCCATTCCAGTGGCACTCTCTCTGGGAAGAACTTCCTCCTGACATTCAGCTTATACTTCCCCCAGCACAACTTGAGACTGTGTCCCCCTGTTCTATTGCTGGTTGCTTGGGAGAAGAGACCAACCCTCACCTGGCTACAGCCTCCCTTCAGGTAGTTGTAGACAGCAATGAGGTCACCCCTGAGCCTCCTCTTCTCCAGGCTAAACAACCCCAGCTTCCCTAGCCTCTCCCCACAGGGCTGTGTTCCAGGCCTCTCACCAGCTTTGTCGCCCTCCTCTGGACACGTTCCAGTATCTCAACATCCCTCTTGAATTGATGAGCCCAGAAGTGCACACGGTACTCAAGGTGTGTCTATTAGAAGCTGTTTCTTTGATTTCCTAAGCAAGAATTTTCTTGGTCACATCACATCCCTTTAATATTTCAAGTCAGGAAAGAACAAAGAGTCGAAGCTGATCTCAACATAATATGATGACATAAAGACCAAGTCAGATGCTAGCTGGAATAATGGCTGGAAATGTGGATTTGATTTCCATTTGCTTTCCTGAGTAAGTGCTCCCTGGTTTTCATTAACATTTGGAAGAAATCACGCTGACTCCAAACCGATTAGAAGGGGAAGCCAGTAAATGTAACATGGATTATGGGATCATTGTCTGGATTAAGCTGACCAGAGAAAGGCTACAACCTCCACTTTCACAAAATGCCATAGCTTCCATTTGTGAGTGCAAATGAGTGAGCAGCATAGTCACAGCTACATTGTTTCATCCAGGATTAATTTTTCTTTTACTTCCCAGAAGAATATAGAATAATAAGCAATAACACCCCCTCAGAGTGTAGGAATCCGGATGGATTTACCCCGACCTGCTTTAAAATGGTGAATGTTCATGATCCCTGGTCACAAATGACAGAGAGAATGGGCCATGGCCAGAAATCTGCAGCAGTCCTGGGAAGGACAGACACTCAGACTTCTGCACTCACAGGACACAGAAGACTGACTGCATAAGGCAATGGGAACAACGAGGACACAGGAAGTTCCACCTAAACATAAGGAAAAACTTTGTTCCTGTGAGGCTGCTGGAGCCCTGGACAAGGCTGCCCAGAGAGGTTGTGGAGTCATCTTCTTTGGAGAGAGTCCAAACCCATCTAGACATGATCCTCTGGGTGACCCTGCTTTAGCTAGGAAGTTGGACTAGATGATCCAGAGAGGTCTATTCCAACTCACACCATACTGGAATTAAGTGGTTTAGTGTGATCCCTCTGTGAAAATACACATTTCCTTGCCCTTCAAACATGCTCTTTGTATCTGTGGGGAGGCAGAAAAGTGGGATTTGTTTCACTATACAGCCTAGAAGTATTGAGTTTCTAACCTGCTTTTGCTCAGTTGAAACCAAAATGAGCAATGACATTCAGCCTAACTGTAAGATCAAATGTCATAAATAGCCTAGTGCCTTAATTCTGCCTTGAAGGTATCATATTTTCATCCTCATCAAGGTATAATTGAACATATCTACCAATGCCACATCCATGGGGAAAAAGTCAGCTTTGCATTTTACACACAATCTGAGATGCTGTCAGCATGCTAAAGAAAACCTCTGTCACTGTGTAGGTTATTTAACACAATCAGGCTCCCATACAATTTACATGAGATTGCTACTGGCATCAGCTGAAAGCTCACCGAAACCACAGAACCTTGGCTGACCTTGCCTAAGCCTTTTTCTGCTTAGGAATTACTTATCAAGAGTACGTTTGCAATGAAAAGACTCACCTCTGCTCCAAAATGCTCCTGGAAATATGCAACCTTCAGAAAACAAGGTGACACTTTATGCTGAGACTGATGAGCAGCCAAGCAATATCACTCCACTATTTTATGTTGCCGCTCCAGGCACTTTGGCATGAGACTTCCTTGAGTTCTTGATAGCAATGGTAAATCTGTGGGACTCAATCCTTAGATACACCACAAATCATATCAAACCGTTCAGGACAAGCAGAAATATACTTCTGAGAAAGCTCCCCACGTGCATAAGGTTTCTCCCTGTATAAAACAGATACATATTGATAAAGCTTAATCCATGCACTGGGGGAATGTTGACACCAGCCTGTATGTTTTACAGCCTTTCTCCTTCTCAGAAGCTGGAGCACCCCGAGGAGCTGTACATATAATTTTACTGATTTGATAATATTATTTCATAGAGTTGGAGTCTATCACTATCTGGCCAGGCTGTATGATCCAGAGGGAGTAACTTGCCACAGAGCCTATTTCTGTTCTAAGCAGAGCAACAGAGCTGTTAAAAATTAAGTGTGGCTGTAGCAGCCTTTCCTCAGGATCCAGGTCTGAGAATAAAGATGTTTCCCTGCAGCAGGAGGGCAGGGAACTTGGAAACTTGAACAATTGCTTCTTTTTTTCTGCAGGACTCTTTGACTGCAACATAAAAGCAAGCCTCTCTTTCCAATTCTTTTTAACTCATCTCTTTTAATGGAAGTGATGCCAAAACTCCTGGGAGCACAAGCACGGCCCAAAAGAATATAAATCCTTCTCCCACTTTCTCTCTTAAGCTCTATTAAATCCCCTTATATTATGCTGAATTAGATAACAGGGAGGACATTAATATTTTGCAGATAAGAAATAAGCTGCCCTCTATTAAACAGCCCCTATTATTTATATCCATGTGAGCAACAATTATGGTTCAGAAGATGCTGGTTTCCCTGGGGTTTTGTCTTTTGTTTGTTTTGTAAGGTTTTTGTTTTAAACCATTTGCATATCTGAAATAAACTTGCAAAGCTGGGGACAGAAGTTATTAAAGTAATGGGAAAAGCCTGATGGAACAAAGCTAATCCAGAACATGGATTGAGGAATATTATATAACTATAAAAATATTCCTCCAAAAGCAAGTGAATAGTGCCCTGAATCTGCAGGGATGACATCACCACCTCCTAAGAACTTAATTCCCACAGATCCATTGTATCTTATTATTATTTACAGGGAGAGCACTGAGTGAGATTGTCTGCAAACCGCACCCAGTGTGCAGCCTTTAGGCTGCTCGGGAAGGGCTCCTGCCTTTAGTGGCTCCAGTACCTGGGTTTGCAGGCTTCTCTTCTGTTTCTGGAGCTGCTGAGATGTGGATCACCTTCAAATCGATCTGCTTCTGCAATGGGGGAGTTGACTGCTTTTAATGGCTAAGGGGTTTTGAGCTGTTAGGTGTGGGGAGGAGTATCTGAAAGAAAGTGGAAAAGGGCCTTTAGGCGTTTTGTCCAAGCAACACATAAAAGCGTTAAAAAACAAATGAGAGATCTATGTTTTTTATTCTCACTTGAGCTGTAAGAGTCACAGAGCACTGGAATGGATTCCCCAGGGAGGTTGTGGAGTCTCCTTTTCTGGAGAATTTCAAGGCCTGTCTGAATGTGTTCCTCTGTGACCTGAGCTAGATTGTATGGTACTGCTCTGGCAAGGGGGCTGGATTCAGTGATCTCTTTGGGTCCCTTCTAACCCTTAACATCCTGTGATAGGTTAGTCTGAACGGTAGGTATGGATTACACAACCTCAGATAAAACAAAATTCATGTGGCAATTCAGCAAGAACTGTTGATGAGACAATCACCAAATAAACTGTCTGAATCTGCATTTCTGAGGTACAGGTTTGATTGTCCAGCAGCTAAATTGATGGCCACTTGAAAGCTCAGTGCTCAAGTGATTCAAGAGAATGTTCAATTGCCATTAGTAAACATGCAACAGGAGTTAAATGAGAAATTCCTTGTACCTATTGACATTAGCAAGACTGGGCAAACTTGCTGTAACCATTTCCTTGATGAGTGAAACTTTTCCTCCTTGGTAGAGAGCATGCCTTGTAATCTTGATGAATGTGCTTATTATTTGAAATTGTTTGTTCTATCATTGCCTTGGCAAATGACAGGGAAGAGATTGTCAGGAAACAAATACTTGTGGGTATTCAATCTGTATGTTTAGTCACAAAAAGTACACAATTTTCTGCTTCTGAATAAAAATCTGTTCTTCCCCTGCAATATTTGCTAAGTGTTCTCCTGTAAAACAGAGAACTACAAATAAGCATAAAGAAGTAAAAGTTACAAGCAGAACAAGGGTTTCCCAGTCAGATTATGGCATAATTCTATTTCTGTTCAGCTAGCCACTACAGTGGGTAGTCCCACTGAGATGTTTCATCTCAAACTATAAGTTGCATCCACTACTCTCACATAATAACATTGTTCTTCCCCTCAGTTATCCTTGTGGCCAAAGAAATGAACCTGCAAACTCCTCATTAACCTGCAATTTCAATGCACTCATTATAAATCCACCTACAAAAGATTTCACAGCATCAGGCAGGGAGATCATGTTAATAATTTACCCCTACAGTGTATAAGCCATATAAATCTCTGCAGGACTGATTATGTGCTTGGCTCTTCTCAAACACTGCTACGCAAGAGAGCAGAAAGTCAGGCGAGCAGAGGGAAGGTATCTCTCCTCTCCTCCTCCCAAACACTGCACTCTCCACTCCCTGGCCAGCCATATAATGGATTTTTGTCTGAGCTCTGGAGAAGCCTTCCCTGTAGTCAAGTGAAGAAATAGCCTGACAGACTGCTCCCTGTGTCTAATCCTGCAAATCAGCACCAATAATCGTCTTAACTGTTCAGCAGATCTATTTTTAATGAGGGCCATCCTCTATTTGACTTTTGGCTCCGATTCCAGATGTGAAACTGCTGGCCGTTGGCTGATACTGGGTTTGCACTGGGACTGTATAATCCAGCAGGATTATTCAGTGAGATGCTTCCCTCCTTGCATAACTGAGGAGACCTTTCTTATTTATTATCAGAATTGAATGTTTTCTATATTCAGGCCAGAAAAGCTGCTCTCTATCCTCTGTGCATTGATATTTATCCATTTATAAATGCAATATTCTGAACTTGGATAACTGGCTACTAATATGGGGGCTTTCAGCTTTTCAGCAACTTGTGTCATTAAATCTCGGATGATAACATATTTAACTCTTCACCAGATTCAGATTTTCCCTGGAAAAAAAAAACAAACCAACAACCAAACAAACCACCACCTCAGATTTTAATCATAGCCCAAACCTTATATAAGTCTTCAGGATATGATTCATAGCACAGTTGCATTGGGTGACAACTGCATTCTGAAAGATACACATAGACATTAATGTTGTCTGCCAGAATATCAATTTTCTTTGAAACATATAAACTCACACTGCCTTCCTCTGACTGAAGGAAGAAATCTGTCAATGTTTTTGAAGTTCAATATGAAATACCTCCTTTGCGACAAGAACTGAGTGGGAAGATTTTTCCTGTTCCCTGAAGAAGTGTTAAAAGTCTGGAAATGTTTCATGTTGTGCATCAGGACAATCTATCAACACTTGAAGGAGCAGAAATCAGATTTCTTGTCATTGGTTCTGTGCAGCTGAAAAGTTTCATTCCTGTAGCTTGAAAACATTTTGAAGCAGTTACATCTTTTTTTTTTTTTCCACATGGAAATACTACCTAAAGCACTGAGATGAAAAAAATAATGTCTTCTACAAACCCAGCAGTTTTCTTGGTTTGAAAGTGATTTTTAAATCCCTAAAAAATAAGCCAAGAAATTTATTTAAATATTTATCATTTACCAAAGGAAAAATTCTACTGTTATCAGGAAATATCATCCCAGGTCTGTGGATAGAGTTACCAGCATTATAGTGTCTGAGTTAAAACAGTCAATGTAAATAAGAACAAAAGAGAATTACTGTAGCTTGGTCTTGTGTTGCTTCTGCAACATCTAGGGGAAGACAGGGAACAGTGGGGGCAGCTGCTATCTGTTTAATGAAGCAGCCATATGTTTCTATCCAGGAATCTTACAGACATTAAATACTCCTTTTGTTTTAATTAAGGAAAACACTCTGACATGATTTTATCTTACGGGAATTGGAAATTTTCAGAGACAAAAGATGTCCCCATTTTGACTGTAATGGCTTTGGCTTTTCCTACCTGAAACCAGAAAGATTTCCTATGATTTTTTGCCTGTATCTCTGCTCTCTTTCCTTCACACATCACTTCTCATTCTGTCCTACCAAGTATTTCTGCAGCAATCTGCACACTGCTGAAGCCAGCCACAGAACAGAGCCTGCAGACGTTCAACATGTGCCCTGTTGCTGTGAAAGCTTTGTGCCCCACTTGGTGTGTGTACTCAGCCAGCCAGGGGACACGGGCAGACTGGTTGATTGCACTTTTGTGTTTCCTAGGAAACCAGAACATCCTGGAAATGCATTATTGCCTGATGAAAATAGTTCATTCAGTGATTTAACTGTTTTCTCTGGATTTAATTTGGTCCCAATGTCAATTTTCTTTCTTTATTTTGACTCTTTGAGTAGAAAAAAAAAATCTCTCATTTCACTTTTACCCATGTTTTTAAATGGATAGTTCATAGGAGTTGGACAAAGACACAACAAAGGCTATTGGCAGGACTGGAGACTGATCTTTGATATATTGACCTTCTATATCAGTGCTTCAGGCTTTCTTTAGGTAATTAAGTTTGGGTTTTTTGTTTTTTGGGTTTATTTTTAATAAATGCTGTGGTTATGTTTGAAAGTTCAGACAGACATCATCATGTTTCAGTGACTCCAAGGGATGTCAAACCTATGGCATGTATGTACCATCTACCACAGACTAGTCCCACAGCTAAATGCCATGGGATTGCTCTGGCCTTGATTGCCTCTACATTACAGAGCTGGAGATTTTTTTAACTCATGCATTTTTAAAAGCATTTGATTAATTTTGAAAGGTCAAGTAAAATGTTTTCCCATGCCTTGCATTTACTGCCATTTGAACAAAAGCTGGAACAAACAATTATGAGATGCAGCTAGAGATTATGGGTGTGCAATCAGTACCTGCGTAACAAGGCTGGCTTGGAAAGAGCTGGCAGTAGACACTCAGACTCTTGTTGTTACCGTGCTGTCTGAACAAGCTATCGCATACAATATACTCTTACTTGAGGACAATCCCTAATGGACTGAACCACTACATCACTGTAATATGATTTAAAATGACATATAGTCATAAACATCTGCTGTATCACGATCCAGTTTAGTAAAGTCAAGCTCCTGTGTGTATTGCAACGAAGAATTCAGCAGCTGTTGCCAAAGTCTTGCCCTTTCCATCTTCTGTGCCACTATTAGCCACCTCCAAGAACAAGAAAATCCATAGAATAACTTGGAGATGAGGCAAGACTCAGATCAGAATTCAGTGGAAGATGTCACATTGCATGGTAGGTTAAAACATCCATGTAGTCACAGCAGCCCACATACTCCCACATAAATAAATGAGTGTACTTGCAGAAGCTCTTGTTGTGGAGTCATCCCACAAACATCTGTGCTAATTGCTACACTTCCTCCTCCAAAGGATCATGGGGATATGGGTCGTATTTGTAGGAAGTTAATTGACTTTCCTGAGCTAAGAGGGGGATGAGTTAAGATTGACTGAGAATACACACTATGCAATAGAAATTAAAGTAACTCCAGTAGCTGCATAGATCAGTATGTTAATGTCATCTTCTATGAAAGAAAATTACCTAAAAGAGATCCATCACTAGCATTTTTGACTGCCACCAGCTCAGCTATGCTGTTTTAAAGTATCATGGCTTTAGAGAATGCATAGCATTTCCTGACCTTCCCACTAGGGGGTGAAATTCATGGGCAAGAGTAGTAAGTAGCAACACAGATCACCTTTGGGGTTATGGTTATGAATGACCCTTAGCCCTGACTGGCCAAAGATTTCCCCCAGCGCTTTAGTTCAGCCTCAAATATTGATTCTGGATCTCAATGTTTTCATTTTCCAGCAACCTTTGCCAATGACAGACTTCAATAAGTAATTAGGGGCACTACACTGTAAAAAGAACAATTCAGAGAAAATCCTAGGCAAATTGTCTTAAAAACCCAGTATCTACACACTGAAAAGTAGAACATATGCATAACAGAAGAAGAGAGAAAGGAATAACACACTTGTCTCTGCTGTTTGGCTTGTTGTGTACTGCCTACGGTGTACAGGTACATTAGTTAACATTCCCACCCCCCTGCTCCCAACAACATTTCACTTTCACAGACGTTAGCATATCAGCAGGCAGCTCTCACACAGTTGTTTCAGTCTTAAAATCTATCTGCTAAGAAAATTTATGTAATCCAGTGACAGATTGGGCTCTTGCTGTGTAGACAGAAGAAATAATCAAGTACAGGGCAGAAAATCCCAGACATCCATATGAGTACTACCAGGGAAACCAGTTGGTTTCTCAAAATACACAGAAGATGTCAACAAATAACAGTAATGTAGTGAACTATGGCATGGAATGGCTTGACCTCTATTCTAACACAGGGCCTCACTTGTCCAGCTTGGATCTAATCTTTCATCTTTGTGGTCATTTTAAAAGGAAATGCAAAGCTGGCACAAGTCTTGCAGGAAGATTTGGGGTGCAGCAGAGATGTGTTTGATATCTGTTTCATCTCTTGTTGAGTAGTTCTTTGGAAGTTGTGTGAGAGCAGTTGTGGAGAGGAGACATTCTCCCCTCTAATCTGTCAGAGGCTGAATCTTTTTAAAGTAAGGTCTGCTTACTTGTGTTACAGCTCCCTGACTCATGACACACAAGTTAGCACATCCATAGCACAGGCCATGGCAGCAGGAAATGCTAGGAAAGCTGCTGCAGTGTCTTGAGCTCAAATGAGCTCCTCTTTCTCACTGAGGAAGTCACGGAGATGAGACTTGACTCCCTGCTATATGTTTTCTCTTAATTAGAGTGAAACTCACACCACATTTATGTTTCAAATGTCACCTAACAGAAATGCTCCCTGTGTTAGTTAGCACAGGCTCCCCAAACCCTGTGGAAGACATCTGCTATGTATAGATAAGGAAATACAGGAATGGTAATGTGCTATTCAACTTCCTTCTTCACAGAAGCCAGAGGTCACCCTTCTAGAAGCTGCCTCTCTTCCAAACCATGCATACAAAGACTGAAGCTGATCTTAGCAGACCAGTTCATGGTCGGCATTTCAGCCCAAGATTCTGAGCTCTTGACTGCTGAAATAGAATGACAGAATCAACAAGGTAACAAAGCTCTCAGAGCTTAAGGGAGCCAGACCTCATCCCAGATCACTGCTTTCCAAGCTCAGGGCTACTACATTTGCCATGCTTATAAACAAGAGGCATCTGACCACAGGTAAAACATTCAGCCACTAGAGCCAATAGACTGGACATACCTGTCATACAATCATGTGCAATAATAGATACTTCTGATGCCCACATTTACCAACACACAGGCATTCCTCACATGGTCTTCCTTGCCTTCCAGTCACCACTCTAAATGAGAAAAGCAGTCATCTGACTAAAGCCTCCACCAGGTTCCTATGAGAGGGAAAAAAAAAAAAAGAGGCAGGCAAGCAACCTTTGCCACAAGGCCTTGGGACATGCTGATATAGGTGAGATTCTTAACATCTGACAATGATGGGCTCCAGCTGTCCTCCAGGAAATTAGAAGGATGCTAGGCAGATGCTTGCCACCTGAATAACACTGTTCCCTAAAGAAATTAGTGGAAAATGTTTTCTTCTGGTCACCACTGACTTTGTGTTAACATCTAACGTCTTCCCCCTGTCTGCTTTATGTATTTTATTTTGTATTGTTGCCTTGCTGTACCTAGGTTATTTAGCATAATGTGACAGAACTAGCTTTTCAGCTAAGAAATAACAAATACTCTAACAGATTTTGTTTCTCTGCTCTTGTTTTTCATTCCCTGATGGGTAGCACTGTGCTTAGTGTCTTACAGAAAAGTTGTTGCAGAAAGGTAACTGCATTCCTCAGACACTTCCAATGCTCCTTTTTTCCCACCCTCCTAATTTTTCTGTATCTCATGTGACTTCTTTCCTTCCTCCTCTTCTCATGTTATGTTTCTTTTGATTTTCTGTTTTCTTTATCTTTATCATTTGTCTTGAGCTGCAGGTGCCCTGCAATACCCCCAGTCCTTCCAGCTGCTCTTGTTTTTCAAATCCCTGCAGCTGCAGACAGGAAAAAATGCAGGAGTGAATCCTGTGGTTCTGAGAGAAAAGCCAGAGGTGGACAATCTGACCAAGGACTGTGAGGGATAACAGCCCTGAGAAACAAGCACACTGTGAACATAATTTGAAGATAAAACAAAAAAATTTAACCAGAGAAACTGAGGGGGCTGAAGGGGAAACCTTCCATCTAATTTCAGTGCCTCCTGGTTTCCTCACTCTCTTAGGATCTTTTCAATTGGAGTTAAATTTCATGGTCCATAGACAGGCCACTTTCCAACTGACCATCATTATTCTACTCATCCTCCCCCTGAAGGGTGCATCAGGCCCTATTAACACAGTGAAAAAATATGTATTTCGAACTGACACACCAGCTGGGCATACAGAACCCCAAAGATGTTAATTCCAACACTGGTCCTCTTGTTTGTTTGAGGCAACTGCAGTAATGAAACTGAGCGCCCCAGGCCTGACAGAAAGCAGGTGTTTGATTATTAACAGCTAGTTCTTCAGCCAAAAGTGGTAACAAATTAAACAGCCATCTGAGATGTTAAATAATAAACCCATGTATTCTGGCACAATTTGCCATCTGTGGCTTGCTTACTAAGGGCTCAGTCTTCAAAGGCACTGAGTGCCTTAGTTCGAATCCAGCAGAGCATGAGAGTGAGTGCTTGGTTTTAAATGCATACAGTAGCAGCAAAGCCCAAGAAACAACTCACAGAATGAACATTAAGCCTATAGTTAACTACTTTTCTACAATAAAGACAGATAAGTCAACAGAACATTGAATTTATATATTAACATGTGAACAAGCACCTCCTTAAGTAAAGCAAGAGATGAGTCACTTCAAACTTAGGAGGAAGTTCTTCACAGAGAGAGTGATTGGCATTGGAATGGGCTGCCCAGGGAGGTGGTGGAGTCACCGTCCCTGGAGGTGTTCAAGCAAAGCCTGGATGAGGCACTTAGTGCCATGGTCTAGTTGACTGGATAGGGCTGGGTGCTAGGTTGGACTGGCTGATCTTGGAGGTCTCTTCCAACCCAATTGATTCTATTCTATTCTATTCTAAATCTACGCTATTAGGAATAACAATCCCACAGCAGATATAGGCAGCCTGGATTACTTTACAACAGTTAATATCTTAACCCGGAGCAATAAAGTTATGGTAATTCAGGGAAAAGATTGGACATGAATTTCAAATGTGATTATTTTAGCAGACCTCACAAGCAATGTTTCCTGTAAAGGGTAATTTCACATTTCTAAGGTTCAGCAACTACATTGCTGTGCACAGGACCTTAAGAAACATCAATTCTGAAATACAAAAACCTATTTCTTTAGGTCTGGCACATTACTGCCCAGGTGTTCAAGCTCTCTCCACAGAGGCAGCTTTGTGTGGAAATGTTTCCCTAAAAGCCATTGCTGCTAAATGAAGGAAAAAGCCAGAAATTGTCATTTCCACAGGTGTAAGCTAACTGCTCAGCCTCCAAGCAGAGTTTTCATTGCAGCATCACTGTAGAGAATACATGCTTCAGTTTTACAGCAGCAGTGCACAAAAGCCAGCATTTTTTTTCCACTCTTTGATACTTTCCCTTCTTTCTATTAGGTCCAGCAAGCTGATGGTTCTGAGAATTTTAGCTCATATGAAAAAAAAATAAAAAATTCAACACTAGGACTTAACAGTTGCAATAAGAAGATTAAAAATGTACCCTAAATATGCCTTTCAGAACCAAAGAGGAGGTACAAGTAAGAAAATGTCCTCATTTTTATAAACCAGCCTTAATTTAGGAGGCTTAATTTACAATCTAATGGCAAGCATTGACAATAGTGCTGTTAAGTATCTGCTCCATCCATCTGAAATCCTGTTGGTTCATTTGACCTGATGACCTTCATTCAAGTACATAAACAGGTGTGCTTCTAAACAAGAGATGTTGGCAGGAAATATCCCAGGAAGACTGAACTTTAAAGTAGTTATCTCCAAACTTCTCTAACTGCTCTACTTGTCTATGCCATCAAATGAAAACAAATACTGTATTAGAAAAAGAAGCAGCTGTAGATGATTTTAATCATTGTCTTAAGCACTGAATTAGAAACAACTTCAAATGGTTTCAATATTGAAAACATTTGCTTGTTCTTCATATATACAGCATGATCATTCCATATTTCAAATTGGCTGCTCCCTAGCTTGAATATCTTGTGAGAGGGCAAATGTGACATTGCAGACATGCAAGGGAATAACAACTTTGTCCAGTAAGTGTCCATGGCAGATGCTCAGATCCCCAGGAAACTGTGACATCAAGTGAGATGGGACAAGGGGCTGTGTTGATCACTCAATTGTTTGACTGTGTGTGCTCCTGCAACACACTGGGTCTACTGAAGCTGCAAGTAATGAAGAGTTATTAGTCATCTTGCTGCTATACCCACTTCTGCCATCTGGACATTGCTCTTGCATTAAACAGCAGCTTATTCTAAGACCTCCCTTTCTGCCACACTTCCATATGAAGAACAGACTCAGAAATGCTTGAGACATGTTTTGTGGTCTATGCCAGTTGCCTGATCCTTCTTTCCTCACCAAAGAAGATCTATTCTAGTCTCCTTGAGCAGAGAGCTCCATGTTGGCAAACCTCCATTTTTGATCCAGCTCAGGGACAGCTGATCCCAAACAGAGACAGATGATCTCAGGGGAGCTGGGCAGAGGATGACTGGCAGCTGAACTATCAAGTCATGGACACATGAAATTTTTTTTTGGCTATTAGGAGAATCCCCTTGGCTCACTGATAAACCCACATGAAACACAGACCAGTCTCATGCTTCAGAACATCTTTGGGGCTCCCTTGCACCAATTAATACTACAGTGGTAAAATTAATTTATAGTGCTTTCATTATGAAGGCCTGGATAAGCTGACCTGTTTGTACATAACCTGAGTGACACTTAAGTCACTCGGGTTGCTTTTACTAACTTTCCGCACTCGTTAGTCTCTTGTCTTCTGCTACTTCATGTGCTTTATGGTATCATTACAAAAACAAACTAATAAGACCTGCCAACTTTGATGTCATTCCCTCTGGCTTTATATTTAGTTCCCCTAAAATTAAATACTATATTTAATTTCTTTAAGATATCAAGTAGATGCCTTAAGGCAAGCTGTAAGGCAAAAATATTCTTTGTTAGAAAACAATACCACAGTGACTATACTGCATATTTACCATTTCACCAGGCAGATAGATGACATAAAGAAACGCTGCTCCTGCTATTTCTTGCAATTCCAAGGTGAGGGAACTCAGCACAAATTCATTTTTTCTTTGCTGTTGCCTTTTTTTTTTTTTTTAATATATAGGCACCAGTTCCAGATGTCTATAAAAATTAGAGCATCTGAGTAATTCAGTATTCCCAAGTACTAGCATTGTGTAAGCAGCACAGATGGTCAGTCCTACAGCTTTGGATGTATTTCTCCTGATGTGTGAGGTGGAAATTGCAGTGCAGGAGAAGTGAGATACTGAGCTTTTTATTAGTTTTATTAGGTGGCTGACGTTCTGCTGGAAGACAGTCAGGCTATTTCTGGTTGCCATGTGTGCTGCTGGTCATACCTAAAATGGAGAAGAAATTGTGGAAAGATGCGAGAACTGTCATGATGCAGAAGCAACAGAAGGATGAAAGTCACTGGTCTGGACAGATTACAATAGAATCACATATTTTTAATCTCCTCGGAGGACATTATCATCAGCATTGGCGATGAGTGGAGATATTCTGCTCTATGACAAAATAACCAACTGACTGTATACAAGGAGAAACAAATGCTAATATATAAAGAAATATTATGGACTTCTTGAATCCAAATGTCTAGATGAAAAGTGATAGCTAAGTACACTTATAAAGAAATAACATCTGCACAGGCAAACAGCTGTCATGATTTTAGTGTCTTGCTATCTCTCATTAAATACAGTCCTAGAGTAAAAGTTTCTCCTTACTTTCGTATTATTGAAATAAAAATGACAGAAAAATAAATTCAGCCCTGCCTTAGCTTTGTGATTTAGCATCTCTGATCAGTAACAGGTTTTTCACAAAGCCCTTCAACATCTGCAGGAAGAATCCCTAGAATTGTGGCAGCATTGCTTTACTCCACAGCAGCCTGATCTAGTCGGATGTGTTCCTCCTCACTGCAGGGTGATTGGACAAGATGACCTTTGAGGTTCCCTTCTGACTCGATGCAATCTGTGCATCTGTGAGTAAAACTGTTTATATTTCCAACCTGGCAAAATACAAAAATAATCTGTTCTCTAATCTATTTTTAAAAGCACACATATTTGGATCATTTTCACATGCTAAACTTTACAAGGATCAGATAAAAAGTTGTTTACAGGATATTGCTATCACTCTGTCCACATGGCAGGGACAGCTGGGATCTTGCCAAGACACTGAGCTGCAGCAATAAAAGTACCCATCTCATGAAGTGTGGCAGGACTCTGTCTTGCCTAGATGCTTCTCATTGCTGCCTTTCACCTTGCAATTAACTCACACCTTCAGCTCACTGAAGTATTTGCTTTCTTTGGGAAGCCAGGTCATGTCTGACATGTGAACTGCTCACATCATCACTCGAGGCGGTACAATGTTTATATGTACAAAGAATTAAAGTGGTTTGTGTTTCTTTTTTTGCTGCAAATGATAAAGGTGTTATGGTATAATTCTTATTCCTCAAAAATATGCTGCATTAGTATTGCAGCAGAACAACATAGTAGCTCTGCATTAACATTCCTACCTGGCATGGCAGCACAATTTCCTTTAATTATCTAACAGGACTAAATTATGTGTTGTCACTTTGAGTCAGAGTGACATCTACACAAGTTATTTGCTCAAAACTCTGGTGTCCAATTTCTAAAATCTTCTGCTGGTTTTAACTCCTATTTGCTCTAAAAATTGTACACATCAAATGAAAAAGCTTTAGAAGTTACATTCTTCTGCTACATCACCAGAAAGGATGACTCTAAATCTTACTCTGGTGCTTACATTAAAGTTGTGTTGACACACGAAACAGATGAACGATGCTTTATATTGTCTTCCATATAGGACACCTGGCAACAATATGCAGATTAATGTCTTCAAGGCTGGGAAGGTGAGAATTAAGAGCACCCTTGAGAGTGCTCCCAGATACACTCATAACATAGATTCTCAATAGGATGGGGGTCAGTTACTTTTATAAAGACAATTTACAATCCAAGCATTTCCCTGCCAGCTAGTCTGTGTGCAGAAATTATTACATCTATTCCTAACTGCAAGAACACATTATGCAAACTGGTCCCTGCTTTGATGGCTCAGCATATTACTGGGTCGCCTGAACTGTTGCAAACACTATCCAAAACACTCTCAAAGGTTGGATCCTCTCCTAAATTTGCACCAAAATTTCCTTCATTTCTGAAAGTGCAGGATAAAGTTTTGCTTTAGTGGTTGTGGACCCCCCATCTAATCCCTATGCAAGGTGCTGCCCAGCACTATGAGCTCCCTTTGTCACATTCTGACCTATTTTGGTATCTGCAGCTCAGGGGTGTAAAGAATATTACAGCATGTCTCTTGAAATAAGAGGAGAGCAATAAAGCTGATGGCAGAGCTGGAAAATATCACCTTCAAGGGGAGTAGAACCGGCAATGTTTAGTCCAGACACTAAAAGAAGTTATAACAGCCTTAAGCTGCATGATTTTGCTGACCGGGCTTCTCTCTGCAGTTCACACTGGTGATGGGCAAGAAAGAGCAGGTTTGAACTGCAGAATGGAGTCTAAAAGCTAGGAAAAAAAAACCCCAACAAAACAACAAGTGTGTTTTTGGTGTTAGAATTCAGCCATGGCAGCACAGGGATGGATCAACATGAGGTGGCCTCAATTCGTCATTACGGCAAGAGCAGGAGAAAGGACAGCGTGGGTCAAATTAGGGAAGTTGAAAGTTAGACGTTAGGGAAGTATGTGTTAGGAACGCAACAGAAACAGTTGAAGCCTGCTTTGGAATCAGGTTTATGTGACCCCTAGAAATTCTTTTCCTCCCTATTTCTTATTACTGTAAGTATAGTTGGAAGAGTTCTGCAGTCCTTCTATACATTGAGCAGTCACAGAAACACCTAAGGCAACAGTATTTCTCCCAAGCAGAGTTTCAGCCAGCAAATTCCCTCAGTTTCTTGACAAAATGATTCTGGTAGAAGCCAACTGTTACGTATTCAGAGGTATGTGGGGCAGTTTAAAAATGAAATGCTTTACAATGAGACTTACTTTCTCCTTGTTTCAATCCACAAACAATTTTCAGTCTCACCTGATGTTTATGAGCCTCTACAGTCACACTGTCCTCCATCCTAATGAAAACAACTATGGTACACACACATTTTTTTCTGGAATGTCTATATTGGGCCACTGTGTAACTTATGATCTGTGTACTTGCCAGTCTGCTGGTGTTTCAAAATTAATCACAGTCACCTTGTCTTGTGTCTCTGAGGCACTCAGTTCAGGCTGAAAGTGTAATCCAGGTACTCTGTTTTGCTCCATCACGATACCACTTGCTTTATAAAGGCATCCAGAGAAGTGAGGGGAGAGACAGGGGTGAGTGGAATCAACAATTACGTTTTATTCGGAGCAGATCACTGGAACAGACAATGCACTCTTGACCTACCTCTTTGTTACTTTCTATTATGACATTTTCATTGCATAATCTGTATACAATATACCAATAGATATCACAAAATCCAGTAGGAGGTGAGAAAACCTGCAGTGAGAGGAGTGAATGCTTTGGGTGGCCACAAGCTTGTGCAACTGACACAGGACTGGCAGAATCTGCTTGTGACCCTGTTACACAGATTGGAAGAGATGCTCTTAGCATTAATTAGTGGAGCAGGATGAAATTTTTCAGCTGGTCTTTCAAAATAGAGAGTTGTTAAGGACAGAGAAGTGCAGATGAGATGTTTGAAATAGCACTAACACTGGTAAACAGTCACATACTCTGTATGGTAAGCACTTCAATTCTAGTGGACGGCAAGAATGCCAGGTATTTGAGAGGAACAGTGTTGGCTGAGTCACGTTCTGCAGAAGCCTGTTGACAGGTAAGAGAGTGACAGTCAGGTATCAGATGTAATTATACTTCTTAGACTCAGATGCAGTCACATGACTCCTTCATTCAAAAACTGTTAAGTATTGCCTGTGGATACCTTGAACTGCAGACGAATGCCTGGGCACCCTTAGAACTCTTCATCATCGAAATCAAAGCCTTTACACTTAATTATGGCAGAGAACTGTCAGGAGCACATGGCAGACAGAGAAACGCAAGGATTATTTCTTTTTGCTTAATGAGCACTCTGCTGCCAGCATCAGCTATACAGAGAACAGGTCTAGAGATCAGTTCCACATGTCACAACACAGGTCAGCAGAAGTTGGCAAGTAACCTGAAGACAGCTCCCTGTCCTGTAAAGACAGGATGTAACTGAGCTGGTTTTGTACTTAACCGTGCAGCCACTGTTTGTCTTGTTCCCTGCTTACATAGCTAGTTTGCTTGTACATCTGCTTTCCCTTTTTCCATTACAGATCATTTTGTGCAGCAGGGTAAGAAACAGCAGCAACACAAATACAAAGTGAGAGCCTTGGTCAAGAAAACCCATTCAAGAAGCACCACAAAGTCACCTCCAGTTTCCCAGTGATTCTGAAGTCAGTAAAAGCTATCAGTTGGCTTACACATTAAAAGTTGTATTTATAACACACTCCACATACATGACATGGGCATTGTCACATCAACTTACACACTAAAGAGTCATGTAAGCCTAACAGTCAAACATCACCTAATAGTATGAACTCCAAAATGTTGTGATTATTTTGCTAAGCAAGTCTGTAGCTGCCAGACCTAGGCTTGTGACAATCTGAGAGATGGGCAGAAGTACTTGTTCCTTTTCATTCTTTTCAGACTCAAATATAATCCTGAAGATACTAAAATATTTATGATGCTAAATATTTAAATTCTTCCACCTTGCTGGCCTGGATACTTCCTACTTTCCCCCAAAAAAAGAGAGAGAAAAAAAAAAAAGAGATAGTCCTAACATATGCGAAAAAACATACAAAAAGCTAAATAGAAATAAAAAATGCATTCAGCAGAGGAGACTATTTGTGAAATAACAGCTTTAGTAGAATGGTGATAAAGCATTCCTTGTGAAATACAGTTTAATATATTATAAAGGCACAAGAATGAGAAATTTCTTTTCTCCTTCTTCATTGGCACACAGAGAACGGAAGGTGAAGGTCAGCTCATTTTATAAACCTTAAGGGTTAGGTTTGAAATGTAGAGCCAGATTTGATTCTAAAGCTCTTCATACTTCAGAGTCAGATAGTCACATGCCAGAGGCCTGCTGTATTTTTATTAGCAACATGTACTTTGCTTTCTAGGAATATCCAAATGTGCAGATGGAGGGCGTTAGTTGAACTCACAAATAGGCATTAGAGCAGCCATGTTTAGTATTGACCAGAGGCAGACCTATTGAAGATATAAAACTACAGGCCCCAAGATGAGATAGCTTTCTCTTTTTTCTAACAGCTTGTTCACGGAAAGTAAAGAGAGGCTAAAACCAGATACTACTAAAGAATGCAGATACAGAAAGCTTCCCCAGGTAGGAATTTCAAGCCAGGCACTGGTGACTGCCAGGTGCAGGCTACAGATAACTTTCAGGGTTTCAGATGAGGGAGTTCTTGCTCACCAAGGGAACTGTCCCTCTCTCAACCAAATGTATTCTCAAATCATGATGGGTGACCTCTGAAAAGGGAACATAGAATTTCTTAAATTTACTTTAGAGAATGCCTAGATGGACTCAAAAATCCTATCTTCTTTTAGGTACTTATTAACTGAGACATCCAGATACTCTTTCACACTTGATTTTTACTGGTCAGCCTTTATGTTTTCCAGAAAGAGATGAACCAGAACTATCCACAAATCCATGAAAGCCACTAATGTTGTCATGTTGGCTACAGAAAACACATGACCAAACATCTTCCAGGTATGTTACTAAAACTAAAGGAATAAAGTTTGTGTTTCCAGAGTTAGACAAAGACACAAAACCCCCCAAACAAATAAAATGCCAGTTTAACTTTGGCAGTTTGACTTTCAAATGCAGACCCAAAACGTTCAAAACAAATGGAGTATTTCTTTCATTTCCAGCCATGTGGATTAATAGATAGGTCACATTTGAAAGGGTTTGCTCTAACACCAGACTTTATTTCCTTCTCCCATTCTTGGTTCTACAATCCTGGTGTATGAAAGGTACTTTAATCCTTTAGATTTTCAAAGTTTTATTCACCTTGATGCAGCCGCAATCATGACTTCAGATCATCTTATTACAGATCCAAAAATCTGCACTACTACTCATTGCTCTGTGATCAGCAATGAGAATTCAGAGCTCATAAAAAAGAACTAATCAAGAGCAAGTAATTTTCCAGAATAGTTTAGAAGCATAATTAGAATTTGAATTCACTGAGAGCAAACTGCCCTAAGTGATGTAGTTTCAGAGAGATTTTTTATTTTATTTTATATGAACTCTGGGAATACTCTCTACAAACTTTTAAATCTAAATATTTATCAATTTAAAAACCCATCTATTCTATGAAATGTATACAGCATTATAAAATATCTACATAGACACTGTTACTTCAAGTAACATATTAGGCTTTTTCGATTTACACAATCCTATGGTGCCACATGTTTCACATTTGCATCCATAAAGCTTCAGAGTATGTGCCTAGTGTGAGCAAAGAGCTGTGCTGAGGAAGGAGGACTGACTTCTGCACTAAAGTGAACCTTATTCAGGCCCTCATGACGTGAAGCTTTGTTGTTCTATTGCTTAATTTGGTCTGCTGAAACTGATTTTGCTCTGACCAGTAGGGCGTAGGCAGAAAATCAGCTTTTGCCAAACAACAGACTGATCTTTGAAAAAGCTGATGAAATAAGTATATCCTGAAAAGCAGCTCTCATTGTGGCAGGCAGCCACATGTTCAGCTCTGACCCTGCTGAAACACCATGGCAGGAACCTGAACCACTGGATGTGGCTTTGTTTCTCAACACAGCCAATTAGTATAAACAGCAACACAAAAAAAATGTCATTCTTGCTATTTGCATTAAAAAAAAAAAAGTGTTTCCCACTCTTACACTTTGTGATCAGTTTGAACTGCATGGTTCATGTGTATGTTTTGCAGTAAGAAATGCTCTGCAGAGAGGCATATGGAAGGTGAGTCACTTTTCTGGGTCCTTGTTGGAATTTGGCATGGGGTGGTGAAGCAGAAACAAAGCATGGGGCTCTTCAGAAGACAAATAGCTCCAAATGAGGATCAAAACTGGGTGAGTTTTTAGCATTGCAATTCCATCCTCCACCATCCATCTTCCCTTCCTCAGTCTCATTTTCAATATCAGTATCATTCTTTCTTACCCTGGCTGTGCTGCTACCCAGCAGGAGCACTTCCATACTGCTTTATGCAGGTATTCCCTCTGGTTGCACTGCAGCAAGATCTGGCAGTGGGGGGGCTTCTCCTTGCACCACACCACTTGAGGAAGAAAACTTTCATGTACAATACGGCGTTTGTGGTCTGGATATTGAAGGGATGAGGATTGTGGAACGCAGAATAGGTCACTCCAGTAAGCTAAGAAAAGTGCACCCTCAGTACTTCAACATAGAAAAAAGAGGATAAGAATTCCTTGTCCCTCCTGCGATTGCAAAGGTATTTGCATTAAAGCTGGCAAGATAGTCAGATCCTGTGGTAGTTGACCCATACAAGCAACTTAGACTGGAAGAATGCCATTTCTAGACAGCAGTCTCTCCTTATGTCCTGTTCTACCAAGGATAAACTTAAGCTTTTACACAGTCAGCTCATTCACAAGGATTTCCTACATGATATTCTAAACCTTTTCACACTGCACTCCAGAGACACTTGGCAGAGGAAAGCAAAAGGGGCAAGGAGCCATGTTACACAACTCTCTTTGCTTACCTTTCCTCAGGCAAAATGCTTAATATGAGCACAATCTGCCAGTGTCACCCACATGACAGCGCTCTGCATCTGTGTGGCCATCTGATTGCTTAATCTGCCTGTTTCATAAGATAATTACTGCATGAGACATTAATTTAGCCATAAGCCACAGCCTCGCAAATTGCAGTGGTTGGTGTTTTGCTAGCATGTCAAGTTCAGGCATAATCTTCCAAGGAACTTTGAACTCTTCATTTAACATAGAAGTTGAAAGGGCAAAATCAGGACTGAGCCTGAAATCTACTGTGTGTGAGCTGAAAGCCCATAGCCAGTACAATGTTATTAGCAGCAGACAAACTGGTGTGAATAATCCATCAGCCATTTAAATCATTTCCCCTTGATTTCTCTAGCTAACAAAAGAGCATTAACTCTCTCTAAATAATTGCATTGAAATAGAAAGTGTTCTGGAATATGTTAAATCCCTTTACAGAAAATTATAACACTGAAATGTTATGCAGAAAATACTTTCTGTGTTTTGCTACAGAGCTCTTTAAGAGAAAACTCCTCACTCCTGCCTAGCAAGAGCTCAAAGATTTCTTCAAGTAGCCAGAGCAGTGCTTTTGCCTGCTGCTTTTCTCAAAATCAGGTCTGGTATGTCATTCACCATTTGTGACATGTCTATGTCCTAGAGTGGGTAGCAAAAATGTGCATTTATTTACACACACAAATACCTTCAACACAAATAATAACAATTAAGAAAATCATGCAGAGTTACACCGTGGAGACAAACAGCAATTCTTATAAAAGATGCATGAAAGTGATCTATACGAAAATGGCTGTGAGGAAATGTTCTTGGGACATCTCCTGCATACACACTGCATGAAAATAAAGAGCTTTTGAAATGACATAATTGTGAATGTTTGTCATATTCCTCACTCAGTAAATAACCGATCCTTGCCAATGCAGGAAAAACACTTCAGTTCCTATCAAGACGCTTCTTTACACATTTCCTTTGGATATATTCTGTGACTGTTACCAAACCCCAGTGCTGCTCTCCAGCAAATTGAGCAGCTGTGATCCGACACCTCGTGATGCTCCTGCACTGACAGGGTGTGAAGGAAACCCCAGCCTCAGGTTTCAGCATTGTCAGGGGGCACAAAGGCAGGCAGCAGGGATGAAAGGGGAAGACAGAAGACCAAGTCTGTCTGCTAGGCAAACAACACCAAAAAGAATGATTCCAAAACAAACATGATACCACTGAAGAGATGGCTCTTTGATGACAGAGTTCCTCTCCTGGAATGACTTTCCATGACAAAATCTCACTGCTTTTGACCCAAGAGAAGACCTGAGTCAAACCACTGCTGTGTGACTAAACCATTAATAAGATATACAGTCCTGCTTCTGTCAAATATTAAAAGAAAGATGAACAGCCTTAGGGAATAGAGTTTCCTTCATTAAATGTCAGAGGAGAATGGTTCCAGAAACTGAGCAAAACCAAGCCTTTCCAAGGAAGGAAACTATTCCTGCCATGGTAGTTTCATTGATTCCAAATAAAAGTGACAAATTCACAGAACAGGATGTTTCAACAGGTGTTTGAGGTGACTTCAGATTTCTGACCTCTCCTGGAGTTGCTGGCCAAAGAGAGGAAGCTTATCTCTGGCCAGAGATGGTACTTCTCCAATGCTGGCATAAGCCAGGTGTGGAGGGCTGCCGTGGCTCAGGGGCTGAGTGACTACTCCCAAATGCCTCGGAAACAATCCCACTTGGTCCCTGCTGGGTAACTCAGTGAGTTAGGTCACTATAGGAGCTAAAATTTCCCCCTCTGAAAGAGTGGAATGTCTGTTGTAGGTCAAAATAACCCATAATCAACTTTAATAACAGGTAAGAATTTCTTTAAAAACAGTAGGATCAGCAAAAGTGGAACCTAACTGCAAGAAGATGAAGCAATGAAAAATACTAAGATTGACAGTAGCATCCTCTTCAGGTGCTAGCAATGAGAGCAGTGAAGGCAAAAATACAGACATTGAATATTTTGCAATAGCATTATTTTGCACAAGTGAACAGTTTTGAAAAGAACATTAAATACACAGCTGAATCAAAATGTATCAATGCAATAAATACATTTCAACGTCCCCAGCCTGATTTTCTGCTTACTTAAATCTCTCTTAGCTGTTGTAATCCCATAGAATAAAACAATTTTGTTTTTAAGAGGAAAAAAAATAAATCAGATGAATAAATGAAGTTGCAACTGGAAATTATTACAAAGAGCACAATGTAACTCGCTCCCCTGTGCAAGGTGTCAGGCTCAGGCAAAGTCAGAAACTGGCAGAAATCATGTGTCTATATTTTTGTCTAGGTAAGAAAACAAACAAATAGGCAAAAATTAAAGATCATGTTAATCAGCATTTGGCAATCCCTTATGAAATAGTCTAAGAGGGAAATGACCAAGAAGTTAATAACTAAAATCCAGAAATACCCAAGCAAAAAGCCATGCATGGTTCACTATGTGCCTTCATTTTAGTTGTGTGTGGAGCAGATATTCCAGAGAGCACAAACCTATGACTGAACTTACTCTTTATTTGTATTCATGCATTTATGGCCTTTAAAAAACTGAATTCTAAATGCCAGGATATCGAAGGCACTGTGAGTTTATTCAGTGAAGCAGACTAAGAAAAAAAAAGAAAAAAAAAAGAAAACATTACTAATTCCTAACATTTCCACATCCAGCATTATTCCAACACAAAAACTGATCAGGAAGAGCAACACAGAATGCAAGTTCAAGGAAGAGATACCAGGACCCCTGAAAAACCATCTTTTACAAGATCTGTGACCCTGACTTTCTTAAAAGAAGAATGCTAACTGTCATTGTGCAGCTAGTTTGCAAGAGA
Source organism: Tricholaema leucomelas (assembly GCA_013400475.1). Taxonomy (NCBI): domain Eukaryota; kingdom Metazoa; phylum Chordata; class Aves; order Piciformes; family Lybiidae; genus Tricholaema lacrymosa; species Tricholaema leucomelas. The sequence goes on along the minus strand of WAAF01003471.1, from coordinate 120,583 downwards.
GCCTGGTCTCTGATCAGAATGCAGTCCAGCTATCCAGGCAGCATGAATTCCCTCAAACCAGCATACCACCCAGAAAAGGGGAAGATTCAGCAGTCAACATTAGTGTGAAACCTAAATACTGGTGTCACTTGTGTAAACCCAGTATTTCCTGCTCCACTATGGACAGAATTTGATGTGGGAGAAGTACGGTGCAACTTATACAATAAAACAGTGTTAGACTGCAGGGTGAGTGGTTCTGGTTGTTTGGATCAATGTCATTGTATATTGCCTTAATTTGTTTACTGTACTGCTATCTTGGAAGGGTTCAGACAGCAAGTTCCCCCTCATTTCATAAATATTAGAGTTTCCCACATAACTTATTTTCTTCTTATTTTTTTGTTGAGGTGCTCCTGGTTTCCTAACAGAACTAGCTCCTCATATACTAGGTCTTGCTCAGACACACTGAGAGACAGGTCATCTCCCAAAGGCTTAAAATCTACAGTAAGAAGAAATATCATCACTCTATAGATGGGAAACCAAAGCACAAAGGTTTGGATCCTCATTTAAGCGTGTCCCTGGGGGAGCAGGAGCCTTGGGAGGCCAAAATAAGGTTAAACCCAAACACAGTATTTGATATCCTCAGGTAACAACAGAAAGCTACACCACAGATGAAACACTAAAGGATTAAAATCAGGCTTCCTTGAACCCACCCAACAGCACAAATAAACAGCAGACCAGGTAACTGCTTTCAGAAGATGAAACTATGGGAATAGTGCCATTTATCCTCAAAGTTAATCTGTCCACCAATAAATTTTTACTTTTTTCCCCTCTTGTCTTTATTGGAAAGAAATAGCCATAAAATGATATTTCTTGCCTATAATGTATTGAACCATGAGCCAACTAACTAAGGAGGTTGTGGTTTCTGCATAAAAATAATCCAATATAATAACAACAAAAACTGCTTTCAATTGTTTTTTTTTTATGAGTAATGTCACAAAAATGTTAATAAGCCAACTGGCACTTCTGGGGCTTTCTCATGAATCCAGCATTTCAAGCAAATTAGTCATGAGACTGTTTTCAATTTGAAGAGTCTATGCTCATATGATGGTACAACTCTTAGTAAAATCAAAATGATGGATAGGTTCTATTTTTGTCTTTAAGTCAGCCTAAAAAAAACTTAAGCAGAGCTGACTATCCTGAGAAAAGAAAGAAAAGATTTGCTGATATTGTCACATGTCCCCCACAGTTTCATCTTGTGAAGGGTGTGATATAGGATGATCTTGAATTCAGGAACAGGAAGGGCAGTGGGTGAGATGGTCACAAGCAGTTTCCTCTGCCAACAACACTAAACGGACCATCAGTAAGACAGCATTCTGCATTCTGGGTCTGCTTGGGATCAGTAATTAAACATTGATTTTTAAAAGCTTGAATTTAATGGAAATACAAAGAAATAGGAATGCTTGTATCTTCATATGCATCTCCAACCAGAAGAGTCTCCTCTTTGAACAAATTCACTCCAGCTTCCATATACTGGCACATAAAATCAAAAGATGTACCAAACAAACACTATGTTGCCCATAACTTTTTATTAGGAGTTGTAAATGTAATGAAATTAAAATCTTTTTAAAACAAGTTATTTCAAAGTCTACTGAATCTTTTATTAAAGTGTATGGCTTCTGACTACCTAATTTGCTCTTACTCTAAAGATACCATAGGAGAGAAACGTGGCATGAATCTAACAGGACAAAGCTTTAGAAAAGCAAAGAATTATCACTAGAATTTATTATTAGAGGATGAAGTTCAAACGTATACCCATTAGCCAATTAAGTCCACTGTAAATAGCTTCTGGAAAGGACTACAGCTCAAAGGACTCATTATCTTAAGAAGTGTTAATATCAGGCAAAGACTCCTTTGCTGCCTGAAGCAAATTTAAAGTTGAAGATATGAATTATCTTCTCCTGTGCAGAATTTTCTGCAGATGATCTGCAGCTCAGTATTACTTTACTGAAGCCTAAAACATTCAGCTTTGGCCTTGGCCTGAAAACATATGGTCCTTCTTTCTCTCAAGCAAGAGCTGACAGATTTTGTTTGTCGTGTCCATATGAACATTTTCTACTTGCAATTAACAGGACAGCATCCAGGATGACTGAAACTAACAGAATAATCCTGGGACAGAAGCAAACAAGATTTGGCCCTTAAATGATTTGATTCAGGCAGTTGGCCAGTTAATGACAATTATGGGAATTCATTCAAAAGTCTTACAGTGAAACCAGAGGCCAAATTTTTGCCCTGAAAATGGCAAATGTTTTCATAGCATACTGATGTCCAAATAAACCCACAGTGCCTGTCTTAATCTGTTACATCTATTTCAAGGGTGAGCTTCTCAAAGATAACAACCATCTGTTTGTCTCATGTTTTAACCAAACAAGAGGGTGTTCGAGTCTATTCCTTGGACACTTAAGCTCTGCTGCAACACCACTAATGGCCAAGCAATAGCAAACACAATCTTGTCTGAGATACCCGAGAGCCAGCATTGATTTATAGACAATATTCATATAACAAAGCATTGGGTTTTGATGGAAAACACAGAGTCATAGCAAAAACATCACAGAAAATGCATGGCAAGGTTGATGTGCTACAGAGGTGGTTGTACTCCAGTACCCTGAAACACCTGTTCCTTTGAAACAGCATAGAAATGATAGTATCAATTTCCATGAAAATAATAACTTCTGCAACAGCAAAATCATTACGAGCACTACCAGAATGTGAATCTGGAATCTACTAGTCCTTCCAAAGCCCTGCAGCCAGCAAAAATATGTTCAAATATAAAGCTTTGCAAAGCTGTTTCTTAAATTGAGATATCATCCTAAAAATGGGGGGGGGGGGGAAAAGCCATTTTTTGTTGTTGTTGTTTGTTTGTTTTTTTTTCCAATCAGCTTTAGATCTTTCCTTCTCATATCCTCAGTAATTAAGAACTTATATTTCAACCTATGCTCTCTGTGCCCTTGGATCTCTTTCGACTCTCACTCAGCCCTGGACTCTGTCTGAACTTAGTGACCATTTCTGTTGACAATGCACAAAAAGCAAGATGATTTAGCTGCTGTTCTGCTAGCAGAACTGCTTCCCCAGTTGGAGAACAACATCGTCAGTACCAGCAGCAGTTTCTACTCTGAGTTCAAGAAGGGAATTGGAGGTGCTGAGTAAAGCAGTACAAGTTTTCCCTTAGTCATTGCTCAGAGTAGACTGTGCTTTCAAGTGCAGCTGATGCCCTCTGCTAATCTTCTGTTCAGATCACATCACCTCAAGTACTTTCCCTAGTTATGTCTGCTGATGCATTTACAGATGACCAAAGGAAGCATCTGCATTGTTTTTACGAGCTTTTGCAGCAGCATGTGATCAGCAGGGCTCAGAGGAGAAGACAAGCAATGACACACTACGCTGTCACCTAATGAATTAAAAGATGTATATTGCCTGGTTCCATCAACGCACCAAGAAGAGTCCTGACAGGACACAGGCTGGTGAAAAGGACAATTAATGCAGTAGTAGTACAACATGGCAGCATCAACAAACCACAGCAGCAATCAGAAAACTCATTAGGTATATGATTAGGAATCAAGGTATGAAGGAGCCCATCAAAACTGATACAAGGGAAAGCTTTCTGGCACTTCTTCTGCCTGTGTAATTATATGAGATTACGACAATTTGGGTTATTTCATTCCAATAAAAATCTTTTCTTATTTTTGATCTCTTCAGCAGATTAAATATTGCTAGAAGAAAAATCAACACTCCCGCACAAAGCCTGGACTCATCCATTGAGTTATGTATTTGAGATCACTCAGGTTGAAAGGCAGTCCCTTTTTGCCAGCTATATAGTCAGAAGAGAAGGACAAGCAACAAGAGAGAGTCAGCCTTTCTAGATCTCTACCACCCTCTTGTTTTCTGCTATCCAAATGAATAGTCTAGAATGAATACACTTCTAATTAGTCTCCCTTTTTAAGTGAGATGGAATTATACCAAGTGCTGCCACTTACTTAAGTCGCTCATAACACTGTTTAAAAAGGAAGTTCTAAACAGCAACAGAATTTGTCCTGGGCATAGATTGTGAAAAAAAACTATGCAGTGACATGATGCCTAAGCCAAGGAATTTTTACAGTGGGTAGAAACACTTCAACTAAATATGATGATAATTTCTGCTTACTTCAAGAAAAATAGTGAATGGAGACGTGTTTATTGTTCTTTTCCAAGCTAAATGGCTACAATGATCTACAAGAATTCTGACTTCAATACATGAAGAAATATTACAGACACAATGAGCTTTCAAATTCTCTTTTCTCTCTCACTTGCTGCCATATATTTAAGTAACGTAACTGCCTGGTTATTTCCCAAGCAAGCAGTAAGAGACCAAGTGGTAATTAAGTTACCTCAGTCAAACGTCAGGTGTATTTTGAGCCACAGTAATATCTCAGCATCTCACATACCTTTCGTGTCCTGATGTTTAATTATCAAAGGAGCAATGAAAAGGAGCATGGGAATGAGGTGTAGATGAATATGAATTATTGAAAGGGACTAGGAAGAAAGTGCTGCAGAAACAGAAGTATCTGTCATTTAAGCTCCACGTAAGAGGTTTCAAAGCATAAATGAAAGCAGTCAACGCGAAATGCGCTGACTGGTGTTTGTGCTGTTTAATAGAGAGTAGAGGGGTTTATCTCTCAGCAGCATGGAGAGGCCCAATACTGGGGGGCACAATCAACAAATACTTTGCATGCGCAGCAAATTCTACACAGATGTCTCCTCTTAGTAAGGGTAAAGTTCACTCTCTCAAAGATTTTGTCTTGCTTACACCGAGGACTTGCACTCATCCAGACCAGCTGCTGGCTGCTAGCACCTAGCAGGAGGGAACTTCTGAATAGAAGAGCAGCTTCACTGGTAAAGGTCTCCTCTCTTTGGGAGTCTAAGTGACCTTTCTATCTAAGACAGTTGAAAATGTCTAGTCCAAACATCCAGACTGAATTTTTTTGTCTTTACCAGAATCATTCACAGCAGTATTTCCTTTCACTTCATGTTAACACCTACTCAACAGCCCCGGATGGTTGTCATGTCACTGATAATCTCTTAAAGTCTTGTCTTTTCTTTTTGGCCTTTTTTCAATGTCTTTAACTGACTGCCAACCCTTCTCCTTTCAAATTCTGCAAATCTCTTTCAGACAATGAAGTCCAAAGCCACAGGAACTGAAGACTTAGCACTACTTCCATTTAATTCATGACCCACAGCATCATCTTTTTAATTATCTCGACAAGTATCTTATAAGTTTAGTGGATGGACTATATGAAAGGAGTAATTTTGTGTTTTGCTTTGTGCTATCTCATCAGATTATAAAAACAATTAGCATTTCTGCTTTCCAGACACTTGCTTTTCATTGCATTCATCTCTCTTCCTACTTTATGGTTGTTTTGCTTTAGAATAGTCCTCCATAGTGGACATATTAGTCTGACCTTCCTCACGTTTAGCTTAATTTTATTAATGTCTACCATTTTCTCTAATTTTTTTCCTAGCTCCACATCTGTCTTTCCATCTACCCTGCCAGACATTTCCCTTGGTTTAATCATTAATTAATGCATCTTGGTGGTGTTTACAACAAAAGCTGCATTACAAATGTGAATCACACATCCAGTCATCACCCAGCCCCTCAGTCACACCTTTTCCAAATCAGTAAGTTGATAATTTAAAGATTATAGTGAATGAAACACTTTCTGATTATTTTTCTCCTCCAGTGTTTCAGCACTTGCAGCCGATAAGTCCCCCTTTGTAGGATAGGATGAGGTAAGGAACACACATTGTGAGCAGAGTGATCAGTTTGCAAAAGGTAATGGCCCAGAATGTCAGCTTCGTGCAGGGACGCTCACAAGAAACATTTATACGTTCCTAATCTTTGTGCTGCTGCATGCCAAGCTAGATCTCTAGGGTACCTCAAAGGGATTCAAAAGGTCCTGTACACGAAGGGCTGATGAAGCAGCCAGAGATCAGAGAAAAGTGGAAAAGACTTATCTGTTGACAGCAGGACAGGCACTTGAACAGTCCTCTGGCTTTTACAGTATTGCAGCTTTTCCGGGTGAAGCTCTGCAGCCCCGTGTTCCTGTCCCTGGGTTGCTAATGTCAACTTCCAAACAAATGGAGAAAGAGTTTGCAGGGAGGAAAGTGCAAACCAAAGGCTTACTTTTGAAAATGGCTATGTAGCTCTTAATTCACTTTTGAAACATGAAGCTGCAGAGTAAGGGATTGTCAGATGGACTGAAAGATGGGTCTGATGAGGGGGTTTGAGGGAAGAGCCCTCACCAAATAGTGAGCTTCTAAAAAATATTCAATGTTAGCCTACTAAAGATGTCCCCAAAGATGATGGTAGAACTCCCAGAACCAGCACAAGGTGGGGAAATTCTCACCTTTCCCCTCAAAGGGAAAAATGAAACAGTTACCCAGAGCTCAGAGTTTGCAGAAACACTATTGCTCTTTCTACTAGTTTCATACTAGTGTGACAAAAACATAAACTATCTTTGTATTTTAGACTAAATGAGGATTACCTTTCACTGATTAAAATAGCTACAGATCTTAAGGAGGAGCTGGCTAAGTTATTAGGAAGAGCTTAAGGGTATATTTTAAAGATAAGGTGATACTGCATGCACAACAGCAATGCTTTTTAACACAAGGGCTCAAGTCTTGGAAATCAATATAATTGGAACATCTTAAAAACTTTTTATCATTTAATGAATCATAAATGGAGAACTGGATTTGTATGGTAATTCAGTTGAAGAGTACGGTGTTAGAAAGAACAAGATGAAATAATCAATCTCACTAGTAACAACTATAAAAATTCTCCAATCTTCCTTCGCTAGTTGTTCAAGAAACAAATCCTGACAAGAGAAGGGGAAAAAAACATAGGGAAAAGAAAAGAATCAGCCACATTGAGTATTCAAACCCATTTCACCTGCTTAGCAATTCACACTTTAATCTGGCAGTTCGTCACAGTAGCTAAGGTAATTTGGATACTGTTTTTCCTTTCTGTTTGAATATTGGAAGCATTGCTGTATTTTATTCTTCAGCTACACAACTTCAGATAATCAGTCTTGCTAGCAACTCAGCCACCTATTAAAAAATAGTCTTCAGTTAGTCGTAGATCAACTTTTTAATACCTCCCATACTTTTCCCCAAATGGGAGCTTGCTGTCATACCTTAGCATTATAAACAGAGTCCTTGCAAGAGCAGAGTACTCATATGTTTTTTGATTTGTAAGTAGGAAAACAAGGCACAGAGATACTAAATGATATGCCAGGGAAATATTTTTACAATGGCACAAGAGAAATAAAGAACTTCTGGATTGTAACCACAATTCTGCTTTTTCTCTTTCAATATTGCATCAGCCACGCACACATTTTAGTGTGCTCAGTAAGTCAGGTGTGTGTCTGTGTATACAGATATATAGCTGTAACACTCTGATCTCCAAAATCAACAGTACTTTTATGTATCTCCAAAGTGAGCATTCCCCTCAGCATGTAACAACAGTGTTCATGCTATTTGAGACATCTGGTTAAGTGTTTCTTCAGTTTTTCTTCCTAGAAAATTCAAAACACCTTTTTTCTGCCCATTTCTGTCTTCAAATTCTGAAATGGATGCCACTTTTCCCTAACGGATGGTGGCACAGATGCAATTTCTCTGTCACCTATGCCTGCACAGATATCTTTCAGACAGCTTCTCTTTGCAGTAAAGCTCTCTCTTTCTTAGTCATGTCTCTTGTTATCAACTGAGGAAATGCATGAAAATGGTAAAAAAATTTCCTAGATTTGGCAGTGAAATGGAAGTCAAATACTAGGTTTTAGGGGGGCTTCAGAAATAGGAGAAGTTATATTTGCATAGCAGTACCTAATATATTGGGTATTTACGGTAAGTCAGTGATCCTGAGGTGGAACACTGAAATGACTCTTAATATCAGTTATGAAAATGGATTTGGAATTTTGAAATGAAAAGAAAAAGAATTTCCATTTTTTATCTCAACAAAGGTTTTCTCTGCCTGTGCCACACATTTGAATCCTCTAAATCCTTTAAAGATCAGTGGTTCAGTCCCTGAGCAAAATGCATTGGGATTGACAGTGACATTTTATCCATTTGAAATTAATTTCCTTGAGTATTGCCCATTAACTGCTATAACTTTCCAGAGAGTCCAGAGAATGTGAGCACAGAAACTTCACCTGAAGTTAACTCCTGAGTTCTGTCTTCATGCACGAAGAGTGAAAGGACACAGAAAATTTGTGTGTTACATATCAGGAACCTTATTTTACACTTACATAGCAAGGGAATGGCTGTAACTAGTTCATTTGCTTTGGTGGCATTTCACCTGTTGAAGTGGCCCTGTTTGGATTTCATCAAACCCGACAGAGAAAAAAGAAACAACTTCTACAGACAAGGATGGAAATAAACCTCTGCCAGTAATGTGACTCTCTCTTTTAAGACAGATTGTGGCACATCAGAAGCGTGGATGAGGACAGTGGTTTCTAAGGGCTAGGATGAACTAGTAAGACATTATTAAAGTTCTTAACAAATCAGGAGTGCCTCTGGCCTGATTTACCACCGATTTCTGTGATTGCAGCATTATTCAGCTGGAATCAATAGTGCTGCAGCTCGGTAAGACTTGAATAATGAAGAGGTGAATCCAGCCCTTTACTGTCAATTTAATTATCCATACAACCTAGGCATTTGGCAGGAAAGAGTATTTCTATTGCTCCATAGAGGCAAATTACAAGGAAATAAAGAGGAACATGAAGCTGAAGTTGTTGGACTGAATAAAATGTTGGCATAAATCCTGAAAGTTTACCTTGCAATATATAATGTCATAATAAACTAAGAAAAAAAAGCTGAGCTATTCTTTATGCCCAATGAGTAACATAAGGATCTGAAAAGATGCTGAATTTCCAAGTGAGAAGGCTGTCTAAATCCAATTATTTCCAGAAGTGTTAACCACCTGTGAACACAATGGAAGCATTTAAACTAATTTTTGAGTGTTAAAATGCTCCTTTTAATCCTGTGTCAATTATTTTGAAAATAAATGAAAAATTATTTATCATAAGAGTTCACATTGCACAAACAAAGAACCTGTGAGGGGCCAGGTACATTGGCAGAAGCTTAGAGAAAAAACAGCCCTCGCTAAGAGATTATACTCAAAAGAAACAGCACCCAATAATTTTGTGATGAAATTGCATCAACTGAAGTTTCAGCACCAGGCTAATTTCAATGCCAATGAATGCAGGTAGCCCAGGTTTTTAAAATTAATTTATTTCATGCTTACTTGCATTCTCTTTTTCTGTGCATTCATATTTCCTTAAATAATTATTTTGATGTAGACTTTTGTTTTCTCTCTGACTTTACAAGCCTGAAATGCATTTTCTGTTACAGATGCCAGGCAAAGTAATTACCTTCACATTATGTTTGAGTGTCACACAAAGCCCAGCTGGGAAGGAAGGAAGATTGACAACAGTGCTCATACTAAATTATACGCCTGCTCTCTGCACAACGATTGGAAGACCTGCAAGCACACACCAGTTCAGAGTGCAGGTACCACCTATCCCTCTGTGATATTGCCCTTTATATATAGGCATCATTAGTTGTGAATATATACATACACATACATATATAATCAGTCTTTTGTCTTCAGCTCTTTTTTGCTGCTCTGCCAGAGAAAGCTATCCAGCCAGTAGTGCATGACCAACCCAGAAATGTAAAACCAACCTAGCAGAGCCTAGACCATCCTCTTTGGATTACTCAAGAATTTCTTCATAGAATCACACCAGGGTCTGTGCAGCTCCCATGTATATCATCTATCAAAAATCTAGGTAAAAACACAACAGGCAGCATATATGTTGTGATGCTTCCACTAAAGTATCTCCCTGATGCCTAGCAATATGTGGGTTACTGACTTTCTGTACCAGATGTTACATCTACCTGGTGGACATTGCTTGCATAAATTTGCTCAGTCCTTTTCTGATTACTTTAGACTTTTGGCCATCATGACATCACGTGCCAATAAATTCTACAGTTTTATTATGTGCTTGGTGAAGAAAAAAAAAGTGCATGCCTCTTCTGTGTATCTACATTCTGTATGTATCTGCTGCTTGATAAAGGACCTTGGCATAATTGTAGAGAACAAACACAGGAGATGGAATCACAAGTAAGCAAGCTATTAGAGCCAGCCACATTCACTGGCTTTTCCATTTTCCACAGCACTTAACCATTCTCAATATCCAAATACTACCTCTGCAAATGATTTAATTATTGAACTAAGGAAAAACAATTCACCATAATGGATGTCTCTTACCAGATTCTCTTCTGCATGTCACAGGGATGTGATGATAACTACACGTGGTTTCAAGCCAGCCCAGTAGATTTCTGCTGTGTTTGCATTTGAATTCAGTAAGAATTACACTGTCAATTACCACACAGCCTAGACTGAGGATTTAACCTTGGTTTACATGGGGTTAGGCTTAGCTGAGAGAGCTGTGCAATTGCTTTGACCCTGAGCTACCTGGGTAAGAACTACCTCTTCTGCTCAGCTGTCTTCTCAGCAGTAGCTTGTTGCTTTCATACAAATGGGATTCAAGAGGCAGGTCTAAACCAAATTAGAGTCAAATAGCAAAGCAACAAAAGAAGGGGATCAACATAGAGGAGGCAGATATTACATTTGTGTCAACAAATAAATGAAGCATATGGAAACTGCATTTAAAACATAAAGGACATGTAAAAGAAGTTATGACCAGATGGCTAAGGAGCAAAGTGAGAGCAATTCCAGAAACTCTAAGGGAAATAAAAACCAAGAAGAGAATAAAGACTGTGAACTATGTGCTGAATAGGGCAAATTCAAAGGGAATTTAACTGAAAGGCTACAGCAGGAGTTATGAAAAGCAAACAAACAAGCAAAAGTGGAAAAACCAAATCAGCAGAACTTCAAATAGAGGCAGGAAATATGCCTTCCTCACCTGGGGAGAGATTTCAATTTGTGGTGTCAGCACTGATAGTTTTAGATACTTCACTACTAAGGAGAATCTCTTACAGATATGGTGGCAAGGTCAAAGCAGAGACTGGCCAGGTTAGAAGGTCAATTTTGAGGGTAAGTTACATGTTGAAGATTTTCAGAGATGGGTTCAGGGCTTGGCTTCCCCAGACCAAAATATTTTTTCCCTTCGTATTCTGTTAATAAAATGAAGATACAAATATTTCTCTCCTTTCTTTGTCCCATTCTTGAAGACAGATCACTCTAAAGGACTGCTGGACAGATACTTGTATTGTTCTAACTGGCAATGAGGTCCTGACCTGGCTATGGACACTGCTGCAGACCCCAATAAAGCAAATATTAGGGTGCCTAGTATTGAAAGTAAAGTCTTAAACAGTAAAATATATGTATTTCTTGATAAATAAGTGTAACACTGAAATTACTCAAACATGTACAATATTTACTCTTTGCTCTGGATTTATTCACCTTCTCATCAGCCAGTTTCAGAAATATAACCTTTAACAATAGCACACAAGGGCTTCACAAGGTAAGAAGGACTTGCTAATTGGTTTTATCCTTTTGTGAAACAATCCATCCAAAGTTAATTAGGAAAGGTTTGCTTTTTCTTTGCAAAAGCAATCTGTAAGAAGGACTGATGGGCAGAAAAAAACTGCATCTTGCACAAAGGTGGTAGGATTTAAGTGGTTTTGAGCTGTGCTCCCAGAACTCAGTTGCCTTCAGGCAGCTATTTGGTCTTTCTCTATGGACAGCATAATTATGACTTCAGTGAAAACCCCAGTGGTGAAGTGTGATAAGAAGTTAATCTTCTGAGCGCCACGTGGGCCAAAAGAGGTGTGCCAAAAAGTCCAATTAGCAAAGGCTTCCCATTCTGGACTCTGCCATAGCTTTGCTCAGAGCAGATAAGTATTTGCAGTATCCACTTCCAAGGTGCATCAGCTCAGAGACCAACTCCCACAAACGTCACATGGGAACATAGCAAAGGGCACCTTGTATCCACCATGCACATGGCAGAAATGCAGCCCTGTGAACCAAGCTCATAAACAATTCTCATACTCACAGTGGGACAGGTAAATCTTACAGATTCACAGACCTCACCACTAACAAGATTCAGCTTCAGTGCTTTCAGCCACTCAGAGCGCAGACACAAGGCAAGGCATTTCTCGGAGCATTTGGGAGTACAACATAAGGCACTTGCCAATGGGATTTGACACTAGGTTTCTTGAACCCTTTAACTGAAGTCAAGAGAGCAGAATAAAAGTGGGATGGCATGGATTTAACCTATAAACTGAAGCATCCCAAGACCTACTGGCAGTATAGAACCTAGAACATTACAGCAAACTGCCTCCTCCCCCCTCCGCCTTAAGATATATACCAGAAAAGAAAGGAAAAGATGTTGTTTGATTTCCCATCATCTGTAAAGAAGAAAGGAAAAGGTTTTTGGTTGTTGGAAAAGCACTGCAGATCTGACAAAGTAAGTGCTCAGCACGTCTTTTCTTTTCTTTTACAAAGTAAAAACACTTCCCTAATAGCCAAAGGAATGTTGAGGACCAGTATCCAAGGACCCAACAAACTCTCTTCCCCATCTAGATACACTTAAGAGCAAGCCCCATTTTCAGGATGGATGCAGGGCATGGAAACTGCTCCTGAGGAATCTGACTCTTTTGTCCAGAGCAAGCAGCTGTGGTATGACTGCAATGGAAGAAGTTAATATGAAATAGTTAATAGACATCAAAATCGTTTTATTAAGTAGATTTGCCAGAATTTACTTCTTATTAAACCTCATTAGCTGTAGACTGTCCTTGTACTCCATGTTCTTACTCAGCTGCTGCTGCTGCCTGCTGAATAGACCGAGGGATGCTGGAGAGATTATTCCTAAGCCCTTCCCCCCTCCCTCTCCCCTGCTTTTCTAGGACCACACTGACAGTCCCAAGGGAAACAGAGGAGAGACAGGGAAAGGGCAGGATCCACAAGCTCTCACTCAGCATATTTCACCAGGAAGCCCCAGGAGTCCAGAAGAAGAGCTGCTACTTAGGACACTGTCTCCTCTGCTAAGGATCTATCAGTACAACATAGATTACGTGAACTCATATGACTATTTTCCTCTTTCAGCAAAGAAAAGAAAGCAGAAAGAGCCTGCCATCTTCAGAGTGCTACAGTGATTTCAGATGTAATCAATACGGTAAATACCCCCAGGACTTTCTGCTGGATTGTACCTCCAGAGAGAGATGATCAGTTTGCAGCATGTGCACCTCACCTGCGGGGACGCCAGGCACCTGGCAGCAGCCCGTGGAGCAGAGGTAAGGAACTTTGGGGAAGTTTCCTTGCAATTTTTGCAGTTCACTGACTTGGGGTAATAAATGTCTTTGAATGCTTAGCAATTACGAACAAACCCAGGGGGTTGTTCCTCAAAGAGGGAAGCGAGGTGGGGGAGTGTCTTTCAATTGCTTCCCCCTCCACCCCCTGCCCGGAGCTGATAAAATACTTTGTGTAACAAAGTTTTCTCCAGGGTGGGCAAATGTTCCCTACATCCTCACAGCAATTTGCAGCGACATGAGACCAGGTTGATAAGAGTAGTCATCACCGATACAGCCCTTTACCTCTCAAGGCATTTTACAAGCATCTCCTAGCTAATCCTTGCATTCCGCCAGACGGGCAGGCAGAAAAGCGGGCAGTGAAAGGCAGGAATGGCAATGAGTGCTCAACTTCAAGCAATTAGGAACTTTGCATCCAGCTGACAGCAGACAATTGATCACTCTAATAACTATTAAGCAGTTCAGTTGAGTGTGTGTGTGTTTAGAGCTTATAGAAATGAGAAAGCAAAGCGACCACCACCGGACAGTACAAGCATCCAGCGATGGCTGAGGTCTGCTGAGAGAAGAGAGCGATCTGTTTGCATTCGGATTTGCAGGCACCCGATCCTTCGTGAGAATTATGAATGAGACTGTAGCTCTCTGCTGTGTCTGTGCGTTGCCAGACAACCAATGAGGCTGCAAAGCAAAGCACGTTCACAGGCTGCAGAATTCAGGAAGCAGCATCGAGCTGACTTTTAGTTACAAAAGAGGCACTCAATAATGTTGTGATTTAGGAAAGTAGCCAGAAACAACTTTCTCTTGCAATAACCTCTATGATGTTTTCTCCTCCTTCCTCTACCTTTTGGCTGACAGATAACCCTGCTCTGATGCCATTTTGGATGTTTCAGTGAGAACTCTTAGAGATGCCTATTCTCTCCAGAGGCAGTGACCAAGACTATAGTAACATTAGCTACACTTCTTGTAATTCCTTGAGCCACTTCTTTCCTGTCTCCGTTGAAACCCCTCCTGTCAAAGGGGTCCATTACCAAAGAGCCAGGAGGATTTACCACCCTGATCAAGTCTCTGCAGCCGATCTAAAGACAGAGATCATGATAAATGTCGGAGGCATCAAGTACCTGCTACCTTGGAGTACTTTAGATGAATTTCCCCTGACCAGACTAAGCAAACTAAAGTTTTGCAGCAGCTATGAAGAAATAATTCAGCTGTGTGACGACTATGATGAAGACACCCATGAGTTCTTCTTTGACAGGAACCCCAATGCTTTTGGGATGATTGTCAGCTTTCTAGCAGCAGGGAAGCTGATGCTCTTAAGAGATATGTGTGCCTTGTCTTTTCAGGAGGAGCTGAGATACTGGGGGATTGAGGAATCCAACCTGGAGAACTGCTGCTTTCGGAAACTATTTCAAAAACTGCAGGAGTTGGCTGAGATACGCAAAGAAGAGGAGCTTCGGAGGAGCAAAGAAGCTGCATGTGTCTTGGATGAGAAAACCAAATTTGGACAGTTTATGAACAGACTCAGAGATATGGTAGAAAATCCCCAGTCAGGACTCCCAGGAAAAGTGTTTGCTTGTCTCTCCATTCTCTTTGTGGCCACCACAGCTATAAGCCTTTGTGTTAGCACAATGCCAGACTTAAGAGCTGAAGAAGACAGGGTAAGTCCTTTTTAACTGGTCTACTACAGAATTAAAAGAAATATATCTGGCTCGCTAGGCACACATCATTTAAAAGACAAAAGATACACAAAATCTGTAGCCAGAAGTTCAAAACTGTCGCTGGTAATGAAATGGCCTATAATAGAAAATGTGACAGTGGCTTAAATAGATCTAGTGTTTTCAAAGTGATATTCATCTAAGAATAATGTGGACATTGTTAGCTAAAATACAGGAAGGAGCTTCTGGACAGAAAAGATGTTGCAGCTCTCTAATACAGCATTCTGTTTCCTTCTCAATAAGCAGTTACTAGTGTAAGTTAACTTGTTAGCACTGAGTCTCTGAAGTGCTGAGACTGACACTGTGGAGTTTTTTTTTTTTACTCCCTAGAAGCAGTTTCTCACTTGGGCATGTCAGCTAAAGAAATACTTTTCTCTGACATCTTTACTTTTAAAATAGCTGAGTATCTTGTGAAAATACAGCCAGATCTTTAACGAGGGAGAAATAGTCATTAATTTATACAATGCTGAATTTCAACAGTTGTGTAAAGACTAAAGGATGAGAGACAGATGAAGTATTTTTGCAGATACTGAAACTTCAAAGCTGAGCCTCCAAAAAAATGGTATTTCCATGCTAATAGAATTCTGTATTTGCCCACCACATATATATATGTATATATTGTGGGAGTAATGCCAAATACCAGTGAACTGCTCTTTGCATTTAAACCCTTCTCAAGTAAGTCCCCCACACTAATTCAGGGCAAATAAATCAAGTTTCAATCATATATGAAGGATTTTGTCTCTAACATTGTTGAGTTTCAGCTTTTAAAAGATTTTCTATTCTAATAATGGCACAGAGGAAAGTAACAATCCAAAGTTGCTTCAAAGGTAGTAATGTCCAAGTTCATCAAATAACCTTGACCTGTCCTGCACTTCATTTGCAAACTGCCCTTCAAAAGTGCTGAAGAAATCCAGGTCAAATACACTGCCTGTCTCAACCACTGCTACAAGATGAACCCCTCCTGAGAATATTGTATCTTGAGAATAAAGTAATTTTTACATTTACAGCACAGCACAACATGCACGATATGAAAATCTCTGTATATTTGACTGTTCAAGCAGTAAATCAAAGCAGCACAGCCACAGTGAAACTATGTCATGACACAACTGATGTCTAATAAAACTAAAGACAGCAGAGAAGGCTGAAATTTAAGATCATTCCCTGTTCCACTTAACCCCTCAAATATTAACTCATATTTGCCCAGGATGACTATTATCTTTCAGCAATAGGTCTGGTGCTTTTGGAGCCTTCCACAGCTATTACTTCTGGCAGGAAAAACTGTAACTCTGTTCCAATGCTTCTTCCAAGGAAGTGCTTTAAATATAGAACATCCTTCTTGCAGCTAGATGCAAAACCACTACACACTGCTCTAGCAAGGGCTTCCTACTAACTTTGTTAATGGAAGTAGCCTGATGCATTTTATCTTAATTTGCCAACCATTGCAGAAGAAGCTTTTATACACACTTGTCATGTAGAAGAACAAGCACATAATGTTTCAGAGCTCAGCTAGATGTAATACGTTGTGTACTTCAAAAATAATTAACCATATGTTAACAAGGAAAGCATGTGGAGGGTTGTAAGTACATTGGTGGCTGCAGTGTAGCTGCTGTTCCTGGATCTCCTATAAAATACCCATGACATTGCTACTTAGAGATTTGCCTATAAATAACTACTTTGAAAAAAAGCAAACTAGATTAAAACAAGAATATTTAAAGTGAAGAGAAGGGGATGAAGGATGAACTTAAGCAAAAGACCACATTTGTCCAAATATTTGGAAACATTGGATAATTTACACTTATAGCACCAGTCTAATGCACTTTTTGACTGTCCCAGAAGCAAAAACCAGAGTATTGAAAGTTCTGTTATTTGAGCCATTAAATTATGTCAGAGAAAACACAGGGGAATATTAGAGACAAAATACTTATGCTTTGTGGAAAAGCAGAGAATGCAAACTACTAAATAATAGTCAATTAAAAAAAAAACCCTCTAAATTTCCATCCCTAAATTCTTAGCTTGCAACACCTGAAATTGTCTTCATAGAATCTCAAAAGAGGATTTTAGCTAGAAGCAGACAGATAACTCAGAGAATTTAACTGACTAAACATACTACTTCTTGGTTGCAGCTGAGTCATACCCATGCAAACTGCAACTCTATGTTGATTTGTAACTCAAAATTGTTCACTGGCTGCCCTCTGAAAGCAGTTCCAAAATTTACCAGCAACCTGGGACAGACACGCAGAATTGGAAATTCACACAATCTCTGTTTGCTCAGTGACAGCAAAGAGGTAAATTACAGGATCACAGGATATTAGGGGTTGGAAGGGACCTAAGGAGATCATCGAGTCCAACCCTCCTGCCAGAGTAGGACCACACAATCTAGCGCAGATCAGTTTTCCTTCAGTAAAGTCCCTGAGCAACCTGTAATTCCACACCTGAATTCAAAGATGCCCTATCCTGAGGTTTATTAATCTCCAAGTTAAAGCCTGGTAAAACCTCTTTGGTAAATGTGCTTACAAGTGCTGCAAGGATACGATCACCAATATCAGTAACACTGGAAATCATTCTGAAATACAAATAAAAAAGGCTTTACCTCTGCTGCATATGTACCACTCTAGGGTCCTTTTTCTCATCATCACAGCCACATTAAGAGTAAGAACTGGCTGGACTCCAGCTCAAGCAGAAGGATCAGAGTCAAAAAGCAAAAAAAAAAGAGAGAATAACGAATGCAAGGTGACTTCTATTTCACTTAGGAGCTTGGTCGATCCCACCCTGCAGGCACATGCAACCACTTATCCTTTTAGTAGTTGCTAAACCAGGTCTGCTTAAGGAGAATAGCAGACAGGCAGAAGAGCAAACACGAGTCCTCACCATCTGAGGGAAAGTGAAAACTCCAGTCTTTGGGAGAGGGATGGCAAGGAGCCA
Organism: Tricholaema leucomelas; assembly: GCA_013400475.1. Classification (NCBI taxonomy): domain Eukaryota; kingdom Metazoa; phylum Chordata; class Aves; order Piciformes; family Lybiidae; genus Tricholaema lacrymosa; species Tricholaema leucomelas. The sequence goes on along the minus strand of WAAF01003471.1, from coordinate 102,611 downwards.
AGGCAAGAGCATCTGCATCAGGGAAGCCCAGTCACCCTGGCAACCAGAGGGGAGGGAAGCAGCCATCTCCACGGGCAGCAGAAAAGGAAGGGGAGGACTGGGTTAGCTTAAAGACAAGAACAGAGCCAAAAGTAACATCATAAATGGGTTATTATAATTGAAACTAGGCACAAACTTTAGAATATGTCAAATGATATTTAGGGAACTCTTCACTAGAGATACGAAAGATAACCACATATAGATGAGCAAACAATTCTGTAGCTATATTTCACATAAGCAACTGCCATGAATCCCAACTCAAAGTGAACAACTCTGGGCAATGGAGGCCAAAATCTCAGGAAAACTCTAGAGTGGCAAATGCATAGCTATAGTGATCTCAAGTTGAAGTCTGACCACAAAACAGATATGCACAGGGATTTATCACTCAGGGTCCTAAGGAAAGAGGACTCATTAGTAATAAGCTATGTTATTTTTATACATCATAAACCAATTGAACGTCACATTTTCCAGGGGCAAAACATCCTTATCTAGGATATTGGCATCTGATCTTTACAAAGCCCAATGTGTCAATCAAAATGTAGAAATCCAGACACATATATATGGAGACAGAATAAAGTATATTTGGCAGTCAAGAACTCTGTTTATTATTGATCTGAGCTAATAGCCTGAGACAACTACAAATCTGAAACAGAGACCATGCATATAGGATAAGAAAGTTGAAGTGACACAATCTGCCATTTTTTCCATCAAAGAAACTAAAATCATTTCACTAGAGACCAGGCAAAAGTCCCATTAACATCCTCCAAAAGACCTAGTCCCACATGAAAGTTACAATCAGCATGTACCTGAAATACACTGCTCAGCACATCTAACCATAAGGGAGAAACCTCATTACACCAGAGAACCACCACAGAAGGGCTTGGACAGGGAGACCACTTTGAAGCACTCCTGGGATTTTCCTTAGGAAGAAGAACATCTTATAATGAGTCCTTAAAATTGGCATCCTCTAGAGAAATGACTCAGCAGAAGGGATACAGCAAGGTCTTTTCTTCAGACAGGCAAGTAAATTAAGGTCAGGAGGAGAAAAGAAGAAAAAGAAACCCCATTTCCATTCCCTGCCCTTCAGCACCAGTAACAACCAAACCATTTTCCTCTAGTGCAGATGGCTCCCCACAAACCACACTTACATGATGTTTCATGGAAGTGTGCTTTAAGAGAGAAGGAAATGACTGTTTTCTTCCTCTCTTCTCTGGCGATCGGTGAGTGGTGAGCCCTTGTTACTACTGATTTCTGTATTTGCTCCTAACTACTTGATGAATTGCATATCCAACATAAGCTGCAAACAGCATTGTCAGATCTAATGATTTTACCTTGAGAGTCAGAGTATCAATTTTTAACAACTCCTTTTAAAAGAATACCATTTTAGTCTTTGATTGCACTGAGAAGTCAGACAACAGGAAAAGAAGAACAGCACCTAGTACCTAATGCATACAACCATTTAAAAATCATTTTTTTCATTCTACACCCCTATTCTGGGGCAATGGTTTTAAACTAGAGCAGGGTTAGATATTAGGAGGAAGTTCTTCACAATGAGAGTAGTGAAATACTTGAACAGGTTATCCAGAGATGTTGTGAAGGCCTCATCCCTGGAGACATTCAAGGTCAGACTTGATGGGGCCCTGAGCAACCTGATCTAGTTAAAGATATCCCTGCTCACTGCAAGGGGGTTGTACAAGATGATCTTTGAGGGTTTCTTCCAACCTGATGCATTCTACAATTCCACAATTCTTATGGCCCTGCCATGTTTTTCAGTATTTGATGCTGCTCTTGTCTGTATGGTACTAAACCTAATGTATTTGGCTTGTAAACTAGAGTAAACACATTTTCTTTAGAAGTGGAATAATTTTACTTTATAGGATCTTACTGTGAAGAGAAGGAAAATCAAACCAGATAGTCATTTTATCGGGGTTAGCATTGCCACAGCTAAATGTCTTAATTATAAGAACTCACATTGACTTGTAACTCAGTACAGTATGTGAAGATCTGCATGCATAAGGTCTACTCTCAGTATTCAAGTCACTAAACCATTTACAAAATCATTAGAATGTAAAGCTTCAACCCTGCCCACAACCTGCAGGTAACATTAAATATCTCTAGTATGCTTATTAAAGGAAAGCCTGGAGATCTTGGGAGTGACTGGAGGAGATAATAATTCATCTGGAGAGTGCCAGTGAGAGGAGTGTAACCTAGTTCTTCTGCTCATGCAATCCGTAAAGATACGGCTTTGCATCAAAGTAATTCTGAAAACTGCTGGGAGAAATCACCCTTGGTAGATTGAATAAGACAGCCAGATTTAGACAGATACTGCTGCCTACCATTGTTAGAGCTTTTAAATAAGGGGGTCTAAGTACTGATCAAAAAAGACTTTTCTATCTGATTAGCTAGGGAAAAAATCTTTTTCAATGAAGAGGACAGAGTATTACTACTGCAGTAAGACCCTGCTCAGAATATACCTTAAAAGCAGGACTATTTCACTGTAACTGGGTGTCCAAACCTAACCTCCTAACATAAGCAAACATCACAAAAAGCACAGCCCAGAATGAGTTGCTCTATTGTGAAGATATTAATTAGACTTTGACTTTCAGAAACACTTCCAATGCTCATTTAAAAGTGTAAGACTGTAAAGGGATACATGTGTGTGTTCATGCCTATCTCTAAATACAGTGGCATACACATACGACTTGAAATTACTTGGAACAAAACAAAGCTGGATGTGCTTTGGTTTTACTCTATCTGCTCAGTACATCTTCTGGGTTCTCATTAGGACACTTGCTGTGGACACTCACACTTGTGAATGAACTAGTCATTTTGAGCAACACTGATTTCTTCTAACCATTTTCATTAGTAATGAAAGTACTGCAATATTTTAAAGTAGAAGAACATGCTTCACTGAAGCATCAAAATACTCCCAGTCTATTAGGAGTATTTGGCACAGCAGAATCCAGCTAACTTCTTTGCTTCAGAAACGGAACTAGTTAAATTAATAGCAATGTAAGAAATACATTAAATAAGAAGCCACAGAACAACAGAATTCAGAATATTCAAGCTTGGGAATTTTACATATACAGAAATTATTGCTTTATGGGATCTGCCCTTTTTTGAGGTTTGCACACCTGTTCAGGAATGTCAAAATCTTTGACTCTGAGACAGCACCATTATGTTAAGACTCTGATTTCCTGGTTCCACATTCTAAGTAACTGCTTTCCAAGGATCTGCAAGTAGAATTGCATTTTTCATCATGAAATCTAATACCTACAACATTGATGAAGTTCATAGCACTTAAACTCTGCTCTAGATAACCCAGAAGGTGCACCAGCAGTGGCTAAACGCTGCTGAACATCTGTGTCTCAGCTTACCCTTGCTACCAGAGAGAACTATTTTCTTTAGGAAGTCTGGGCACTCACTCAGCAAACAGATTCTGCCTGTTTTTCAAAATCTGGCTCTGTCAGTACAAGGTCCAGTGTTCACAAAGCACAATTAGACATTATTAGTTTGCCTTATGTTCATCCAGTCTTGGCTGGATCCCAGCATCACTAAGTCTCCAGGCTTCGCACGCTACCCTGGGGGGACACCCAGCTGTTCCAGCTGCTGTGCAATGGGCAGTTGATCCACTGCTGTCCGATGTGCCAGCATATGTGTTCCACACTGGGAATCAGGCCTTCTCCCTTTTGCTGCTTTTGAGTTCAGAGTACTTACAATAAGGAAAAAAATCCTGTTCACTTTCAAGGGATTCAGCACAGATGATTACTTACTAAATGCTTTCTTTTGGGAAGATGGGGATCTTCTCAGAGTGTGGCGCTGTCTGTGGGAAACACTATCCCAAATCAATGCATCCACCAAGTTCACAGCAATAATGCAACAAGTATTAAAAAGAAATAATCAATTGAATCTGTACATGCTTTAGAAATTCCTCATTGTAGATGATGGAAATCCTTGAGGACTCTTCAGTTTACTGATGCAGTCAAATTCACAATCAGGTTTTCTAATTCTGAGCACATCCAATTGCTAGCTTCATTGCAGCATCAGAGCTATGAAGTCCATGTTGTGTTTATTGCCATTGTGTCAGCACCTCCTACTAGCATGAATATTTTCCTTTGTAACAGACACAGCCATGTTTGGGGCACTGCTGTACACCCTGTGCTACACAGGTACAATAACATACAGTTCCTGCTCCAAAAAACTTACAAGGCAGTAAAGTAGAGGAAAAAGAGCAACAAGGCAAATGATATGACCAGCAGAAAAACTGGAAAAAGAAGTCATCCTCCTATATCTTGTCATTTTGACTGTACTGTTCCTCATAGTTACACCAAGAAGTCTTATAAACTTCTTACTAGAAAAAAAAAAAAAAGAAGATGATATTTCCACATCTTTCCCCTAACACAAACACTGGGGCCACCAACTCTTTTAAATCAAACTCATATTCTTCTGATTGATTCGCATGGTGTTTGCAGAATAAGGACCCAAGCGTAAAAGTTAATTGAAATATTTTATTTTAGTTACACTTCTGCCCCAGCTAATTATGTGTTGGATACAGAGATAATAATTTCCTTTATGTTCTTTCTAATGCCCACATTAATGTAATCCCAATATTAGTTTAGTTTTCTCAAATGTACTAGTTGCAGTAATTGTTTTCCTAAAGCCAGGCTTCTTTCCCATAAAGCAAAGTGAGAGGGAAATGGCTCTGTGATCAGAATATGCAGCACTCCTTTAACAAGCTCATTGTTCTGGAAATCAGGTTACAGCCTCTTTCTCAGCAGTCTGTAAACCTTTTGATTGTATTGCACTGGCCTGTAACTATAAATCCCAGTACTGAAGTGATCCATAACAGAGGGTTTCCAAGTTCTCCCTAACCATCATTTGATTCAGCAGAGCATGGTTTAATTATTCAAATGACAGCAGCAATGCGGTCACAGTGATTCAGCAGTACCTGCAGCACTGCAGCTGGATCCCACAGCTCCAGGTAGGCAGGGAGCACAGACTGGCACAACACTTCCTGAGTCGTTTGCAGCCAAAAGGGATTTCTCCCTGCATCTGTTCAATTCCTGCTGTGCACTGGGATAAGAACAACTGGCAGCTGGTTAGGCATCTTGGTTCCCTACATGGAGGTCCTGTTCTGCCTCTGCTCCTGCCTAACCACTCTCCAGACTTGCAGCCTCAACCTGTAGACCCAGCACCTTGGATGTGTGGGCAGGCAAGAGCAAAAACCAAAGCCTTTTTCCTCACTACTACATTAGCTCATAGGAAGAAGCTGGACCTGGATACATCGGCTGGTTATGACCTTGAGAAGTACAAAAGGCTGGAAAGTAGCACTCTGACCAGGAAATGGCAGCTTTGGGCTGCACTGGTTTGGAAGGGATTTTTAAAGGTTGTCTTGTCCATCCTCTCTGCAGTAAAGAAGAGACATCCTCAACTAGATCAGGTTGCTCAGAGCCTCATCAAGCCAGAGAAGAAAAGTCCTGTGAATTTTGCTTCTAAGTCCTCCTCACAAAGAGATGAATGGTTTTACTCTGCTTGGGCCACAAGGCCAGACTGCAAAAAGAGCAATCTTGCTGAGATAAGCCTCTCTAAATGTTAGATACCACAAGCAGGCAGAAGACAGGTTGATGGCCATAATACAGGCTGATCCCATCTGGACGCTGGCCTTTGTCCACAAAATACTGTGGAGCAGTGGGAAGGATCTGAGCAGTAACTGGCTGCAGCTGAATGTGCCAAACAAAATCTGGATCTGATAGGGCAGGGTTAGCAGATGTGACCTTGCATCAGCCACAAAGCCAGGCATATTTCTGGCATGAAAGATGATGTCCTGGTAGCTCATCCTTTGACTGCAGGGTGTTAAACAGATCCAGGTCCTGTACTTAAGGACACTCTCCTTTAGGACTCCAGTAGGATTCTAAATCAAGAATAGTGAAGTATATTGCTTTATGAGTTGGTTCCTTGCTCTGTTTTGAGACTATTTGGTAAGGGTGACTGAACACCGAACTAGCCTTTGTTTGGAAGTAATCACTGCTGCTTTTAGGGTGGATCTATCTGGGAAGAGGTGTTGGATCCTTTCTGTCCATTTCTCCTTTGTTTTGATGATCATGAGACAGCTGATTTCCACAAAGGTACCCTTGGAATAACATTGTTTGCATGCACTGGTTCAATCATGACTTCTAGCTAGATTCCAGGACTTTTATCACCTTGTCTTCATAAATATTAATAGTTATTGTCTCCCAAGTATGCTGTACAAGCAATATATATATATGTTGCTAATACATGTCTTATTTCCACTCTAAAGCTTCAAAAATATCAGTCTCTGTTGGGATGATGTGATTCTGAAATATCCTGGCCAAGCAGTACTCATTAGCAAGGTATTCTACAAATAATGGTGGAACTCTGGCTGTTTAAGTAGGAAATAAACATGAAACACTTAAACCCATGAACATCATTAAGAGCAGAATTAAACAGTGAGCATAGGAAGGAAATGATGTGAAATACTTCAGGTTTGCCTGTCTTACATCTCAGACTTCATTCTATTTATAGATTTTGCAAAATCCCAAATTTCACACCACAGAAAACAGGCTCAGATTGTTGCCAAAGAAATTCCACTCAGAGACTGTTACACCAAGGGCAGACAGTTGGTACCTCTCCAATTCCTATTGCAATACAGCAGCATAGATTCAACATAACAGGAAGAGCAGAATTTCTTTCCCCATGTTTCTTCAAATTAAGAGAAACTTATCGAGCCTCCCTTTGATGTTTTCAGATAATTTTGGTCCCCCTTTTTACACTCCAGAATTTGCTTACTAAGGATTTGTTTGAGTTTTGATTTGTTTTGAAGAATCTGTTTATGGTGAGGGAACGAGAGGTAAAAGCTCTGTCTATTCTATCAGTGAGCAACACAGCCTTCAACTGCTAACAGGCCAGGCAGACTCAGGTTCAAATGCATTAAGTGCTTGAAGAGTTTCGTAAGAGCATGTCCTGGTTTCAGCAAAACCACAACAAAGAAACATACTGAAGTGCACGAGTTGCAGAATAACAGATGTCACTCTGTTTTGTGTTTGCTTCAGCATTTATGGAAAAACACCTCAAAAAGAACCAAAGGGTAAATATCCACAGCAAAATGTACTAGCATAAATCTTTCACAGTAGGAAATTAACTGGCAGATCAGAACAACTTTCCAGACAATATTTTAAAGTGTCTTAGAGTGCACCTAAGCAGGACACAAATGGTCAGCACCGAGCTGACCCTGAAGGTATAAGAATATTTCTTTGGTTCTCATGCAGTTATCTACAAATAAACATTTTTAACTTGTCTAGAAAATGCCATAAAGTGAGGTGCATTGGCAAGCCAGGGTGGATAGACAAGATATGTATTCCACAGGGCAAATTCTGATTCAGTCTCCCTGGACATTGCTACAATTATCAATGCACGTAAAGATACCATTTTGACTAGATGAGATTTATATCGCTTGTAAGATAGGTTAGTGCAGTGGAACTCCAAGATCTGATTTTGTTTATTATCCTAGATGTCATTACACTTGGACTAATGTTTCCTGGTAAATAAGCAGGCACTTGACCGGGAAATTTATCTTGTAAATGGCACAAATCTCAAGTTCATTTAGCTTGAATTCAGAATTAGTGAATTAATTTCTTTTCTGTAAATTCCCCTGTGCAATTGAGGTCTGAGACTTAGCTGCTACACATTACCCTGGCCAGTCCTCCAAGTACTCCAAGAAAGCTGCAGGAACACTTTCCAGAGTCACACAATTTTTCACTATTAGAAATATTATATTCTAAGCATTATCCCTACATAGACCCAATGTGCTTAAGCAATAAAAAGCACAATAAACCCCCAAAATTTATTGAGTTCTTGATCATAAACAGGATATAAATTTGATTATACAACCTACAGCTCATCCACACTTTAAAACCGCAGTCTCGGTCCCTTTCACCTCAAATAGAAAAATAGCCAGAGAAAGGCAACAAGAACAAAACAACTTTACACCAGGACAAAAGCAGGCAGAATTCCAGAGGATGGGAACAAACTGTGGTAATGGCTGCAATAGAAGTCTATAAAATTGCAAGTGACAGGAAACAAGTAAATGTCAATCTAGTAGCCCTTCCAGTGACAGAACTTAGGGATGTCAATGAAACTAACAGGGACTAATTCAAAGCAAAAAATCAGGTGAGCCTCCATGCAATTGGTAAAAGATGAAAGAGGCCAAACTTCATAGAAGCGCAATTCAGGTTGCTTCCACAAACACCACCTTTGGCGCAGGAAGCTTTGGAGTGGAAAATGAAAGCTGGGAGATTTGCCTGGGGAGCTTGTTTTCTCAGGCTTTTGGAATAGGACACCGGGTTAACTGGCCTCACTACTGCCATTCTTATATTTTATTATGAGCCTTTTTTTTTCATATCTAAAGCAAATTTAATAGAAGTACCCTAAAATGAGACATTTTACTGTAACACTATAAACACTCTAAGAGAATCCAGAAAATGAGCCCTTATACAGCAGAAGGCAATAAAGAAGAGGAAGCATGAATTGCTTATTATCTCTGGCAGTACACAAGTTTGAAACAGCCACTTTGCTTCTTTGAGGTGCTTTATAAATTTAAGAAATCACTCAATATTTCAGGCATCAGGTTCAGTATATCTCTTTTACATAAAAAATATTGTTTCCTTCATTGCCGAGCCAAATGTTCTTCTCCTACGTAAGATCAATACCAGGCACTCATTTTATTACTTTTATATCACACATTGTAGAATTTCAGCTAGAGACAAGTTTCATAAATCCTTAGTAAAGTCTTACACTGTTCAGAAGTAAATCTGCAGGATGAATAAAGTATAAAGAGGTAGATACTCACTCACCACTGGCTTTGTGATAACTGTTCTCCTGTCAGAGTCAATGATAGTTTGAGTACTGATTGATGCTATGGTAGTGTAAAACACGTCAAAGGGTTGTGTTGATAAAGCTCAACCAAAATATGTTGCAGCCATAAATAAAGGCTCATCTTCTCATGTTCACTGTCACATCACACTAGCTTGGAGCTTTTATAGGTTCCACTACACCATGCTACTTTGGGTGCAAAAACGCGGACAGAAGAAGAAGCTAGTGACAAATTTGACTCAAAGGATCTGAAGATAAAATCTCAGAATTCTGCTCTAGTTAATGATGAGGTGAAGAGAGAGTTTGGTATGTTTTGCTTTGGCAGCACTGATTGATAGAATTGCCCAAATCTGTTCCTTTGTTCAGAAACAGGAAATACATAGCAATGGTCGTGGCATAGAAATTCCTTTATTAGCCACTTATCCAAAAAGACCTTTCATGCTCCAGAGTATTTGGGCCACCATTTGTCAATTCACTTAAAGTAACCAACAGGCATTTGGTGACAACAGCAACCTATCACTGACATAGAGGCATCTGTATTTTTGTGAGAACACAGTATTTGAAGTTGGCATGTTATTCTGCCTGCTCTTTGGACAACAGTTTTAAGTGGAACACAATACACATTGAGGTAAAAAATCATCAAAAATAATAGCTGATTGGACAGGGCTGGCTGATAGGTTGGACTGGATGATCTTGGAGGTCTCCTCCAACCTGGTTGATTCTGTGATTCTATGAAATTTGCACTGGTGCTTTCTTTTCCCCTCCTCTTATTCAAATACTCAGTGCTTTTGAATAGGTTGTTCAAAAAGGATGAAGAATTCTCCAAGAGACTGACTGACATTAGAGAGAGATACTCTACATCACATAAGAGACACAAATATTCCTAATATATAAACCATTCACATACAAACTCACTGGATGAAATCTATTTCCCAATGTGAAATAAAACTAAATATTATAGAATCAAAGATATACATTCTCTTTTCAGACACCATCAACAGAGGAATAAAGACAGGCAAGGAAAGCGGCTTGGAACCTTTTGGCAGATTTTGTATATAGACTGACTAAATCATAGCATGTCTACACCAGGTAATGGAGTGAAATAGTCCTGCTGCCAGATGGTGACCCAGCTGCATTATTTCTAGGCTTCAGTTAGTCACCTCCACACAGAACTACTGTGCTGCATGGATAAATCAGCTCCCTCTGACAGAAACGGAACTGGCTTTGCTGCATGCCTTCACATAGTGCAGATATGTCTGACGAAAACAGATCCTTCTTTTTCTGTCTCTCCTGAAAAAAGGTGAAGCACAGAATTCTCTGCATTAGTCACAATGCCAGAGACTGTGATATTGTCACTTGTTTGTTTGCTGTAGCAGAAAAAGGGAGAGTGGTTTGAATCATATGCAAACATTTCTGAAATCTTTTGTAAAGTACATGAGAAAGACAGTGTGCCATTGGGGAGGACCCAGCATCCCTTACCTCCATAACTGTGCATTAGAGAAAAATAAACCACATAGTAATGTTCTTGAAAAGTTAGATTTGAAGGATGCTTGTCTGAAAAATGAAATACACATTTAAGAAGCCAACTGCACAAACTGCTTTGTGTAAATATATATAACTTTCTGTGGAGAATAGTGAGACAACCAAGAATAGTGAGAAGAAAATCTCTCAATTAGTCCTGGCAATGCTATACCTTGCAATTTCACACTGAATTCAAGAGACATCCCAGATCTTAGTGGTTAAAACTTTCAGCAGACCAAATATCTGTGCCTGTCTTTTCCAAGGAAGGAACAGTGAAAGCTATGTGAAGACCTGACAGCAGTGCCACCTGTAAGCGTATGCAGGTAAATAAGTAATAGATGTACTGGAAATTCAGTCTAGTTAACAAAAAATAAAACCAATCTGGATGGGAACAATAAATAATTCACAAGCCATGTCACTAGAATGACCACAGGCAGGTCTGTGCAGAGTCCAGGCTGCAATGTACAAGTACTTTAGGACTCAGAAAAAGTGAACACTGCTAACACAAGTGCTGATTGCAAGCAATCTCATCAAGCCAAGTCAGCAGCTACGCAAACATCAGTACACTCTAGGCACTGCCACGGCAATGACTTCAAACAGGGCTATAATCTGATCCTGTACACCTAACTCCAGGGCTATAACCTGATCCTGTACACCTAACTCCAGCTGGGCCAATCAGTTTAAGAGATAAATTATGGTCTTGACGGTCTACTCTATAGTAAGAGGAAAAACTTCCAAACAGTACTACAGAGCTACACTGTTCTGAGGTCTAGCCAGAATAAAACCTATCCGTTAGGGATATGTTACTATTTTACACGGAGGACCTCAGACAGCCAACGATCATCATATGTGGTGACTGCAGAGTGACTGGATACAAACACTGAACAAAACTACTTGTTACCCCTGAGAGCAGCAGTCATTCTATCACAAGATGCTCTAAACCCCCCAACATCACATTACAGTGCAGAGGGGACCGAACATCAGTAGTAAGTTTAATTAGTGGTATGGGGTATGTGATTCCCATGGGGTACTTAATCAGTTTAGCTCATGAAATTTGGCTGAGAATGGATAATATTGACTCAGGAACTGTTTCTCTAAATTGCTTCACTTCAGAGACAGGTTATCAGGAAAGATGCATATAGCAGGCCAAACTTAAGCCTACAGAGGTTACAAAAAACCTTTCATAAAGTAAGGGTTTGCAGTGATTTCTGAATAACACATGGACACTGTTCTTCTAAAAGGAGGTTCTTTCTCTGTACAAATTCCCTCTTCATAGTCCCAAATTCTCCTTGATATTCTGCACTTGTGAATATTTCAGAGCTGCAAGTCCCTGTTCAGCATGAGTATAAGGAGAATGTAAAGACACTAACCTTGCTAAGCCTCCAAATACCAAAGCTAGAGCTCTAAAGAGCTATTTGCTAAATGGAATTACCTCTTTCTTCTTTTGGATTTTCTGGAACGTGTAGTGACAACCCATATTCTGAGTCCAGTCTGGACTTTCAAAGGGTTGTGCTATTAGCCAATGCCCTTCTCTGTTTCCCCATTAGAGCTGACATTTCTCATCCTCACCAAAAGTCCCAAGCCCATACACTTCATTTAGCAGCGGTTTGATAATGTGCTCAGCAAAGCACACAAAGCTACTTCAAAGTGAGACGAAGTCCATGAAAGACTCCAGTTCACTTGAACTGGGTTTGGATTAGAACTGTAATCCAAATATTTGCACCAATGCAAGAGCTTAATGTAAATAGCAGCATGTCACTGGGAAAATATCACACAAGTACCTGCTAGGTGGCATTCTTCACTATTATTATATAATATTATTATATATTATATTATAATGTATATAACAATATATTACAACATTATTATAATAATAATTATATAAACTTATTCACAGTGCTTACAACCAAAGAGACAGCATTAGTCCAAACATATGACCAGGTTTCTTAAGAACATATTCATTCCTTGTACAGGTACAGGAAGGTTTTTATCACCAGAAGGAACAGGATGTGTAAGAAAGCAGTGACATCAGAATTCAAAACCAGTATGCTCTTTTCAGGAGCAGGTGGTCAGCTGCTAAGCAGTATATGCTGCTTTTGTTGCTACTTCTTACCTTCTATAGGGAACAAAATGGTGGCAGGATCTGGTTTGATTTTTGCCAGCTGAAATCAGTGAGCAGACACTGTACATAAGAAAGAGGCAGTGTGTGTACCATAGGTCCTGTAACTGATGTTCTCTTTGGGTGAATGCTAACCTAGTGGAAGCTCATCACTAGAGGACAAGTTTCTTTCTTACCCACAAGTTCACTGAACTTTCACCTCTGCATTTCACCAGAACAGGCAAAATGAAGTTTCACATTTTCAAGCTTATCTCAGGACAACACAAAATGTGAATCCAAAATAGCTAAAGTACAGCAATTTCTTAGATAACACACCTGAGAAAATACTGCTTGTATCATGTGGCCTCTGTACTGGGAGAGGATTCTTCTGGGCAAGCTTCAACTATGGGGTGGATGTTTATTTTCCTTTAGATTAAGACACTTGCACATAATAAAAGAAACAAGATCTGTATATGGCATAACTGAGCCAAGGATTTAGATGACTTGATGAATATCTCTGAATCACTTTTAATTGCATCAGAGTACACAGCACTTACGAAAGCACCATGCATTGAACTGCATCAGAAGTTTACAGAGACATTAATCTTTCTTTTGAAGAGAAATTGATTTTTGTGCAGGCTTATAAACCAGTCAAGTTGAAATTAATTTCTCTTTGAGACCAGAAAGTGAGGACTTACAGGCTGCATGCCAAGATTTTATGCAGAGACAAGTTTCATTCATTTGGATTTGAAGGAGTAACATATTAAAAATAAGCAGGTAGATATATCATACATTAAAGTATTTCACAGGCTCATTATAATCTATACACCATTGAAGGATGGCTGCCATATGACTACCTGCTAACTGGGAGTTGATTGTTTCTGATATCAGTGACTCAAGCAGATACATATTGCTTCTTCCTTAGTATTTTTGGATGCTGGTTCACAGGCTGTTCTCTTATTTCATTGTCTTTTTGTTTTCTGTCAGGGTGAGTGTTCCCAGAAGTGCTATTACATCTTTGTCATAGAGACCATCTGTGTGGCTTGGTTTTCCCTGGAGTTCTGCCTCCGATTCATTCAGGCAAGGAGCAAGTGTCAGTTCTTCAAAGGACCCCTAAATATCATTGACTTCTTGGCTATTTCACCCTATTATATTTCGCTCATCTTCTCAGAGGATGATTCAAATGAGGAGGACGACAGACCAAGCAGCAACACATATTTGGAGAAGGTTGGTTTGGTGCTACGTGTTTTACGTGCCTTGAGGATCTTGTACGTAATGCGCCTTGCCCGACACTCCTTGGGCTTGCAGACTTTGGGCCTCACAGTTCGGAGATGCACACGGGAATTTGGCCTGCTTTTACTCTTCCTATGTGTGGCTGTCACTCTCTTTTCTCCTTTGGTCTATCTTGCTGAGAATGAGTCTGGGAAGGTGCTTGAATTCACAAGCATACCTGCTTCTTACTGGTGGGCTATCATTTCAATGACCACTGTTGGGTATGGTGATATGGTACCACGGAGTGTCCCAGGCCAGATGGTGGCTCTTAGCAGCATACTCAGTGGGATTCTCATCATGTCTTTTCCTGCAACATCAATATTCCACACTTTCTCCCATTCCTACTCGGAGCTGAGAAAGGAACAGGAACGACTGCAGTCTCGTCTCAACAGAGGGAAAAATGTCAATCGCTCTGGTGAAAGCGACACCTTCAATGAGACAGACAGCTTGATCCTGGAGGATCAAGCATCACCTATCAAATACATTTACACAGGGAACTAAGCTTGGTTGCAAAATATTGCCAAGAAAGGAATGAAATATACACATACGTACATCACTACGACACACAAAGCAAAGTAACAACATAGATTATGATGCCAGTGTAGGTATAATAATCAGTGAAGCCAATGCAGCTTGCTCCGACACCTCATAATGAAGCTGGAGGTTTTGAGAATGTCAATAGTAAATATTCATTCCTCTCTATGACTAGTAAGAATAAATTTTGTCTCTACCAGTCATGTATCTTGCTGAATACCTAATATTGGACTAGTTAAAAACAAAACAGCTTCTACTGGCATAAGCACACTTGTTATTTCATTTGCCTTTGAGTTTCCAGTTTTCTTGAGCCAAGCATTAGAATGGATTCTTTCAGGGGCTATGCACCAGTGTCGTTTAAACAGCGCTCATCTACCAGGCACAGAAAAAGTCTCAATACAAATGTGAGTTCTGTATCTAAAGCCACTAATAAGCTTAAAATAAAAGCATTGTATGTGAAAGCTTTCAAAGTTTGCCTGTAGCCAGATGATCAACGTGTAAATAACAAACTGCACTGCTTTTGTATAAAATATATTGTGTTTGCAAGAGAATTTGCTTGAAAGGCAGCTGCGATCTGCAAACCATGAACGTTTCCTACTAGGCAGCAAAAGCTTTCAAACTTCTTTTTTCATATACTGATTTAAAATAATAATGAGGAATAAAAAAACCCCAAGCTTACTGACCATATCAAACAGAGTTGGTGTTATTTTTTTTTTCACTGAATGGTGATGGCTTTTCTGGAATCAAGGTACAAAACAAGCGTTATTGAAAAATGAGATGATGTCTCAGAAATATCTGTAGGCATAAAGAGTATAGAGAATGATTTCCAGAGACATAGTGGGAACCCAGAGAAGTTGGGGAGGCTGCAACCCTAGAAGTATTCAAAGCCATGTTGGATATGGCCTTTAGCAACCTGGTCTCGTAGCAAGTGTCTCTGTCCATGGTGCGGGGGTGGAAATAGATGATCTTTAAAGCCCCTTCCAGCACAAACCCTTCTATGATTTTCCAGTGCAAATGAACTTCTGAACTACCTAGAAGTCAGCGACGGCACTCCACAGGATATTTTAGATGATCTTCTACAATTCATCCTTTTAGACACTGTGAACGCAGTTGGTGAATCTGACACCAAGATATGAAGGCCGGGTCCGTGCAAATCCCTGTACCCAGGGGTGTGTGACAACTCACTTGTCCTCAGTTCACAGCAGTCCTATTGATACCCACAGAACTTTGACATGCTGAATGTTGGACATGTATTTAAGTACTGAGATGAATCAAGGCCTGCCTAAATTATTTTTAAATCAGATTTTCAGCTTTCATTATTCCATAACTTAAATCTTCCCAAAGTTCCCATCCTCCTGATGGATCAAAGCTCAGCAAAATGACCATTCACTTCCAGTTTTCAGGCACAGATAGGAGCTAGGGGGTACTTCCAGGAGTTGAGACCTGTCTCCCACAGGGACAAGCAAACACAGGCACTTGCAGACTTGTGCAATTTCACGCAGGCATTGGAGGGAGTGTTCAGTTTTCAGATGCTATCATCACTGCACTGCACAGCTTAAGAACAGAAAAGCACAGCTGTCTGCAGTTTGGATCACGTGACTCAATTTAATCTCTTGGATTTATCTTGCTATTGACCTTATGATTTAAAACAGGGAAACTGCAGCAGATTATAGATGGGATGTTCCAAGAGAAGTGAAATGAGTCAGGACTAGATGACAGTCATTTATATTTGCCACACAAAGGGTGTAATTTCTGCTGATTTATGCATAGGCCAATCTGGTCTTTTACTTTTTTGCAATTAGCATTTTTTTCCCAGGAATTCTACTTAGATGGTGAACCAGACAAAATTCAACCCCAGTCTGGACCCGGACCTCTCCTGGGTCCCGAGCAAGGTGATGCTTCCTTGATTTCTCTGGGAGAGAGAGGGTTTATTTATATTTTTCCCTGTTTCTTAGGAAAAACAATTGCACACTGCCACAATACCCAGCACAGTCCAGTTCTGCCCCTCTGGTCTGGCAGAGCCAAAGACAGTGCTTGCTCCTTGCTGACTGATGCCTGCTTGGGCATATATTCTGATACAAAAGAGCCACATCTTGTAAAAGATATTTCTCTCCACTAACACAGACTTCAGAAACACAAACCATTAGGTCATGTAACTGATCTACTTTTTCTAATTAAGCTTTCTTGCTAGTTCAGGAGTTAGTTCAATATGACCCCATGGAATATGGGTCCAGACACATTTCTCTAAACATGCAGATAGCTGGAAGGCTGCTGGGGCATTTATTGCCCAAGTACTTGTAATAGCTTAACGTCCCACAGGTTCTGTGATGTAGGCTGGGCTGTGGATATAACAAGAATCCAAACTATCAGCAATCCAAAGCTTGGCTCAGCCAAGCATTTAAGCTTGTGTAAGTTCTCCCAAAACACAATGCAAGAACATGCAGCAACAGGGAGGTGAAAAACCAATCAAACCTCCAATGTTTACCAATAAAGTAAGAGCTTGTATTTTCAGCAGAATCAGAGTCATTACATATATTTCTGTTTCTAACTTAACCTCCTGCTATAGATGGTTCTGGGCTGCACCAGCTTTCAAAGAGAACGTCCTTCATGATTCACTGTGTTACTAGGGAGGGAAAAAATATGTTGAGAGGAACATTTAGTTCCTGTGTAACTCAACTGAGTGACAAATTCAGAACAAGCAGTTACGATTAGCAGATATTGTTGTTGCCAAGATCATATAATTTCATAACCAGACTTAATTAAAGAGCAGTTTAGGTGCCTGGCATGCAGCTTCTCTTAGTTCAAAGCCCAGAACCTAAATCCTGAAAGCAGCAGAGAAGCAGCACCCATTAGCCAGGGGAAAGCATGTTGCTCAGCCCTGATAGATACACTACATCTCTTTTTTAAGCTTCTGATTGCCACTCTGATACAGCAACAATTCCTACTGCACAACGAAACAACCCACAAAACTCCCCACTATGCTGCACTGGGGAAGCCAACAGATATCGTGCTCTGCAAACCAGCTAGAGACACCACAGAGTGTGATTGAGTCACATGAAAATGCAACACAGGACCCTTCCTGCTACTGATCTACGTGTAACCTAAACACAGGTTTGATCATGGCAAATGATCAAATTTCCTATGACACTGAAATTGCACTGAGAGGCTAAGACCTTTGCTTTGACCTAACTCTCACTTCCTGAGGGATTGTGCAGATTGCTTCAAATTCTCATTGCAGCTCTTGTACCTCCGGCCATTCTCCAGCTGTTTCTCCTCTTTGACTTTCATTAGCTAGAGAAGCATTACATAAAATGGACATATTATTTCAGTAATGAACTCCCCTTAATTTCATTGGTTCAGTATTTTATTATTTCCACCTACTATTAGATCTCTTGAAACTTGCTTTTCATCTAACTTTGGCAATCTGAAGTTTCCATCCAGTCATTAGTATTCATACTATAATTATTATCAGGTTTATTATTTAAGTCACACAAATTCATTGGAGGGAACAGCACATTACTGTAGGGATAAACTGCAAAAGAATTCACTGGGTATACTGCATAGCCTATGCAGAAATCATGGCAGAACTAGAATAGAATAGAATCAATCAGGTTGGAAGAGACCTCCAAGATCATCCAGTCCAACCTAGCACCCAGCCCTATCCAGTCAACTAAACCATGGCACTAAGTGCCTCATCCAGTCTTTTCCTGTACACCCCCAGGGATGGTGACTCCACCACCTCCCTGGGCAGCCCATTCCAAGGGCAAATCACTCTCTCTGTCAAGAACTTCCTCCTAACATCCAGCCTATACTTCCCTCGGCACAACTTGAGGCTGTGTCCCCTTGTCCTGTTGCTGGTTGCCTGGGAGAAGAGACCAACCCCCACCTGGCTACAACCTCCCTTCAGGTAGTTGTAGACAGCAATGAGGTCTGCCCTCAGCCTCCTCTTCTCCAGGCTGAACAAGCCCAGCTCCCTCAGCCTCTCCTCATAGGGTTTGTGTTCTAGGCCCCTTACCAGCTTTGTTGCCCTTCTCTGGACACGCTCCAGCACCTCAACATCTCTCTTGAGTTGAGGAGCCCAGAACTGGACATAATACTCAAGGTGTGGCCTGACCAGTGTTGAGTACAGGGGAAGAAGAACCTCCCTTAAAAATTGTCTTGGTCAACATTTTTGTTTCAAACACACTCAACCAGTGTTCTGCAGTTATTTTTAACAGTTAAGCACATCTTCTGATAGGCATTATGCTCAGCACATCCCCTCTGATTTTATTTCTAAGGAAAGATTTTTTTTTTTGTTCAGAAAATTGTTTTAATACATCACAGTAATCTATAAGTAATGAAGAAACCTGAGAAGGTCAAGGAAATGAAAAGTACAGCACAGTCCCCAAAGAAGTATTATAAAGTTTTCACTTCTACAAGCAATAAATTATTAGCTACATCTTCAAGTTAAGACTGATAAAAGGCTAATACAAGACTCACATTTCCTAAATGGAATCTGGCTTCTGCATGGTAAAAAGCTGCACATTTTGCTGAAAGCATTAAATTCCTTCTTTTGACTGACAATTGCTTATCTGAGCTAAACAGGTCTCTTACCAAGTTGCTGAGTCCTAGTCATGGTGTAAGTCCTAAGACATGGGACACGGTCACGTGCCTATCAAGTTTATAACACTGAGAAACTGAGCTGAGTCCTCCTCTTTCCCTACAGGACATCAACATCCAGCTTAGTTGAAGTCTGCAAAATTCCTTGACTAGTTTGGGCAAAATGGCTATGGCATATGGGGTACAGATCTTGGTAGGAAGCTTCTGTTCCTAATTTGCAAAATTAGGATGAAATCAAATACTCTAGGTTACTCCTTTTTTTTTTTTTCCCCTCTCACAGCCCCAGATTGCTAACATGATACTCACAAGCAAAAAGATAAAGAACCAAGGTGTTTTCCTGCTCCCTGTGCTCCTCTCCCTACCATTTTACTTCTGATAAAAGCTAGTCCTCAAAAACTTATTTTCCCCAAAGCTTAGTGTTCCTGTAGTTCCCTTTTGCCATTATTTGATTACCACTAAAAGCTCACACAGAGGTGACAGGAATCTATCTCAAATACTACTTCACTGTTAGACAGATCTGCAGTTAGAATAAGAGAATCATGGAATGTTAAGGATTTGGAGGTATGTCGAAGGATCAGATAGTCTAACCCTACCACCAGAGCAGGGTTGCTGCACCTGATCACACAGGAACGTACCAGGCAAACAACTCATGTAAAAACCGTAGGCTTGGATCATAAGCACCAAGCATTTAAGGAGCACCTTAGCAGAATATTACAGCAGATTCAGCAAAAGGGATAAAAGTCCATCTTTGATTTCATTATTTCCCTATTTGATTCCTGATATAACTGCCCCAGTTATAGAAACCAAGCACTTGTGTAAAAGAGAATGTCTGCAGAAGACCCTCTGGGTGTTTTCTCTTCTGAAAGTTATAGTCTGTTATATCACCAGTAATAAGTCCCATAAGTAAGTAATAAAACCTAATCATCCTGAAGCAACTCTTAAAATTTTAAATCCTAAATGAAAAGGTCTACTGCTTCAAACCTAACAATTTTGTTTAAAAACATCCTTTAGGACCTAATTAATTAGTGTGGAACTTCATACATGCATATAATGAAGTCATAATACCTTCCTGCTTGCCAGCTCTAGCATTCAGACAAATATTAGTCAGTCAGACACTAACCACAAGATTTTAGCTCAGCTTCTTCAAAATATTTTCTTTTCATCAGCGTCAAGAAACTGTGACTATTCTCAGTAAGAACAAATGGAGTGACACAGAGTTTTGCTTCTGCCTAAAGTTTAAGCAGATGAAATACCATTTATATTGATCCTGCAGGGCTGTGAAGGTATCACAGGACTCTATAAGAATCCAATAATGTTTCAGTTTATTTCAGATGAGCAGGATGATTATTTGCTGATGTTCCAAATTTGCCTTTAACTCTGCATCCAAGTTGGCATCACTTCCTATACAAACAGGATGCACACCAAGTACCTTCCTGGTTTCACGGCTTCTTTTGATTTTGCCTGCCCACTTTGGAACCTCACATCTTGAATGGTTCCTGTGCTACACAAAAATCCATCTCCTTAAAGAATTTCCTTATTAAAATTCATAACCTTAAAAGAACAGTGTGACAAATACTGAAGATAATTGTGTTGCACTCATAAACAGAGAATGCTAACAAAACAAAGTGATTCTTTCAGTCACAGAATCACAGAATTAACCAGGTTGGAAAAGACCTCTAGGATCATCGACTCCAAATAATCACCTAACTCTTCTCATTAACTTAATCATGGCACTAAGTGCCTCATCCAGCCTCCTTTTAAACACCTCCAGGGATGGTGACTCCCCAGGCAGTCCATTCCAATGCCAAACACTCTTTCTGTCAAGAATTTCTTCCTAATGTCCAGCCTAAACCTGCCCCGGCACAGTTTGAGACTGTGTCCTCTTGTTCTCCCACTGGGTGCCTGGGAGAAGAGACCAACCCCTGCCTGGCTACAACCTTCTTTCAGATAGTTGGAGACAGCTATGAGGTCTCCCCTGAGTCTCCTCTTCTCCAGGCTGAACAACCCCATCTCAGTCACCAGGTCTTGTGCTGTCCTTTAAGTGTCTTACACTGTCTTAAAAGAAAATATATGCTAAGTTTTTCTAACTAAAGTTTCACTTGCATATCACTGTTCTTCAACTATCGTTACCAGAACAACAAAGCAGGTATCAATCACAAAACTTTATGCCTTGAGGATCAGCTTCTCCAAATTACGTAAGTTTTAATTAGCCTGATGTTTTGCCATTACCTACATATCCTGAAGCTTTCCAAACTTCCCTGTTCCATCCAAATTATTGAGCGGTATTCTACCTCTGAGAGACTTTTATATGAAAGTTTGGCAAAAATCACCTCAGCAAAAAGGCAACAAACTCCAGGAAATTTCAAAGCTTCAGAGAGATGAAAGAGCTATGAGCTACTCATGATTACAGAAGAAAAATCATTTCACAGCTCAGCAAAGAATGTGAGCAGACTCATACAGCACAATTACTATGATTTCTTATTTTTAGGAAATAGGTTGAAGCCAGCTCTATTTGTAATTCCTGAGACATAGGTTCATACCTTGAACAGTGCTTGCAAGACTCAGTTCAGTCATACAGAGTTGATAATGTTATCAGCTCATTAAGGTGTAAGTATGTGTGCTTAATGAAACTAATTTCATACTGATACAAAGATACCTATGGGAAACTGAAGGTCAAATTGATTTATGCCCTAAGTGAGTTCGAGACTGTGATATGTTCTAACAGAAATATTGCATTTTGTCTACAGGATTTTGCAGTTCTGAATAAAACTGTAACCAAGGGTCCATTCCTCAGAGCACCATAAACAATTTCCCCAAACAGAAATGTATTTCAATAGAAGGAATACTGGAGGGAACACTACACAGAACAAGATAAATCCATTTCAAATTATCTCCCAAAAGACAAAGTATGTCAGCAGCACAGGTTTGCTGGTCTTTAATCAGTGTTAGTTGAAATAACAGGCAATGAAAGTCCTGGATTTTTTTCAGTTTGTTGGGTAATTTCTGTGAGCTGCTAAGTGCTTCTGGCTTTGTGAAAGTCTGGAGAGTTTGAATCACTCAGTATGCTGACAACTCTTAAGAAGTACAACAAAACATCACAAGAGGGTAGTTAAATTTTATACATGTCTATACGTTATTTCACTGAAGTAACCCAGATTCTGGCTGGTGTTGGGAAAGTTTTCTGTGTTTCACACTGCCTATTTCTGTACCTCAGTGTGGAAGAGAAAAAGAAAAGCAGCCCAGATGTGCTGCAAATCACTCTTAAAATCCATACACTTAATCCTACTTACTGCAGATGAGAACAAGACTGTAAGCACTTCTACGCTGTTGCAATATGTTCACTGTCATTCTCTTCCTTCATCAAAGGATTCTGAAAGGTAAAAAGAGTCAATCAGAAAGTTGAAGAAAAGGATCAACTTCTCTTTCAGCATCATGATTAACACTCCAGGCTTCACAAGTTTTGCTAGACTGTGATTCCTGCATGTTGACATGAACTGCAAATCCAGACATGAACACAAGTTTTTGTATCTCCATTCTTATCTACCTGCCACTCCGTATGCTCTAGTTTTATGTATACAGTAATCTTCCTAAAACCACTGACCATGCACTCTCTGAAATGGTTTACACTGAACACTCACCAAGAAATGCATTTCCAGAAGGAAGGGAGATCCATAAGACCTTCAAAGATTTCCAGCATGGTTAGTTCTCGGTGAGAAACTGGAAGAAAGGGGATGCAATTCTCTTTTAATCTAATTTCCAAGAAAAAGGGCACACCAAAGGGTCTTTAATAGCAGAGAATATCCCAACTTGTAAACCACTATTAGATAATAGTTGCATTCCTGTGCACGAGAGAGAACGCAGTCCAGTTATGAGTACCAGGAGGTGCTGAATTCGCTCCTCAAGGGCAAGCTCATTTGAGAGAAAATCTGGCAGTCAGAGCTGCTTGCTCAACTCTGGCTAAAAAGCAGCATTGAGGACTGCCAATATTTATGTGATTCTCTCATTGTATTCAGAGAGCAAGAACAGCCAGCCAAAATGTCTTGAAGCACCCTGAACATAATGAGAGCAGTAGCACTCATTTCTGCCGCTTTTCTGTGGAATAATCAAGCTTATATTAGTTTTGGAAGGTACCCTCTTCCAAGATGTAGTGACTTCAGAGCCGAAGACTGCACCAAACTTAACCTTGCCAATATTTATTTACTGGAATTGTCCCAAGGAACTGTATTTGCATTACTGAGTCTCATGAGGTAGCAGAGAAGCAGATCTAGAGTACCAGCTACTAATGGAGGTGTTTCCTCAGGAAAGCTGTGGGTTTGCCCATAAGAAATTACTCCAATTTCCACAGCTTACTGGTTGCCACAGATCTAGTTTCCTCTTGCTTTCTTTCCATTCATGCCTTTTGTGCTGTATGGAGGCAATCCATTTTTTATTCATAGGCCTTAGGAGGATCAGTAAATAGCAGACACTTCTTAAGCTAACATCTTCCCAGCTGTGAGCTGCAGTTGCACATCCGAGGAGTGAAGTGCATCTCTGTAGCACTGCATTGGCCTTCCTCCCAGTACAGTCACTCTGTACCTTTACTGACCAAAGAAAATTACTGAACAAGCATCATAGCAATACATGTGCTAGATGTCCAGCTGAGCCTAGCTGAATCTGCAGGAACACTGCTTTGGCGTTGAGCCAGCGTTAAGATTTCAGTGTTAAGGATTTTCTCCTGTAGTCCTATTCCATCAAGGAAGTGAAGCACACTTGGATAGATGATGTTCTCGCTCCTCAGGAGATACATTACAGCTGTTATCCAGCTAGATCTGAGCCTATGGGCCAAACAAGACCCCTTCTCTATCTTGTTACATTTTGCATTATCACAAAGCAGCTATGAGATACACTTCTAATGCTGTCATACGACACTAAGTTGAGAAAACAAAAATGCTCTAGTGATTGAGGTTTGGAGGGTTTTTTTTGTCTCTAGGACCTGTGTCTCTTTAACCTATCAACTATCAAATCCAAATTCATTTAACCTGACACCAGTGGCTCACAGAGATGCCTCCAGCCTACAAGCAGACTATAAGCCTCTGAATGTTGCTTTCCAAGTCAAAACACAAATCTATTTATATTTAAAATGACAATTTGCATCATACAAAGACATTTCAGTGTGACTAAGACTTCGTTCCCCCAAAAACTTTCTGATAGTTAAAATCTCACCTCAAAAAAGTCCTGTATGGAATCCTGCTCTGCCCTGGATGCTCTCCCAGAGGTTCTCACACCTTCTGTCTGACGGCCATCTAGTGGTATCTGCACTACGTAGCAAGGTAAAGAGGAGCTAATGCACCACTCACAGCCAGGTCCTCTGCTGTTTGAGCTAGAAGCTGTTCGGGCAGGATGGAATTTATACTATGCATCAATGTCACTTCATTTATTTGCCAATATCCTGTAAAAGTTGCCACCTATTTCTGTGTATAAAACACATCACCACACCTCTGTTCACGGTTGTCAAGTTTTTATGGTTGCTGACTGCACTCTCTGATGCATCCTTCCTCTGAGGTGAGACAAAGTACTAGGGGTAGCACTGCTTCCTCCTTCATACAAATGTTGGTGCAAGACATCCCTCCTTTTTGCAGCCAGGGATCTCTTCCCCTTGAGGGGGAAGCTAAGCATGGAGTGCTCCTGCTTTCTTTCTGCACTGCTGCCCAGGGGGTGATTGCTCCAGGACACCGACAAGGTGTAAAGTGGTTCAAGCATGGACACAGATACTGAAGGTACCACTCTAACCTCTCTAAAAGTCTTGCTGAAAGGTTTCATTATGAAATGCACATGGCAGTGATTATTCCAGCTGCCCGTAGAAGCTGCATAGGCATTAGGAGTTCTCATTTGTGCCTTTCTTATCCCTCTCCTGCTTTCAAGCATGCATCTTGTGCAATTTAATTAAAAGTTGTCTGATTGAGACTAAGCTTCTTGCTGCAGTCATTCCCAGCTGACTCTAAGGACTTCCTGGTCACCATAACAAATATAACCTAAGCTTTTCTAGTTTCTTCCTCAGTTACTAATTTCATCCTTTTGTATCCTAAATGTTCATATATACATATATATATATCCAGAGTCACCTAGAGATCTTTGTCTTGTTTTTGTCTTCATATATCCCCTTCTGTAACCTCCTTTCACCTGAGCTTTGGTCTACATTGTCTCCAGCAGAAGCAATGAGAGCTGGAACAAGGTAACAAGATACTTTATATGACAAAATAACAGAAGCCCCATATAATGCTGAGCACATTTCTGAGCTCACTAGACCATTGCACTCATTCCTAACCATAGACATCATTCACTACTTTTGAGACTGCAGGTGCTGCATTGCCTTGAGGTTCTTAGAACTGTGAAATTAACAGTAAAATATCTCGGGTAGCTTAGCATGAAGGCAAGAAGATTGCAAGTTAATGTTAAGCTTCAGCCAGGTTTAGCTAGAGGACAGAAATGTATTCTAGTGTTGAGGGAAGAAAAAAAGAAAAAAAAAAAAACAAGATTAAAAAGAATCAGCAGCATGAGTATTCAGAGCCAGGTGTGATTATTCCACAGATGACAAGCAACACAAAAAGAATTAACTGCCTCTGATGTTTGCCTGTAGCTGTACATGTAAGGGTTAATTCATAGTAGATGGATTAACAGAGTTCAGAGGAACACCTCATTGTCAAAATCATTATTTGATCTCAGAATACAGTAGCTCATTGATCTACTATCTGAGTGGCATCAGGCAGATTACTCTGCCTACAGTTTCTATTACAAATGAATGCTGTAAACAGAATTTGAAGGAATGAGTTATGGTCAGCTATACAGCTAAAGATATTGGCAGATCTCAGCATACAGGACCTCAGGTTTGTGTTTCCTTTATCCTCAATATATTCAAGCCCCACCTTAATAAAACCCCTCATCTTCTCTCAGTAGAGATGCCTTGTACATGTATATATTACTTTCCTCCAGTACTCAGAAGAGATACAAAAACTCTTACAACCAATAAATAATGCATAAGAAACTAGTTCTAACTCTGAATACTAACAGAGAACCCTCGCCCCCCGCCCCGCCCTCCCTGCTCCTTATTTCCTTCAGCTTAAATTCTCTACAGAACAGTGGGCAGGCCTTTTTCTGTTTGCCAGCATGCTGACCACCTAGCCCTAGGAGTCTGAATTCCCCATAGTGTCTCTAGAAATTTATACTGATCCCACAGGCCCTCATTCCCAGCCCAACCCACTAACATCAGGATGTTTCTTCACTTCTGTGGCTCTGCATCTCTTTGTCAAGTCCTGCAACCAACCAAAAGGAAGAGAGAAAGGGAAAAGTTTTACCCAGTACTCATCTGAAAATTTATCTTCACATGGAAGATAATATCCTTAGAGAGGAAAAATGACATGAGAAGTTTCCCAGGCAATGATGCAGCAAAGAATGCTGCGCTGTGCATTCCCCAAGAAATTCACTTTCAGCTTTTTTTACCTCTGTTAAAATAGGCAGCAGACTTTAGACTAGCTCCTTTCACAGTTCAAGAGGCATCAATCACAGAGAGGTCTTGGGACTGGCACTCCTTCACAATGAATCCACACTGAAAGACATAAATAGAAATAATTATTGATGTGTACCTTTCCAGAATGGAAGCTTCAACTAATAGCTCAAAAGCTACCTGGGAGCTCTTGGTGAAACAAATCACTTCTCTTTTTGTAATATATCAGAGCAATCAAATTACAGAAGTATTGAAAACCATTTACACATCCAAATATAATGTGTGCAAGAATACAGAAAGGCAAACAAATTACTCCCTATCCCTCTGAAACTTGAAAAGGTGGGCAAGTAGAAATTAATTGATCTTTAGATTTCAACCTTTTCTTTGTAGATAAATATATCCTGGAATTAAACACAAGTAAATCAGATTTAAAAAAAACCCTGACCTCAAAATCAAAGTTAGTCATGTAAGAACGGGAAAATAGGGAATATTAAAAATGAACTCATGCCTTTACACTGATAAAAGATTAAATGCCATGTTTAAAAGATTTCAGTTCCTTCATGTTTTGATAAGGCATTGAATTTAGTTGATTTATAATTGCCATGCTTTGGCAGTGATTTGTTTCTACAGTGACTAGTCTGATATCTACTATACTTCTACTTGAAGTAGAACACAAAATCCTTAAAACAATTATTCTTAAAGACAGTGGTTATTACTGTACTATGTTACATTGACAAGCACCTACAAATGTCATCCCATTACACTAGAAGCCCCAAACCATCATTTGATCATCCGGTCTGTGGTACAGACTTTTTTCCTTCACATTAATACATGGAAATGGCTGAATCTGATTCTGGCTCATCATTAATTGTCTGTAGGTCCAGCACCATTGCATATTGGTTGTATTACCTGTGGAGAGAATTGAGGTATCTGCTCAAAAGATGAGACAAAAGTTAAAGGAGGGAGAGTGATTTATTATGAATGTTTTCCATGTGCCTTAGTGGTTCCACATTTTTATGCAGTGTTCTTATTTCCACCCATCTATTTTTAAATCATCTCAGAAGGATGTGCTAGTCAGTGAGTCAGTGGGAAGATCCAAAGGAGGCAGATTAAAAAGAGATAAAAACTTGGTGATCTCAAAGGTCTTTTCCAACCTGGTTAATTCTGTGATTATGTGATTCTGCCAAATGAAGCACAGTGGACAAGATCAAGAAGGCTGGTCTGTGCCCAGGGAACTGGGTTGAAGCATGTACATTGTAGGAGAGCTGCCTCACTGCCATAAAAGCACAGTTTGAAACGTAGCTTAAATTGTGGTAGCCTCAGGTTTCACTGATCCACACTGTTCTACTGGCTTCTCTGTGATGAACCATCAAACCTGCATTTTGGGTGGCATGCGTCCAGCAATAAAAGCATCACCACTTCATGCGCATGACAAGAGTAAATAGGCAGTAAGCTTCACAGCAGAAGCAGCATGGTCGTTGGTATGATTTAACAAGTAGATTTTTTCTCACTTCCAGAACAGTGCAGAATCTGTAATTATGGTATTGAGAACATGTGAAGATTCAAAACTTGAGAGAGCACCACACAAGATGTTCACAAATTGCAGCTGAAAGCCAGAGCTGCCACCTGGCCTAAAGTCACAAAGCTCTGTTCTGACCAATTTCTTTAACTCTCTGCCCCTTACACATTAATATACTGAAAAAGCCCCTCAGGTATCACACACTAAGCTTGAAGCAGCAGAGCAGGTCCATGAGGTGCAGCATTTCAGCCTGTCCAGACATTTTGCTGTTGGTACGGTAGATATCAAACTTATTTGAAGCTATTTCTTTTGCCAGTTTGTAAGACTGCTGCTGTAGAACCAGGAGTCGTAGGATGATTTTTTAATCCAGAAAATAAGCAGGAAGTTAGGAAAACACCATTTTTGAACCAACACAATGCTGCTGTAATGTCTGTTAAGAGAAACTGTTGATATGGCATTTTTACTCAAATTGTGCTATTTCAAAATAAATTCACAGTATCACAGTATCACCAAGGTTGGAAGAGACCTCACAGATCATCAAGTCCAACCTGTTACCACAGAGCTCAAGGCTAGACCATGGCACCAAGTGCCATGTCCAACCTTGCCTTGAACAGCTCCAGGGACGGCGACTCCACCACCTCCCTGGGCAGCCCATTCCAGTAGCCAATGACTCTCTCACTGAAGAACTTTCTCCTCACATCGAGCCTAAACTTCCCCCGGCGCAGCCTGAGGCTGTGCCCTCTCGTTCTGGTGCTGGCCACCTGAGAGAAGAGAGCAACCTCCTCCTGGCTACAACCACCCCTCAGGTAGTTGTAGACAGCAATAAGGTCACCCCTGAGCCTCCTCTTCTCCAGGCTAAACAATCCCAGCTCCCTCAGCCTCTCCTTGTAGGGCTTGTGCTCGAGGCCTCTCACCAGCCTCGTCGCCCTTCTCTGGATACACTCAAGCATCTCGATGTCCCTTCTAAATTGGGGGGCCCAGAACTGAACACAGTTCTCATACAAAGAAAAGATATTAACAATATTTGCAATATTTTTTCTATTTATAGATTATCTTTCTTTTTATCAAGCAGCTGTTTTTCTGTCAAGACAGTTAAAATTGTTGATTTATAGAAAGCAAGATCAGATCTTTTGACACAAACGCCACCTGCAATTCTTACTTGTTTACTGATGAAGTAGAAGAATGGACCTTTGGTTTGCGTTAAAAGATTGTGAAATTAAACCCAGTAAGAACTGACCATCTATGATGAGGATGCCTGAAATAACATGAGAATACTGTGATTGGTTTATTGATAAAAAAAAAAAAAGACAAAAAACAATTGAGGAGAAAATAAAACTACTTTCTTTTTCTTTTTTTTTTTTTTTTTCTGTAACAGCAGAAAATGTAACATAAGCTTTCATTGGGCAGCAGTAAAACATCAATTGTTTCTTAGGCTGAACTATCACTACATGTTTCATAAAGATTAACTAGTATATTGTTATTAGAGTAGTCAGTGATTCAGAAGATTGGAAGATTAAACAAAAGCTAATCTCTAGAAAAAGTAGGACAAAATCCTTTGTTTCTTTTTCAGGAAAGAGAATTCGCAGCTTGCAGGTTCTTAAAAGCTGGCTTCCTGCTCTCTGTCTCAGTAAGACAAGGTTTTTTGTCAACAGCAATACTTTCCCATCCACCTCTCCCAGAGCAATGCAGCTTCCAGCAACAGTGTATTAGAGAACATTTAGAATCAGGAAGCACCACTGTTGTTATTTTTTGGGGGCGTCTTAGCACTAACAATAATCATTTTTCCTCTAAATCGAGCAACTCTTTTGTTGCACTGGTGGTCTGAGTTTGTCACAACTGGAAAAGGCTGGAGCATCACATTGCTGCTAAGTTCAAAGAGCTATTCAGCAAATCACTGATAAACAAAATGATTGGAGAAGTGTTTATGTGTACCCTAAAGAAAAGTGCTGGCAGATTCAACTTTTAACTTGAATGCAGAGTATGAAGCATGTTTCAAGTTCTTGTCACTGACTTATCAGCTGTAGGAGCCATCTTCTAAGAGAACAAGATCAGCTTGAACATCACATTTTACTAAAAAAATGATTACTACAAATGATATTGTCACATAACCATGATGCCAACCTTTACCTATCCGTAATAGAGGATAACAATCTGAGTTCTGGGTTACAAGCAATGATTCTTTATTCTTTTATTGTGTTTCCATGATGGTCTGTACTGCAAATCTAATCCAAACCAGATGCATGTTCAAGTTTTCACTTTTGGGACTCTGTATCAAAATGTACTACTGTGTCAGTGTACTACTGACACATTGATGGAAAAGAATATACTCAGGTCTTGACTAGGCAGCAATGCTATATTCTTTGAAAGAATAACAAAAGAGACAGATATTTAACTAATATTATTTTTTTTTAGAGAAGAGAGGTGGTGAATTTAGAGCCAATCTCCTAAAACAAATTCTACATCAGGTTTTCCCTTTATATTTAAGTATTACATTTTCAGCAGCACCTCTCAGTAAGATCTCTCATAGAAATATCAGTGCTGCCCAAGTCTAAAAAGTAGCTAAAAGACAACAAGGATAGGTACAGTTCTTGGCAACACAAGACATAGAGAACAAATTATATGCCTTCAACATGCCTTCAACACCTTTTCCTTGGTGGCTTAGGTTCTGGGCATTCAGAAAAGATTTATAGTATTTAAGGTACCTTTGACAGATACCAACAAAAATATCCAAGAGTTCAACTCATGCAGAATATTATGAAAATGGTGTCAAATAACCTTTTAAATGTCTAAATATCTTCATTAGCTCTGTGAACTATTTAGTAACATGCTGTATGACAGAGAAATGCCACATATTACATATATTCCTTATATACTCCTATGAAATATTCTCCTGCCTTGGAAGAAACTTGACATCCAAGTGCAGAAGGTTGGCCAGGAAGTAACACAAATACTGCAGCACCTGAAAGTATTTATCCAGGGGAGAGTGAAGCTTTGAAACATTTGCAATTCATACCTGAATGATCTCTTCCTTTCCTTCAGGCTCCCTCTGTAGTCATGTTCTGCTGAGAGTCCCAATTAAACAGATGCAGCTGCTAAAATTAGTCATCTTAACAGCGATGCATCAGTTCATGCCTGTCCTTGGGATCAAAGGCACCTGACAGCTGGAGAGGTCACCTAGGAAGTGCCTGCTCATTTGCTGTGGGGTTAGATCTTTCCTGTGGCAAGGTCTGGACCCAAAAATTAGTAGTGGGTGCTTTTTGTCTTCAAGGAAGTTCTGACATGGAGGCAGTGATCTGCTAAGAAATTGGCAGCAGCAGCAGGACGGGGGGGCTTAGGTCTGCACAGTACATCCCCTTCAACTGGCCTATGTAGGAAGATGTAAGAACCAACTTTGACTTCATGAATTAATTGTACTATTTCTTGTCAGTCTTGGCACACACAACTATCAACTCTTTGATACTGAAACTCGGCATAGATTGACAAGGCCTAGACAGTGGTAATCCACTGGAGAAAACTGTTAAGAGTGTTAATCAGAAATAAAGTACATGAAATGTTCATCTCAGAATTAGGCAAATCACAACAAGCTTAGAAGCCCTTGTTCCTTTAATCTCTATTTTGTTTTGCTCTCCATCTCCTATGCATCCTGTTTATGGTACCTGACCTGATGTGGCCTCGTACCTCTTCTCAAGAAACATGAACCAAATCAATACTCAGGGAGCACATGAGAGCCCTCTTACTGACTTGCAGTTTCAGCAATGTCCACGTGCAAAGCATCATTGCACAAACAAGTAAGAGTGTGAGATAGCTTTAAACCCAGGGTACTGCAGGCTAAAGGCTAGTATGGAATGCTTATTAATTGGATCATAGCTTGTTCTATTCCCGTAAGTGCCCATATTCAGTCCCTTGAAATCAGAGTAACCATTCCTCAATAATGAATAAAGTTTCCAGAGTTTTAGATCTCACAATAAAAAATTAACTGTTACCACTGTTACAATATTTAGCATCTGCTGCAAGTCACTCAAGGCTACTTATCAGCAATTCTGTGGCTCCCTACTGATTTTCCTGGAGAGAGAAAGGCAAGGATGAACTATACAGTTGAGCTACAGTGAGATGATTTAGCTCATGCTGGCTTGCAGATCTGGCAAATGTTTCTGAGTGACATTTCTTATGGACATAGCTGTAGCAACACTTGCCAGAGCAGCATCTGCAAAAGAGTGAGGGATGAGCACATCTATTCCCATGTTCTGTGCAGGCCAGCTGAAAAAAGGTGTAAGGAAGGACTTAGCAGATATTTCTATTCGCAAACAGCTGTAGCTCTTAGCAGATCATGTAGAAAATGGCAAAGTTGGTCTTTTTCCCACTGGAAAATAACTTTTCTAACAGGCCCAAAATCTGATGGCTGGTCTCTTCAGTTTTATATACGTCACTGTAATCTAAGTGAATGTTCCCTTCAAAATCAAAGGTATGAACAGCAGCATTTCCAGGGTGTTTTCACCCAAATACACCTGCATATATTTGCTAGATAAGAATCTAAAGTCCTTCCACACACAACACACCTCAAAAACCACAGTCAGAAATCGTTATTCATTCATATATGTGTATGTCCAACATGCTGCATGTGCAGTGATTTGTGGAAACTCCAATGAAATATCTATCACATTCTCAGCTGGTGTAAAACACAGAACTTCACTGAGATAAAGCAAGCTTGGACCTTCTAACAGGTTCACCTAATGATTTCTGAAATAAATGGTGTGAAGCTGGCTACTGCAGTTCATTTCTAAGCGACAAGAAAGCTCACAGAATCATGATTCGTTTGGAAGGAGCCTTTAAAGGTCATGTAATCCAACCTCTCTGCAGTAAGCAGGGGCATCTTTAGCTAGATCAGATGATACAATGAGACTGAATTGTGTCACCCGATGTAGTCAAATGATGTTTCATCGTTAGCAGGCTACAAAATAAACCTAAAACACCTTTTGAAATTACTAATCAGTGATGACCTTCCAGCAGCTGATCTCATTCTGTGATTCAGATGTGGTTACCTGCCTACCTCATTACTTCAACTTTTATTAAATAATCATCTTGGTTGACATTGGTTCCATCATACTTTATTCTTCTAGGTTCACCATTCACTTGAATAAAGAAGTTGAATTTTTTACTATTAATGTAAAGATTTATGGAGTGATGTTACAAAGTTATTTTGTTAACTAAACACACATCAAGATTTCCATTATGGTGACAATTCCTGAGACAGCTGGAAATTAAAATAATGCAGAGTATGACAAAATGTGTGAGCTTTTTTCTAAACACCAAATTGGGCATGAAAAGTCATTTTCTACATGCTAATTTACAGTTACCTGAAAACTCAGACTTAAAAATGGGGACAATGCTTTCAGAGACATACTAATTGTTCTTTCTTATTTCGTAAATCAGCTTGTTTCCCCATGCATTAACAGCTCTTTGGTGGGCAGTTTTTTTAACCCTGAAAACATTGCTGACTTGTAATCTACTTTTGTATTTCCATACAGCTGAATGCCACAAGAATTTTTTGTGTTTACTTCCCAATTTTGTCATGACTTTAACACACGCAGCAAGATGGCTATCCATCAGGACCCTAACATACCATGGAGAAGTGGGCAAAAGTCAGTAACATATCCCTTCCCCAAAACCAAACACACATCTTTCACAGCTGTAGCTTTTAAAGTAGATCTGACCAGTGAGAGAAATCCCACCAATATGCCATATCCACATGGAAGGAAATGGTGAAGCTGGAGGAAGCCTTGTCCAGCTAGGTCACTAGGGTCCCAAATTATCATCAGCTGCACTAACATTTTACATCCTTGGTGTTAAAAAGGCTGAACTACCGTTTACGACTATTACAAAGGATGAGGTGCATGAATAAGGGTCAGAGAGAAAGGGCATTAGACATCTAGAAACCTGATTTCTATTCTTTGCATTTGTCAGAAGTCCTAACTACAGGGTTATTTTGCACACAGTCTACTAAATGAATATAGAAACAATTACAGTTCTGTAGTTGTGAATGATTAATTACTCTCCTTGATTTCTAATTTGGCCCTAGTAAATATTTCAGGTTCTGGTATTGAGGTTATAAAATAAATCATAATATAATTATGCCTTGCCAAGTGTTTCAGAGGGAAAAAAAATGCATGAATTTATTATTTCTGATAAGCAGTCTTATAATAACAGAAGCCTGCGGTTTACCAGCAAGACAAACAAATCAACTTCCTCTATCTGTGCATTTCATTACAGATTAAAATAGATAAACTCAGAATTTTAAAGCAACCTACTTTATTCTGGAGGAAAGGCAGGCTAGTGCTTATAGAGAGGGACCACACAGCAGGACAAGCACTTGTACATTTACAGGGCAGCCAGTTTCAAGCTATCAAATGCATCAAGCCAAACAGTGTGCACTGAAGCATTGTGTCTACTGTCAACGGATGTAAACTGCCTTATTTTACATAGTGAAAATGCAATTTGTAAAGCCAGTGTTTGCAACTCCAGACAGTGAATTTGTGATGCAAATTACTTGATTTTTCGGCTGTCAATCTAAAATCTTGTCTGCAAAGGATGGAATTTAAAGGCTGAGATTCACCCAAATTCCAGAGCAAGACTGCCATGGCAGATTGTATGTATGTGACAGAACACTTAATCGTATGGGAAAATTTCACATGTTTGTAATTGAGAGTGCAATTTCCTAGTAGCCTCATCACTGCCCAGCTCCAGAGATGTCTGCCTGCTCCTTTTTTTCCTTAGGCACATAGGTAATAACTCTCCTCTCGTGCATAAACAGGACTTGGCTTCAGTCAGTATGCAGAAGCAGGAAAGTGCAAACTGAAATGGCTGAATTAGCTCAAACACTTTTGATTTATGTGAGGAAGAGCAGGAAAACTTGGTCCTGAACTAATCCTCAGATGCAAGCGGTTGCCTCTTCGCTTGGACAATATCCTAACCACCCTGTTGCTAGACAAACTGGGCCTTATTCAAGAGCCATGATGGATAATAATCCAGCTATCTCAGTTAATGCATACTCAGCCAGAATAGGACTCTGCCTGGCAGTAATCATGACCCAGACCCATAATAGCACTTAATGTCACCAATCATCTAAATTTACAGTGATAAATGGAATATTTCAGTGGATCTCTAATGATTTCTGTTATAAGAGTATAAAAGGCAGAGACCTGGAAAACCTAAATCACACATTTCATTGGCATTTGAATGATAATAGCTCTGCTGACTGTTTGCCTGGCAGGCAGTGTGAGCTGCAGAGAGCTCTCCTTTCTTTTCTCTGTCCTTCTTTTATCAAGCAACACTTGATCTGGGGGACATGTGGCATACTACCAGAAAGCAAAGGGAACTGCAGCTTAAAGAAGCCATAGTCACTCCTGTCACTTGCCCTGGACAGCAAGTAGCGTCTCAGCAATGGAACCTCATTGTAGCCACTCTGCTTCCTAATCTCATAGCAATTGTAGCATTCAAGAATTAAAGGGTCTCAAATTACACTCAACTCATCAGGAAACATGCCGGGAAATGCTACGTTCTCAACATCAGATAGCAACCAGAGCCATAAATTCAGAACCACAGCCTGTACTAACTAGATAAGGAATAGACAGTTAATTTCAAATTACCTGATTTTAAAAGACACTCAGCTGTACTTTTCCTATAATCTCCAGGCATTCTTCAAGGGCTCAGCTCAGTTAAAGCACATCATCTTCCTAGTGTCATTCCTGCTGTACTTTTTTTCTTGCTCATTACAAAGATACAGGATTTTTAGAGCAGCTCTGTCAGCTTTTTATTACCTTCCATCAATGTTTCAAGATATGCTAGAGTGCTTCAAGGCATGCTGGAAACCAGGGGTACCATATCCTTCACAAACACAAGAGATCGACTAATATCTCAATGCGAGGAAGGGGCACATTGGCATGATGATTGTGGGACAGAGGATGAACTCTTGCTTCTGTGCTGCAGGAAGTCTAATTTCTAGCTGAACTCAGAACTTGTCTGGATGTGCTCCTCTGTGCTCTGTGTTAGATAGTATTGTCCTGCTCCGGCTGGGGGGTTGGACTCGATGATTTCTTTGGGTCCCTTCCAAACCCTAACATCCTATGATCCTATGAACTTATCACTTAGCAAAAGACACTACTTTAAGAGAGAAAGACCAAAAAGATCACATTGATCATGATCACAGATCTTGCTCTGCAGTGGTACTGGCTCAACTGAAATGTCCTAGAAGACAAACATTAAGGAAAAACAAGATCTCCCCAAAATACAGGATACAAATGTACTCAAAGCTCTAAACCTCATGTCTAACATCTGTTGTACAAATATCTAAGTTCAGATAAAAAATAATGTGTTTGGCCAAATTCAGGCACCTCGTGAAAGCACTCCAGAGTTCTTTTGTCTTACATTGCATCCAGTTTGAAAATCTAAATGCTTCAAAACAATCTTTTATGAAAGTAAAATGAATAAAATCTCACAAATATTGATTTTGGATGCAAAATATTTCAAAGAACCACACAATCATATACTGGGAGACTGCAATTACTCACAGTGGTTTGAAAAGAGAACCTAAGAACAATACTGAAGAAGCAGAGCTTCATTAAAAGTCCTTACTCAAGGATGAGTTTCTCCCTGAATGCCTAATGCACTCCAAAAAAAATTCCTACTCATCCAAGGCTTTTAAAACTTAAATATCTCTAACACTGGTGACTGTCCTCCACACTTTATTCCCCAAATCTCAACTGATTTTTTTCATGTTATCTTCAAAACTTCCTGTTTTGACAAAGACTGCCAATTCCAGAGCACCAACCATGATGTAGTCATTGTCACAATCCACAAACAGAAGTGCTCAGGTGGTGGTCAGACTGCTACAGTCATTCTGGATTAGAAGACTGCTATGATTCATTTATTAGAAGTCCTGTGTAATGCATTACACAGATTTAAAGTTAAGTGGTGACTGTGTTTGAATGGGTTTAACCTGAGGTTAACATTAAGTAAAAGCCAAAGGTAAATGACATGGCATTTGAATGGACACTAAAGCCAAGAAATAAAAGTTTATTACATGGAGATGGAATTTTATAACACAATTGTATATGGAAAAGCTGTTCAAGGGCATATAAAAAAAGCTTTCATACGAGCTACTGCTGGTAATGTAATTTTGTAGAGAAGCCACAGTGAAATGAAGTAATTCATATTGTGGTCAGTGGAAGATTGAAATAATGACATCTTGACCAGTAACACACTTTCAGGCATATGACTGAGATAGCATTATTTGGTTTTTCATCTGATATTAGTGAGTAAAGTAGCTAAGGACATTTAAGTAGTGGATTAGATGTTGTGAATAAGGACCTTGATGGCTGTAAGAAAAGACTAGGATGCAAAGAGTTATCCCTTAGTCTTTACAGCAAATCAGAAGGCTGAACATAACATAGTTGGAGAGACTCTGAACTCCTACATGCATAGAAGGATGGGAAATAGATTAAGATCCCTGATGATTTCCTTAATGGTTTCCTGAGAACTTGTCATACTAGAAAAGCACCTGAACCCATGAGGATGAGGACATCTGTTTAGCAAAAGCCAGCAACAAAGCAAGCAGAATAAATAATAAATTACAGATCTTCTAAGCAATCCGAAATTCAAAAGCCTCATTTACCCTTATGGGAATTATTAACATAACACAAAAAAAAAATCACTGTGACAGTACATAAACCATATTTTGCAAACACACCTGCTACAGAGACCAACCCTATTGACTGCAGAGGATTCCCACAGCAAAACACAAACACACTCCTCCCCAAATCACTATTTGTGAACATTTTGGTGATCAAAGGCCTTCATACTAGATGAATCTGAGACCATGATACTCAGCACAAATTTTGCTATTCAATGAAGACTCTTCAGAATATCCCACTGAAGAGCAAGATGTTGCCCTAACATCTTATTGCCACAGAAAGCTTTATTTTAGTAACAAGAAAGAGTTTTTACAACAGGTTTACAAAACAGCCTGCTCAAGTGCTAGAGGAATGATCCCTCTACTAATTCTTCCTGTTTATTAGAAAACTGAATAATGACTCAAATACTGAGGAAAAGGTACTTCATGACCTACGCTGTCTTGAAAAAGGAAGTTCTGGGACATGACCTCACCCCTCTTGCTCTTCATGCTTTGTCCGTTAACACCAATGTTAACTCTACCATACTAGTAATTTCATTTAGCTTCTTATTTCAGATAAGCCTTAGCACCTCATTTCCACACCTGTGGACAGCATTGACAAAATACATTCCATTTCAATGCACATCCTAAGTCTGCAGGGAGCAGTATTGAACATTCTACTATCACATTGTTAGGTTTAATTTCCTCTTCATCTTTCAAGCCAAACTCCATCTCAGAGACATCAATAGTGGTGGCATCAAACTGACGACCTGGCCTTTGGCAGGCGTGCCTGTTGTAGGTATGTTGCATCTTTTGTGTTACCCCAGAACAACTAAGCTTCCGTACACCATTCAAAGAATCAAATTAGCAGGTGCTTTGTGATCTTTAAGCACTCTGATGTGATGTTGTACAAGCAATTAATTGATGAAGCCAGGCAGTTTGACAAAGCACTAGAAAACTCTGCCAAGCTTCATCATCCACCCGGGAAACTCCTCTGTCTTGCCTCAGACAGTAACAAGCTGGGCTCAGGTGTTCTCTCCAGATCTAGGAAGCCACAAGAAGCAGCAGGACTGCAAGTTTAAAGACAGCAATAGTCATGCCATATTCTCCGGTCTGAATACAGGAAGGTAGAGCCAAAAATTAAACACAAAGCATCTCCCTCATCCTTCTAGAGCAAAGGAGGTTCTTGAAAGGAATGTCCCTCAAGTTCCTCTTTACAGTAGCAGTTTATTTCCTGATTAAATCAATGTTTGCCACTGGCTTTGATTCAGAAGATGAAAGTGCTTTTCTGCTTCCTTCTCCTTTCCTTCACCAAACCACTTGCCTCATGCATAGCCTAGCCAAAGCATGCCATAATCCTTTGGTCCCAGCAGTTAAGTTACTGAACACAGGGGATATTTGGATTGTCAAAATGCCAGGTGAAAAAAATACAAATCTCATCAGTCCATCCTTTCTGATACCTCAAGATCCTTCGAACCTTTGGCATTTCTAAACATATTCAGGATGTCCTACATACTGTCCTACATACCAGCAGTCCATAGATAAGCAACTCTGCAAGCAGAGCAGAAACTGAACAGCAGGTCAGCAACACAATCTGGTGACCCTTTCTCCTGTTGCGTTTTTTGAAGCTTTTGTCCCCTAACATTTTGCTGTGTTGACAAAGGCCCAGGGCAGTAGTGGCTGGTTTCCCATAGGAAAAGTATTACCAAAGATGCCGCTTTCAAATCACTGTTTAAATCTGCAGCTCCATGGCACACAAGGGAAACTGCTCCATTTCTAGATCAACCAACCCTGAAAAGAATGTTCTACAAGTTCCTTGCCACCAGAGCAGAATCCTCCCTTGCAGACTAATGAAGAAATAAGCACTTTTTAATTGGCATTGGTTTTAAACATTTTTAGAACATTTTAGCTTATTTTCATAACACACTGACACCTTTTAATTGTAGCACTCCTCAGATTAGCCCATGGAAAAATGCAATGTTCAAACTGCTAACAGGACTTCATCCATCATTCACCACCTTAAGTGCACCTCTTCAATACCTGCCTGTTCTTTATCTGACCTATCTCCATCCTACAAACAGAAGTTACAGAAGCATTTGAGAAAATTAATTAACATGAGAAGTTCTGCTCTATTTTTTTCTGGCGAGGTCAATGTAGTAATTTGCAAGAATAATTACAGGTGCTCTGAGTCTACTAGTGGTTGTGTTCCCCAGACACCAGTGGTCAAGATCTGAATAGAAATGATAGCGAAAACAGCCAGCATCCATTATTAACTCTAGTTAATGCACTAGCCTCATTTCAACAGCCTTTGATTAAGGAAAGTGCAGTAAAATAACCACTAGCTTTAGGTGTAGTTTTATTCATGGCTGGGTTAATAATGAAATTGCATGGTACACAAGTAATGTGCTTACAAGTACTGGTTCACAAGTACTTAGCACACTGTTTCTAGGATGGTTTTCTGGTTTCAACTTCAAATGTGCCACCTCTCAGTTTCCATCTTTTTCTTACTTACATGACTATGTGTTACTGACCTTGCTCAAGGTATGTGTTTTTCACATCTGAAAGTAGGAAACTTAAGGGTATACAAGTTTACTCTGTCAGTCATACAGGCACACACAATTTAAAAAACAAATTTTTCAGCCCATGTAACCTTAGAGCAGGGAGACAAAAGATGATGACCTCTTCATGTCCCCTTGGGGGGCTACGCTTCTAATGGATTTCTTCTATAGATTAAGATACAGTGGAAGTGTTTGTAAGATAATGTAACCAGAATTACAAGAGTTGAATTTTACTGCCATGCAATTAGGGTGCTCTTAAAGTCTAATTTAATGTCTTCTTCAACTTGCTGGTTGGTTCATCCAAATGGGCTATGACTATGCAATCTTTTTATTACCATTCTGCTTGGCATTGGCTTTATATTTTTGCACAAAACTATGTGCATGCAACAGGAGGTTATAGCTGTACACAATTCTGTATCTTGATATTGCATTTTGTTAGGCATTTTACTGCATAAACTTACTATTGACTGTCAAAAGAAATGGATGGAAATACATTGCATCCAAGAACTGAAAATAAACTAGTAGCCTAAAAACGGTATGGTTTTTGAGACCAAACCATACAGTCAGACAAACATAACTCTCACTTGCCATGTGCTCTGAACATCTTCATACAGCTTATAGCAAAAAGAAAGAACTAATTCTTTTCAATATTAGCCACTCATATTACCAATATAAGGGGGGAAGAGATCAAGATGTTAAAAAGCTGGTCTTCATATATCTGGCAAGGAAATAGCCCTGTGCCACATGTAACACTGCACTAAATCCAGCATGAAGAACACAGCTTCTCATAGGAAATGCTTACTTCGAAGAAAATGAGAACAGCAGACATTTTTTCACAGCCCTGCATTAACCATTGTCCCTGCACTAAGTCTTATTTTTCTTAGCACCTACCTAAGTCAACTGTTAAGACTGATCTGTTAAGCTCACACAAGGAGACCTTGCTGTGTGATAACGAGAGAGAACAGCACTGACACTATCTCAAGTGTGGTAGAATAAAAGACTAACAGGACCCTTGAATGTATGTGTGTACACTAGGAGTAAGGAAATTAATCTACAGCAGAGCTGAGAATGGGGGGACTGTCTGCAGCTCTGGTAGTCATTTTCAAAAGGACTTTGGAAAATCATGATGTGATGGATGAGCTGTGTTTGGTACCTGGTGTTCTGTCTGACTACTGCATGGCAACAAGAGGTGAGCATTTTGGGTCCAACTTGTGTTCTCAAAGGAGCAGCTTTGAAGGAACGTATCTGCCAACTCCAAGCTTCCCTACAAACCCTCCTCTATCATCTGACTTAGTATAAAGATTGTCACAGTCTGGCTCAGGAAAACAGTGAAAAGTTTTCATACATCCTGCAGGTAAAGAGAAGAGACATAAAAAAGAGACACTCTATGAGTATTATGCTGATTGAGATATCACCTATAATCGAAACAGGTTGTTTTTGCTTTGAAGCAGTTTGTCTGATATGCTTGAAGAAGTGCTTATTTTTCACTAGTGGTATTTTCTAGTTTGTCTATGACAATAATTTCTGTATATTTTCCACTGAAGACATTACAAGCTCTTCCTGAAGGAAGAGAAAGGATTAAAAGAAACTATGTTTTTATCCCACAGTATCAGAAGAAATAAAATGAAACAATCTCCTTTATGCAATCGGTTTTTGCTTTGTGGTAGAACAAATGACACACTTACAACTTCAGGAAATCTAAATCTCTAGGCTTAAATTTTTCAATACCATTTTGTCATTTTTAAAGCACACAGTCTTCCCTTCCTGTGGCAGAGGCAAGAGGACACCTGTCTTCTATGCTCCACTCCACCCTTTAACCCCTGACTGTAGAGATGAAAAAATAAACCAGTCTCTGACAATGAGGCAGCTGATATGGTTGGTGTCTAGTGCCAGTAGCTTGACAACTCAAAAATCCAAAGTCAAATTCCAGCGCCCCTGTGACAGCCCCCAGACAAGACACATTTTATTAAACAAAAATTATGCTCATGTCCACAAATGCAGCATGTCTTTAACAGGATGCATGTGCACCCCAAACCCCATCAGTGTTACTGGAAAGACTCCTTTCACTTCAGTGTTTTCTGGTGTGGATTCCTGTGAGCAAGCTGCCTTTTCCTTTTCTGATTCCTACTCATTCTCAGTCCAAGATGATCTAAGCTGGCTTAAGTGTGGAGAGTGCACTACCACTATACGATGAGGATCTTGCCATCACTTAAGTGATGTCTCCCTTGTGAGTCCTAAGGACAGACTGGGAGAAGATGATCACATTATCAAAAGATCTATTCCTTAAAGAGACAACTATTAAGAGTTTATTTACATCAGATGTAGTGATTGAATTTCACTTGACATGTTACACACATCCAGTCTACTGGCCACAGAATAAAGTGAGTAATTAAGCAGGAAGCTGCTGTGTGCCAAGCAAACAGGTTGTAAAACAGTTCTGCACAAAGTCTGGGGAACCAACTGTCTAGATCTGAAGCACAGAATAGTTTTTATTGCTTATGCACCATGCTGAATTGCTAACAACACAACCCAAAATCAGGAAAAAGGATGTTGAACATGGGGAAATTATATTGCGTTGTCCAGGATCAAAAACTCTTTCAGCATGTGGATAGCTAGAGGGAAGTGTAGGCATCTTTTTTTAAGGTTGCTAACATTAAAAGATTTGGAGTAAAGCAGATACATCCATGCTGCAAACAGTCTACCTGTAACAGATGAGACAAGTGCAGATTTTCATGGGATGAGAGCACTGGTGCACATTTTGGGCAGGAAATGAAGAAATCACTCTAATGATTAATTTGGGAAGCTAACTGCAGATCCATGTTAGCCTGGATGGTCCAATTGGAAAACCTATCCTTTCCTATCATCATACTGAACAAACAAATGCTGGTTATATTCATGGCTCAGTGGGTGGATTTTGCAAAAGAGCTCAGCATGGACCTAATTGTGGTGGTGCCGAAATCAACAGGAATTTTATGTCAGATTCAGCAGCCAGAACAGGAATTGGCTAACACTGCCCCAAGATGTCCAGTGTTATAGATTTACATATTCTGCAAAGCCTTTATAATTACCTCATTATTCAGAGTGTCCACACAACCATGAAATTGCTCCCT
Source organism: Tricholaema leucomelas (assembly GCA_013400475.1). Classification (NCBI taxonomy): domain Eukaryota; kingdom Metazoa; phylum Chordata; class Aves; order Piciformes; family Lybiidae; genus Tricholaema lacrymosa; species Tricholaema leucomelas. Next base: position 59,328 of record WAAF01003471.1, on the reverse strand, counting down.
TTTTTGCTCTGGACTCCCTGCCGCCTTCCATGGTGGTCTGTTTGTTTTCCAGGTGGCACTTCTGTCCATTTACAAATGCTGCTTTTCTCCTGGTTTTATAGAGCTGGAAATGGAAGGAAACATTTCAAATTTCAGTAACAAAAAATTATGATTCCTTTCAATTTTAGTCTAGGCTATGTTGTTGCAAATCTGTGATTGATTGATTTGCCAAACTTTGTTAAACTCAGTAACAGAGGGAAAAAGCATCTTAGTGGAGCAGACACTGAGAATAATTACTTATTCTCCTCTACACATGAAGTATTTATAATTAAATACATCCAGCTTTGTCTATTCACAGCAGCAGAAATACCAATGAATTCTTTAATCAATATTGAAGAAAAATGTCACCTTTTAACCTTTCGGTTAATTCTGGGTAGATTGTTATCATTTAAAAGGTGAAACACATCTAAACTGAACTGCTCATCCAGAAGAAGGCAAGAAATAAAATGAAGGAACATTTCATTATTGTGCATAAACCCCTAACACTGGGAAATCAATCATATTTGTGGAAAGAAATGAAGACCTCAGAAAGCAAGTTGCACATGGAAATATATTAAACAGAGACAACAGCTGTAGTTCAAAGAAAAATGTATAACCATTAGAGCAGAGAAGCTCTTTTAATAGAATGACAACTATAATGAATGGGGTTAGAAGACACAAGAGTAACAGTATTGATGTCTCTCAGAAAACTCAAACATTCAACAGTGATAACCATTTTTCAGAACAACAAAATAATCTTATCACGTAGTTACAGGCATTGTTTGGAAACAGTTTAGAGCATTTAAGCCTCACACGGCTCAAAAGACCTAGAGCACCTAGAGGAGTATTCCACGGTTGGTTTAGGCAACAGAAAGATCATAAAATACTCAAAATACAAAATTCAGGACAAATTACCAGAGCAGAATACCTACAGCAAAAATATTTTCGTTCTGGAGTTAACTTTGTGTGCAAACCAGTCTTCCAAAAGCTATTTATTTCAGCTGCTGAAGAACAGTCCAAAAAAGCACAATGAGTTGTTCCTGGTTTAATACAAATCACTTTCCCATTTATTCTAGACCTCATTTTGCTGTTTCCATAATTTGTGCTTTATCCAGTTAAATATTCACGAGTCATGATACTGAACTTTTTTTTTTCCCTCGACAGTGGCTTTCTAAGTACATTTCTTTGCTTAATATGTCCTGACCTCATGTATATTTGACAGTCTTGAATGTGCATTATTCCTCTGGAAATAATAAATCAATTCTATTTGCTAAATTTTTATATTTTCCCAAGAATTTCTGCCACGAGCAACTCAGGCTGCAATTGAGATATTAAAATTTTATTCTCAAGATTTTGTCATAAGTCTTTGGCTTGAATACTAAAGATCTGTCTGTGATTTTATATGCTGGGTATCATGAACTCAGCACACTCAAATAAGGGAGCAAGCAAGAGCTGTTCCAGCAGTTTGAGAACTTCCACAGTTATCTGGAAGTCATCAGAGAGCCTACATAAGAGCTGATAGTCAAAGCAATGAAAGTATAGTTGCTATTTATTGCCTCACAGAATACACAGACATAATAATATCATTTTTTCATAACAGTTTGGAAATGAGCTAATGCACTGGAGTTCCACCAGATTCTCTGGAAGAGCTGCTGCTTAAAAACAATGTAAATGTAGGGACACAGCTTCTTGAGCCATTACAAAATCGACAACGGTGGGTTTGGCAAGAACAAGGTCATTTGCAAAAACAGCAGTCTTTGCAGAAATTGCCTCTGGCAAATTTTCTTCTGCATTTTTAAGCTTAAACTTGCATTATGCAACCTAACCTTGGTGTACCTGTGTTAGCAGGGAGCTTGGACTAGGTTAGCTCCAGAGGTCTCTTCCCACCCCTGCCATTCTGTGATTTTGTGATTAGATGCCTCCTGGTCCCTGTGTTAGGATTGCTGGAAAGAAGGCCTAACAACAGACAATTAATTCTGCAACAGTAATTACTTAAGATGATTTTGGCATTAACTGATACAAAAAGAAAGCTGCTCAGCTAATAGCCTTTTTTTTTTTCAAGGTGAGCTCTAATCCTACACTACCAAAGGAAAGAGGAACTGAATATATATATATATATATAGGCATCAGTATCAGAAACTCGTCATGTTTCCACAATGGTAAAGTTCACTTTTAGTTCTCTGAACACTGAAAAGATGCCTGCTTTTGTGCAAAGCCTGGCCATGACTTACTGCTGTAGGATGAACAATCATGCTGCATTAGAACTACACATCCCTGCATTTTAAAGGAGTTGCATTAACTGTTTTCAATTTTACCTTTCCAAATTTCCCTTGATTTAAGGAAAACAACAGGCTCTTTGTCCTCCTTCCCCACATACTTTAAATTAAGACTTTGTCAGTAAAAGGCTAGCAAGAGAATTCAGCCTTCAACAGCTCCATTCATTTTGTAATCTCTGAACATTACTGTGAAAGGATCATTAATCCTCTCAGCCCTCCTTGCATTGCATTTTCTTTCAATGCAGTCTCAAAAAGGAGACAAAACCCTGCAAATTTTAATTCAGTCATTGTTTAACTATGTCATGCCAGGAAGCAAATGAGTAACAAAAATGTTTTATCCTGACATGAAAAGAAATTCCTAAAGTTATGAGAACAGGCATGCAGCCATTTGACAATTACTAGAAACCTTAATGGCTGAGGAACCATCTTGTTAGTCAGATCTGGCTCCCTGCATAACAAGGACTGTTACACCAGCTTAGTGGACACATGTTTTAAATGACCTATCAAAACCACCTAGGCCTTTACCACACCCTAAAACAGAATATGGCATTGGGATGTCTGAGCTAAAAGAAGCACCATCTAAACCTATAAAATACTTATCTAAAGTTGCCACAGCTGGAAACAATATGGTCAAAAAGTGGTCAAGTCAAATCAGTAATGGCTCAGTCTCAAGGTCAAGCTGCAACAAAACCATCTACAAGTAAGCAGGAGAATGAGGTCAGTCCATATTTTGTTCTTGTTAAATGATGGAGAACGAAAAAGGCAAGTACACTGTCAGCTGCTGAAACCTGAAGCACTGCTACAGGGAGGGGATTTTGGACCACAGGTCTTCTGGCAAGCATTAAGCCTATGGGCTGTCGCCTTGACACTGTGGTCATGAGGCTAGAAGAGGCAGAAATAGCCTCCAATAACCTGACATGTCAAGCAGTCTCTTGAGAGCTTTCTTCTTTCCTACACTACTTCAGAAGAAGGTACTGAGACACAGCACTTTAGTTTTAGCAGATGAACATGTACTAGAAGAGAGATCACCCTTAGCCTGGAGTGACAAGGCACAAGCACACACATCAGACCACTCCAGCTCTGTGCATGTCTCTCCCCACCGCATTTGCAGCTGCTGGACTCAGAAACCCACAAATGCCTGATGGAGCAACACACGGTGCACAAGGCAGAGAACACTGCTGTGTTCTAGTATGACATGACAAAACCATGCTAAGAAAGATGTGGTCCCCAGACCAACCCTGCTACGCCACATACATGGGAGCGGCTAGGCAAGAGCCACAGCCGGACCCTCTAAGTAGCAGTGTCTGCCATGAGACTCACAAAAGCATTTGGGGTATGGAGGGATGTGCACCAAGAGACCAGATATGACAACCCTTTCGAAACAATACTTTATCTGATTCAAACTGCAGTCACAAAACCACCTCCTTTTTGTAAACACATCAAACAAATAAATGGGAGTTCATTTCTTAGCACTTTTCTTGAACTAGAAGCCATATTGAAACAAACAACCAAATTTCCCCAAAGTAGCACTAAGTAGGTTTTTTATTACCACTGCAGTACTCCAAAAGGCATATTGGTAATGCAAATGCCCCACATCTCACATTTGTTACTAGTTATGGAACAAAGCTGAGTGTGTCCGCATTGGATTGGCTTCCAGGTGAAATGCGACTTTTGAGAATCATCTACTGCTAAAGGGACACATTCTTCGTTCTCGAATTCTTATGCAGTGTTTCTGTCAATTTCAGTTTAGCCTTTATCTCCATATACAATAACCAGGCTGTGTAAACATCAACTCACTTCACAAATGAAATGTACAAGTGAGTAGTTTTGCTCTAAAAAGACTATGAACTTTCATTTAGGAAATGCTTATCCTGGTTGTATCCCCATGTCGTGGAGGGCCCATAGGCCCGAAATCAGACCTGCATATGCCTTGCTCTGCCTGGACATGTTTTTCCTGCTTTTAGTCAGGGGTGAGCACATGGCCAGCACAGAGGGGCACAACGGGCCTGGAGCCACGTGGAGTCTGGCCTGCCCAGGCTTTAGGTTGTGGAAGCCCCCACATGCTCAGCTCACGCTTGCCGGGTGCTAGGCCCATGTGAGCCCCATGTTTGGAAAGTCCAGGCCTGTGGCTCCTTGCCTATTATGGCAAGGTTGGCTGACTGCAAGCCCGATTGGTTATTGGTGGCCAATGAGACCATCGATCTCGGCCCACAGTTCATAAATAGAGGTGCACTCACGTGGCAGCGCTCCTCTTTCGCTCGCCGGTGCATGCACTCAAGCCTGCCTTTACGGAGCTCAGACTCCCCGTGCAGCCGTGCATCCCTCTGCACGCCCATTGCCTTATTCCCTGGTGTGTGCCACAGCCACGAGATACCAGGAGCAGACCTATTCGTCTGCACATCTGCACCTGCAAGTGCTGCCTACGAGCTCCCTGGACGCAGCCGCCGGAGGGACCCAGCAGCTACGGGTGAGAGGCTATCACCCCTGAAGCCGGGAGTATTCCAGCCTTGGAGTCCACGGGCGAAGACCCTAAGGAGTTGGACACTTTACAGAGGCTGTGGCGTAGCCCGGAGGGTGATTTATAATTAGTCAAAATAGTGAGTAAATATCTCTTTAATTCCTATTGTGCCTGCCACAGAGCAGAAAACTTTCAGCCCACTCTGCTGGGCAAACAGTATATAGACCCCAAGCGGCAGTAGCCACGGGGAAAACTCTGTGAATAGTCCTATGCTAGTCATTGTATTATAGTTATTAGCCATTTGTGATTATACCCTTAATGTCTTCATAACCGTGTACGAATAAATATTAATATTATAAGTTCAGTGGTTGGGGGTGGCGAGAGTTGACAAATATTGAAGTTTAATAAATATATACATTTTTATAAATATTCTCTCGCATTAGTTAATTTTCTCCCCTTCGCCACACACGGGCGATAAGGGCAGATTTCCCCCTCCGCCACACCCCACCACAAAAATCTGGTCTTTTGGGTATCTTAAAGACCATGTTGCTAATCTGTGGCAGACAAGAGTTTAACCTAATGCATGCAAATTTGTTATTTGTCCTTCCCCCCGCCCCCCCATGAATACAATATGCCACAACAATATATTCCCTTCAAGCATCAATCCACTTACATAACGCTCCTGACCTCCAGCACTAATCTGCAAGGCCACCCACCCTCCCTCCCTCCAGTGAGCCCCTCTCTGAAACCAGATTACCTGCCAATGTTTGCTGGCTTAACTGCTCATTTTAAATTAAAGGATAAAAAGGGGAAAGGCCTCAGGCAGCACTGTTTCTTGGACTAGGAAAATGTATTTGTAATCTCTCCAACCTGCAAAGGTATTTTTTTAAGAGCACGGGTAAAACTATTAAAGCTCCATGTGAGGAAAGCTTTCATTCTATGATTACACACTAGCTTAATGCCTGGGGAAGGGGGAAAGAGGGGAAAAAAAACCACACATGTTTTAATACCTGCTCACAGAGTGCTGTGTGCTAGTGCTGTTCATAGAGACTTTGCTGAGTCCGCAGGCAGAGAGATGCATTGAGGTACCTCATTTTCACATCCTGCTGCCAGAAGGGACCAACAACGAGGTTTGGAACAGGCTGCCCAGGCAGGTGCTGGAGTCACCATCTCAGAGCTGTTCAAAAGCCATGGATACATGGCACTTGGGTCACGGTTTCGCGGGTACGGTAGTGTTGGGTTGACGGCTGGACCCGAAGATCCTTCTTAAACCTAATGATCCTATGAGTCTAAGGTGGCAGAGAGGAAAAACCCTGCGGGGGGGCTTCCTGCAGGCTGGGGATCACAGCTCCCACTGCGCTGGGGTGTGAGCGAGGTGCCGCACCCTACCAAGAGGACTCCCTCCGTGCCAGAGGGGCGGTGTGGCGGGCAGGCGGTGACGGGGCGGGCGGTGGCTAACCCCGGCCGTCACACAGCCTTTCCCGCCAAACTCGCCCCTCTCCTCAGGCCCTGCGGCACGCGGACTGCACTTCCCAGAGTGCCCCGCGGCCGCCTCTTCTCGCGAGAGCCGGCGGCGGAAGTGACCGGGGCGCGGCTCGGCAGCGCCGTTTCCGTGGAGCCAGGACCTGAGTGGAGACCATGGCCGAGACCGACCCGAAGACCGTGCAGGAACTCACCGCCGTGGTGAGACCGCTGGGTTCGGGTCTCGGTCTGCTGCCTTGCGGACGGGGTGCAGCCGCCCTGAGGGGAAGCCTCGGCAGGACGAGTGGGAAGCCGCCGGGCTCGCCCCGGTCGCGGGCCCTGGCGTTGCTTCCTGGGGCCCTTAGCGGCCGAGCAGAAGTGACTTGTGCCTGCCTGCTGTGGAGGGGGCTGCTGGGTTTGAGATGTTGCCTAGGCCTTTTTTCCTGGTGTTTTGTAGGCCACCGCCACTGTAGAGCTGTGTCTGCTGCGTTCCCTCGGGAACGGCTCAGGACAGAGCGCATTTAGTTGTGTTTCTCATCTGGCTCCAAAGCCGGTAGTGTGCTGTGCTAGTGCCGCTTCCCGGGCTGGCTGTGCTGCTGGCCTGGGCAGCCGGGACCGCTTGGCACGATGAGCCGTGTGTGGGAAGGATATGGTTAGGAGGAAGAGTTGGGTAGCAGAAAAACTGTTATTCTGATACCGAAAATTGTTATCATATGATTAACGATCATATGGACGATGAAAGCACCTGCTGTGGGTTTAGCTCTGGTTGAGGAATGCAGGCATTTTCTAGATCTTAAAATTTACTGTGAGCCTCAGATTGTCTGTGTGTCCATTCATCTATATGCGTATAAAACTAAGATATTTAAATAAGAAATTATACAGCAGAGTTTGTTGAGCTCAGCAGTGAAAGAAAACAACATAGTTACAATGTTTATGATTACATTTCCTTATGTGAGATTAAATAGTATAACAATCTTTTCAATGAAAACAAACGAGGTTTCTTTTTTTCTTTTCTGTTAGGTGCAGACGTTACTTCAGCAAATGCAGGACAAATTTCAAACCATGTCTGACCAAATAATTGGAAGAAATATCCTTTACTTGAAGTCAAGTGGGATTTGTAAGATAAATTGAAAGTGACCAAAAGAGCTTGAGCAGAGCTGTAAAAAATCCCAATCAAATTAAAATATTCAACCCTAATGAGTACTGGATTGCAGTCATAGTCCTTAACTCCAGGAACTTGATGACATGAGCTGTCGCATAGATGACCTGGAGAAGAACATAGCAGATCTCATGACACAGGCGGGAGTGGAAGAATTGGAAGGCGAGAACAAGACCCCTGCTACTAACAAGAGTTAAAAGTGAGTCAGTAGCTTGCTAGCCGTGAAACAAATCCTTGGGGCAGTTGAAATTACTGACACCAAAGTATGTTCACTTTCTCCTTTAATTTGTGAGGTAGTCAGAAATGCATGCAGAGCAGAGTTATATAAAGAGAATTGTACTATATAGAGAAAGAGTCAGATATTCTGTGTGGAATACCAGCGGCCTTAAGCTTCTTTCAGCGGGTTCCTGCTATCTTCTTCACAAGGGACGTTTTCTTCCTCAATATTGGGAGGAGAGTTATTTTCTTTGTGTCTGCTTAGTTTTGAGGAGGTGGTCATCCTCTCGGTCTCTGAGTGAGATCTGAAATAATGACTCTTTGTAAGAGGAAGGGAGAAGAGATGAGAAAATATATCAGCAAGAAACTAAGCTGTTTTGGTTTTTTTTTCTTTCTTTCTTATTATATTTGAGTGTTCTGAAAAGCACCATGATTTCATGTGCATTACCAACATCAACTCTAAGATCTATAGCTGGAAAGCCAGCAAGAGTGCGGTGCTGCTCTTCCATCTTTTGCTCCCACCAAGCTACTGAAGACTGTAGTTTTGCTGCTGTGCACAGGGGCTAGTGAGTTACTCTCCATCAGCTGTGAATTCTCTTGTGCAACTCGGGAGCTTGCTGACAGCAGGTGACTCACATATCACTGCAAAGCAGCAGATCCTGACTCAGGCAGTGCAAGAGAACACACAGATGTGAGGCAAGGTGTGTCTAGGGCAACACACTCTGGAAAAAGAAATTTCTCATTTAGAGGTAAATATGATGTTATCTTAGATAATTTCTGACTTGATAATGTGCCCTTATATTACACAAAAATATTGGAGAAGTAAATATTTCATCTACTTGGAAGCAGCAGTTCAAAGTCTAGTACAAAAACCTGTAAATAAGCTCAAGCGATTAGGTAACAGCATTGACCACAGCTGATAAAGGCATTTCAGAATGCAGGAGAACCAAAACTGTTAGAGCATAAAAATAGATGTGCGTGTGGTGCTCAGTTACAATATTTGAATATCAAGATTTCACTTCAGTTTGTGTAGAGCTTGATTTTGTGATCCATGGAGAGCAACTGATTGAAGTCCCAGATGTATCATAATAGTTTATCATGTCTCTGCCTCTCTTAGACTAGAAACTGAGGTCGTGTCTAGAATACTGTGCAGGCTGTGTGTGAAGCAGGTGTGATGTGTTGCTTGTGAAGGTACCTATATTTTGTGATTATCTGACAGAGATATGAATTATAGAGTCATAGAATGGTTTAGGTGGGAAGGGACCTCAAAGCTCATCCAGTTCCAGCCTTGCACCATAGGCAGGGACACCTCCCACTAAAACAGGTCACTCAAGGCCTCATCCAACCTGCGCTTGAACAACTCCAGGGAGGGAGCAGCCACAACCTCCTTGGGCAACCTGTTCCAGTGTTTCACTAGCCTCACTGTAAATAACTTCTTCCTAACATCTAGTTTAAATCTCCCTTCTTCCAGTTTAAACCCCTTACCCTTCATCCTGCAATTACAAGACCTTGTAAGTAGTCTCTCCCCACCCTTCATGTAGGCTCCCTTCAGATACTGGAAGGCCACAATAAGGTCTCCTCGAAGTCTTCTTCAGGCTGAAAAGCCCCAGCTCTTGTAGCCTGTCCTCATAGTAGAGGTGCTCCAGAAGTGCTGAAGCCCTCTGATCAGAATTACTGTGGGCTTCATCACCCTCAGAGACAGTTCCCTTAGGCTGAACTCCACAAATGAAAAAGTTTGATGAGCACAATTCTCTTAATCTTTCTCAGTAATACATTTTTAATTATTATTTTACCCCAACAGGTTGCCAGTAACTCAAGAGGAATCCTGGAAGACATCTTTGTCTTTTTCTACAAGTCCTTGGAATTACAGAAAAGCTTTTTGCAACTACTGTGTGCAAAAGCATTTTTATATTGTTACAGAGCTTGCATTCCTAATGTATATTGTATAGTCAGGGATAGGTTAGTTTATCTTTTGATTTGTGTACTGTAATTTCACTTTTTGAAATCTTGTTATGAGGATTAATTAGTTGTGTTATTAAAACACAGATCTTCTGTATCTCAGCTACTGGGTGACATCACTTCTTTCACTTTCTTACAATTTTTCTAGGTGTTTCATTTTTGATAGATAAATATCTGGTGACTCCCATCACGTGGAAATCTTACTGTGTCCTACGTAACTTTGTGGAGTGAAGCACAAGACTAAAACTTAGCACTAAATCTTAGCTCTGAGCATCAGTCACTCAACTAGTTGAGGACTATGTGTTGTTTTATCATAGATGTAATAAGGTGAGTTTTTGAAACATAAGGCACTCAACATCACAGTCATGTCTCGTGCTGCTGGTATTACCTTTGTGTCCCTAGAGCAGAAAACAGAAACAGAGATTTAACATCAGAGGCATCTGTACACGGCTGAGCAACCACTGCCATACAAATCTGTTCTGTTCAGACAGACAAGGAACTGTTAACTATGAAAAATCTCACTGTGTGATTTAAGGTTACACTGAAACTCAATTTGAAACTGGCCATGTGTCATTTAGCATCACTTTAAAACAGTAACTGACTCAAGTAGTGACACTGGACAGAACAGGCATGGGATTGCAGGAGTGTCTGCACATGATCTTTCAGTTTGCTGACAAAGCAAGGATATGCTGAGTAGCAGAAAAGGAGAGAGTTGTGAGGCTTTGATTCTCTTGAGTAACAACTAGCTGGAGGTGTTCAAAATACTTGTTGCAGAAAGGTGTTTGCGTTTATAATGACATCCACATTTTATAGGCCTGGTGTTTAATGCATTACATTAGAGTATTTTGCCAGTGAAAAGCCTGTACGCTGCCACTTGTAAAGAAAAATGACCATTGTCTGACAATACTGACAATCACTGCAGTGCTCCTCAGCTCTAAATATAAACCTAAGGAAGCACTAGTGGCAGGCAGCAGTTACATGTGCACTGCACTTCAGGCTGCTCTTTGAATGCCACCAAATCAACACCTGTGTCTTGTGAAAGCAACACGACAGGTCATTTTTCAAAAGCGAGGTGAATTGGTAATGAAGTTAATAATAGGGGAATTTTGTGAACATAAGAAATGTATCAATATGCCTTGTAACAGCCTTGGGCTCTTTGTAATGTCATTTTAAAAATCTAATAAACTATTATGTGGTAATAAAGAGTCAGGTCATACATATCAAAGCAAAATCGAGTGGAGGTTGTCATTGTGAGATTGTCTTTAGTTGTAGACTTTAGCACAGCTGTTTATAGCATAGAGTGTAGAATACAGGTGTATTCTGTCCTGTTGGATCTGGATTTTACTAGAAAATTAGAATGCAGACCAAATTCACAGGAAACCATGTTAAAGTGGAGGATCATTTCTTGAGTTTGCTGTACTAGCCTGCAGCAGCTCTGCTTTCCTTAGGTGTATTGTGTCAGAATAACTTAGTGGAAAACCATTTCAGCTCTAAAGCACTGAGATTCTTCAAGTTGTTGGAAAGATTCCAATCACTTTTCCATAGAGATAGTTTTCCTTCGTACATTTAACACTTAAACTGATTTTACAATCATCTGATTCCAAACAAACTTTTTAGACAGGTGTTACTTGTAGCTCTGTAACTACTGCCTCTTTTGGTGAAATGTTTTATTACTCTGAACCAGTGACATAGCTTCTGTATATGAACAACACATCCAAGCCACAGTACAGACCCTTTTCACTACATCTTCAAATGCAGGTAGTTTAACAGGCAAAACAAAGCAGAAGGTGACTGTTCTTGTTACTTTATATGGGTTTGAAAGCATTTCACAAAATAATAAAGGTTTTGTTGTTTGGGGTTGGTTGGTTTGTTTTCAAGTATGTTGATTCATGTCTTGCCTGCCAACTATTTGTCCTTTCCACTGTGTTGCCTCATGTGCAATGAAAGGGGTGAAGCTCTTATCTAGGAACTGTCTTCCGTATCAGAGTATGAAGAAAGCTGTTGCATTTATTCATTTAGATCAAACTCTGTTCAGGACTGTCATTTGAGACTGCAGCTTGCCTTGTGTAATTGTTTGTCTCTATGCTAAGGCCTGCATGAGCACTTCAAAATCAATTTTCTGCTACTTGTCATGATGGTAACACACACTTGGATTTTAACAAGCATTTGCTTCCTACAGTTTATTTTCACAAAGAAAGGCAAGTAAATGCAGTCTACTAGGATTCTGGTATCCTTAAGAGTATAACAACAGTGTACAGTAAATAAGACTGGGTGCAGCTCTTAATACCAACTGGCCCATGCTCTAAATGAAGCTGGTTGACACTGCAACAGCTAGATTTGAAACCCTCCTTTCCTCGAGTTGAGCCCAGGTCTCATTGTTGGCTGCTTTGGGATGGAGCTCATAAATCACTTGGTCTTCATCTTGTAATTCTCACAATCTATTGCTGGCAGGGGGACAGGGAAGGAACATTTGTGCAAATCTGTGTTATCTAACCTTGTCTGGACTTAGCACTCCCAATAGAGTACCGTTGGTTCCTTGCCTTAGATGAATGAGGCATGGGGAATTGGTTTGTCTGAGATCCGTCATGAGACCTGACCTGCTTGTCTTCCAAACTGGGGAGCGCTGAAGTCAGTCAGTAGCTTATGAAAGCTTATGAAATTCATTCCCTCATATTGTAAATACATTTGACATGCCAAAAATAAAATAATTTTGATTCCATATGGTATTGCTGTGAAAAACCTGTAAGCAAGGCCAGGGACATTGTCCATCCTCTCCAAAATCACACCCGATTGTGCAGGTTTTGCTGGAGGAGGTATTCACATGGAATTATTTAATGAAGCTCTCCACTTTCCCCTCCAGATGATGACTTCCTAGCAGATGGTGCCGTCTAGTGGGCACACACTCACAGAAGGAACACATGCTCGGATTAATTGGTTACCTTTAATGTACAAGTTCCATTGTTAGGACTTTAATGAGCCACATGCTGTTTTGAAATGTGGTTATTACCCAAGACACTGAGGCTTTGTTTACAATTAAGAAAATTAATAGGATACAGAAATCGCTTCCTGAGCTTGAATCCTTACTGTGTTTTGAAAAGAGCTGGTGCTCACTGAGATTTTTTTTTTCCTGACTGATGTAAAGTTAATGAAACCAGGTCATTAGGAAAACAAAGCATGGGAATAGAAACTTTACATCTTGTAAGCACTCTGAGATAAGAAAGGTTAAACAGGAATTGTCTCTCTGAAAAATGCACTTGCATTAATAGGAAGTATTCATTTATGTTGTGCTACAGTCCTGACATTTTTATTTATGAAACCTTCTTAGTTAGATACATACAGATAACATTCCTCAGTTTACAAAGCCATAGAATATACAATCCAGACTCAACAGATTGAATCCTGCTTGAAACAGCAACTGGAGAAGTGATGGAGTGCAGTGTTTCTCAAGTCTCAGATCACTAGGTGTTCAAACAATAAGTCTGGATGTCATGACTCTTTGGTACAAGCCCCCATCCAGATATGGAAAATATAGCAAAATAATCTCTTAGGGGAAAAATGAAGACAGTAGGCAAAGGGCTAACCGAAAAGTGGAGGCAAAAGAAACAACAAAATTACTTAAAGTTTCACACCGAATCAGTGTTTGAGACAGGCCTTGGGCTTGAATCTTTCTTAAGCAACCTGAAAAAAAAATCGCTTGAGATAGACAAGGTGGCACATGTTTGTCTCCCCAAACAGGTAGGCAGGCAGGTGTACTTACAAAATAAGGGTCTAGTCCTGCATATCTCCACTCTTAAAGAGTCTAGATCAGAAAAAAAAAACATGAGCTGCAGTGTCTGCCTGTCTTCAGCAAAACATCCCCAATTTTGATGCAGCATTGTGTTCTACTACGTGTAGAAGTGGGGAGATGTTCGTGCAAATGCCACCACATCAGCATGTAGCAGTATCTTCAGCTCAGGCTGGGTGGAGTGCTGAAACAGAACTGCCTGCTGTTCGGCAAGCTGACATTGCCAGTTACTCAGGCTTAAAGCAATTCACTTGCAGTGCACCCCCCTTTTTACTTACAACATCCTCAATCTAATTCCTCCTTCCTCAGAATGTGAATTTTCCAAGAGACACAAGTTTCTGATTCCCATGCAGCTTGCTTCTTTCTGTGGCAGACACATTTGATTTTGAAGACCAGATTCCTGTCTCTTTAAACCATATTAAGGAAGCTTTTTTGCTCTGCTAGCACAGAAATCAGTTCCTTAAGAGCAACACAGGAAGGTTTCCAGGAAGTATTTTTTTTGTTCCTTTATCTTTACATGCACTTTGAGAAGTCAGAAGGCCAAGGATATCTGGGACACACATTGTGTGGTTTGGGAAAATTAAAACAACTGATAACACAGATGCTTTCTGGACATTTAAGGTGACATGTGTGAAGCCTGTGTGAAGCGTCCATCATGGTCTGAGCTCTGACATATGACACATCCCAGTGGCAGTATCAAAGGAGCATTCATTAGCTTCCCAAGAGGCTGCTCAACAGAAGAACAGCAATTCATTTAGTTTGCCATCTGCTCCAATACAGGGAAAGTTTTATATCATACAACAGGTGCCCAATTCAGTTAGACTGTAAAAGACTGAACTTCAGCCAAATCCACTCTTCAAACCATGTTCACTCTATAAAAAATTCTTTAGAGCTAAAGTGCAGTAACTAAAAAAATCAAAAGTTGCTGCATTAATTATGTATCTAAGGCCCAACAGTGCAAATAGTATTGATCTTTGCAAATAGGTTGATTCTGCAAGGATTTGGTTAACTCATGAAGTACCAGAAGGAAGATCCCTCAAGGCTCATCAGCAGATCTTTCAGGAAAGAGCTTGTGAATTTCTTCCTGGCTGTACAAAGCAGTACATTTTAAAGACAAATGCCAGATCACCAAAGATAAAACTACCTGAGGGTTTGATTGCCAAAATTCATGCTGAGAAACACAACTACAGGACCTCAGTCACAGTGTTATCTTTTTTCAAAGCACCTAGTTCTGCCAAATGAAAGAGTGATTTGTCAATGAATGTTCATGTGATATAAGGGGGTGAAAGAACAGCCCAAAGCCTTGCAGTTCTTTTGGGTGAGCTCCTCCTGCTATTGACATACAAAACATACTGTAAAGCGACCCAAATCTTGTTCAGTGCTTAATAGAACAGCAGATGTTAAAATGAATGAGAAATGCAAGCAACATTTCTTAGAAAGGACATCATCAGGATCTCCAACAAGTCAGGCAAAAAGTGTGCTCAGGTTCTTATCAGAGGGTTGCAAATAGATGTGTCATTTTAATAAATTTGACAAGTGCAGCTGAGAATTGGGGAGTTCTTAAAAGACAGTTAACCATAGATCCTTGAACAGGATTCACTGCTCTGGGAATTCTTTGCAAGTCTTTTTTTCCCAACTTATTAGTGTTGCCCTCTTGTGGAGGAGGTAGAGAATTGCGTTCTTCTTCATGAGTAGCCCAAATCTAACTAACATTGAATAAAATGTACAGAAATCATAAGCAGGAGCTCTTCAGTTCTTTGAGTGTTGCAGGTGGAAGTGCAGGATATGATGGGGACACCTTTGATAATCTGGTTTTAAATGTTCTTAATTTTATTTTTATGCAAGGTCCTCACACATTGATTTTCTTTCAGTTCTGAAGACTTTACTACTGAGCAACTATGGAAGTGAATATGACCATGACGTTTTAATCTCTTCACAGAGCTCCCAAACGTGACCAAAGACTTCCTGTCCTGCATCCCTGCTGAAGATATACTCTGGAATTTAAGGTGATTGATAAGTCAGATAATTAGTGCCACTCATCAGCCAGAGATGCAGTAAATTGAAACTTTTGAAGAAAAAGCCTGTCACTTGTGCAACAAAGCTCTTGTTTAAATTCACAGAATCCCAGCATGATGGGGGTTGGCAGTGACCTCTGGAGGACATCTAGTCCAACACCCTTGCTAAAGCAGCCACAGCAGGTTGCCCAGGATTACAATGTCCAGGTGGGTTTGGATTCTCTCCAGAGAAGGAGACTCCACAACCTCTCTGGGCAGCCTGTTCCAATGCTCTACTATCCTAAAAGTAAGGAAGTTTTTCCTTGCATTGAGGTGGAAAATTCCACTTTGAGCACCTCTAAACCAACAGGCAACAGTAAAGAATATTTGGAAAAATGACACCATCTGCCTTGGCCTTTTTTTAAATATTTTTTTATATTTTTTCTAGTGTTGTAAGCAAGGATCTGGATGTAAATGCTGACAACAGGCACTATAGGTTACAATTTTCTGCTCACTGAGCAGCAAGGAGCAAAACCAAATAAACTGCTGATTTAATCTCAGTTCTCACACATTACTGAGCTTGTGAGATGTGTTTCCAGATTAACCTGCTCCTGCCTGATGTTGATGGCAAGGGATATAGAGACTGCTGAAGCACATTCTCTGAGGTTTGTAAGTGGTTCTGCATTGGCTTGCACCACCTGGAACTGGGGATAGGGTTCTGCTTTATGGAGATAATAACAAGATGAATGGCTGACGGAGCAGAGCAAGACAAACTGGTCACCTTTGCATCTTTATTTGAAGGTCGTTTATAGAATCATAGAATGGTTTAGGTTGGAAGGGACCTCAAGGATCATCCAGCTCCAACTCCCTGCCATAGGCAGGGACACCTCCCACTAGAGCAGGTTGCTCAAGGCCTCATCCAGCCTGGCCTGAAACGCCTCCAGGAAGGAAGCATCCACAACCTCTCTGGGTTACCTGTGCCAGTGTCTCACCACCCTCACTGTAAAGAACTTCATCCTAACATCCAGTCTAAATCTCCCCTCTGCCAGTTTAAACCCATTACCCCTTATCCTGACATTACAAGACCTTGTCAATAGTCCCTCCCCAGCCTTCCTGTAGGCTCCCTTCAGATACTGGAAAGCTGTTCCTTCTAAACCCTGCCCTAGCAGCAGTGTCCTGTTCTTCCAAACACTGTGAAATTCAGAGGAGCTGTGTTCTTCCAGTGATACAACACAACAAACAGAACAGAAATTTCTACTGTCTGTACACATTTGTAGCCTCATTGATCCAGAGTGTTTTAGGAAATCCCATTCCACCGCTCCACAACAATCACTGAACAACATCAGTTTCACACATCACTTAAAATTTAAAACACATCTTTGGAATACCTGAGGCATATTTCAAAATCTGGAGGCTTTTCATGCTGGAAGTTATTTTAAACCATCTTTAAAACTACTCTGTAGACAGAAGTTAAACAATTAAAATGCATAATCACATTGAAAAAGCAGCACCAAAACTGTAAGTCATTTTGTCACAAACACTGCTCCAGCATGGTTTGATTATTTAACGTTACGCTCTAACGGAAATTTATACCCTATACCCTTGATCTCTATTTCAATTTCAGGCTGTTAGTGCATGCACCATTGCTGTATCAGCTGACTGCAGAAAAAGTATTTCAGGAAAAGTCATTATTAGAATTTCAAATCTCTCTCTGCCATGTTTAATACCCAACCATACTCACCTCACTGGCTCTTCCTGCTTGTTTTCCCTGCTGGAAGCCCATGTTTTATACCAGAAAGATGATTATCTAACATCAGTAACAGGTGAACACAGAGCTCTGCAGGGAGCATATAGGTGCAGTCACTCCTGCTATGAATTCTAAAATTATCAGGCATCAACTAAATCTCTTCAAATTGAACTGTTACACACTCAAACGGTCTGTCTGTTTGGGCAGGGAGAGCAAACAATCACCATGTGCCATGCTACAGAAATCTTAGGATCCAGACAGCTGAGTCTGAAGATGCCAGAGGCTATTTGCTCATTTATGGTTAGACTTTGTGATCTTAAAGGTCTTCTGTAACCTAAACAATTCAATGATTCTATGATTTTCCTCTTCACATTACCTGCACCTCCACTTTCCACAAGCTTTCCTCTATCCTTTGTGCTGACTTTGTTTCACTCTGCACAAGCCTGCAATGAGAAGATATTAGGGGTTTGGACCACTGAAGCACACCACATGCTTTGAAGCCTCTAACATAGCCCTAAGCTCTGTTCTCTCCCTGCTAAAGGAAACAACATGCTAGATAAACAAGGAGACAGAAGCACTGTTGCAGGATAAATGATGCATTCTGAGCCCTGGCAAAGAAATGAGTGAAATTTGAGGAGAAGCATATTGATGGGAGTTTAGCTGGCAGGCAACGTTATCACAGGGGTTACCAACCCCTGTTATCATTAATGCTTTACTAATTGCATGCATACAGACAGTAATGTGATTCATTATCTTTTCTTCTTCAAGACATATTGTGTGTAAACACAGAATGCTACTGGAATATGCATTCCCAAGCATCTCAGACTAACTACCTGTCTAGCAGAAGGATGTAACATCTACTTGCACTCTTTGCAGAGGGCACGGGGGGGGCAACAGTTCACATCCTCCCTGATCTCCTCGAGGAAAGAAGGGACATGGTAGAGGATTGCTTGAAAGGCACAGGGAGGAGGAGGTATGAGTAGAAGTGTCTCAAAAACGAGCTGGCACAGATGCAAATCTTTGCCCCTTCAAATGAAGGGGTAGACAGGATTCAGGGCCAGCTACCCACAGGCCAGCTGTCATTTCAGGGAGAAGACAGCCTTGCACTAGAACTGGGATTTACAAGGCTGGTGCCTGCCTTGAAGGAGGCAGAAGTGTGATGCAGGGCTTCACATTGCCACAGCAAAGACTACACCAACCTTTTCTGTGCCTGCAATGGGGCTGTTCTCAAAAAACTCTGCTAAATAAACCTGATTTCTATAAAAAGGTGCAGACAATCTGAAGGAGACAGCTTTGCCAAGAACTAAGTGAACAGTTATATTCACTGTATACTCCAAATTCACTCTTAAAGATCTGCCTGGGGTTCGTGCAATGAATTTTCATTCCAAATACAGAAAGCTTTCATTTTTGGGATCAGCTAGTCTTTTTCTTCCCATTCTATAGCTTGTTTCAGAAAAGGATGAAAGTGTCCCCATAGTGACCTCTTAAAACCCACAAGTGGCTCATTCTTGATAGCAACACCTCCGTATTTTGTGAGAGATATTTACTGAGCAAAAGGACTGTGGCACTTAGCAAAAGTTCTGCATTTTCTCTTGTAGAAGACAGGAATGGATGGTAAAAAAGTAGAGGTTTGTCCTTCAAGTGCCCTTGCCTAAACAAAACTAACAGCTTGAACGCCTATCATTAGCAGGCAGAACACCTCTGCAGGAGGCACACGGCTTGAAACCCAGAGAATTCTGCGTGATTACAGCTAAGTAACTCCACAAAAATCAAGCAGAAACTTTTCCTGAGGGAATTTATCTATGAAAAAACATGTTTACACTAAGGTTAGCATGTATTAATTGAGTCTGAGTAGAAAAATTGTTAGTTGGAGATAAACAGGGAATTTCATCTCTCAGAGGAAGAAAGGGTTGAGGGCACATGCCCTCACTGCAAGGACGCAGATGATATATGCTTCACCTCAGGGTACTGCCAACACTATCTCCAGCTCCAAGGTGATGGGTGAACACACACTCACAGCACAGCATAAATATACCATTACTGGAAATTTTCTTTAAAGGTGGAAAAGCAATGTGCCATGCAATGCAAGTCTGCTTGAAAACTGTTTCTGTGAAATGGGAAATTGGAACTGTGGGCCATGATCATGCCACAGTTAGGTTTTTCTAGCTCTATTTTCTAAGATTTCTGTCTTCAGAAACAAACAACAACACACACACACACACACAAAGATCCCTTGTGAAGTGAGTGATCTCTGTCTGCTCCAAAACACAACTATGCTATGAAGTCTGATAGGTTTAGTATAATTGTTTTAACAGATGCTTAGTGATATTTTAGAACACTCCCACTTGATCATCCTCTTGGACCAGCCTCAAGGATAATGCTCAACCTGTAATTATTTAGATCATGCAAGCCAAAGTTGAAGACCAGAAACAGTGAGAAAAGATCAAGCAGATCAACTTCTTTTGTGACAAACAAAGATCTTGTAATTCTATAGGATGAGATCCTACAGGTTAAACTTTATCACAGACTAAATACACACAGTATAATTCCTCAGAATTATTGCACAAATGTTATTAGATTTTTTAAATTTAACTAAGGAATTTGGATCCATGACTAAAAATCCTCTAATCTTCACCCAAATATCTATGGCTATTTAAACATCAGCCCATCTTACTTGGTACAATAATGGTTTATTAAATCCTGGTCTTATTGCAAAGTTAACTGATTAGATTTCCACTGTTCTCTAGTGCATAGAACTGAATCGTCACCTGAGTGACAAAACTGTTGCTAACAGAGGAAATACTTCTATAGATTCAGTAGCAGAAACATTTTTTTTCTGAGCAGACATCTTCTGACTGATGCTACATTTCTACATTTCTATTGCAGGAGATTATTACAGCTGGTTTGGCTTCAGTGTGAAATTAGTCCAGGTTTTTGAGAGTCAGTGTATGATGTGTTGTATGGAAAACACATAAATTAACTACTTTAGTCATTGCTTTGATTTTACTACTTTTCATGTGTAGTTATTGGAAATGCTTAACTTCTGAAGAGATCCCATCAGTAAGCAGACACATAAGCCAGATTCAACATAGCCCCTGAATCTGGTAAGGTTCAGAACCAAACTTTCTCATCTCCACAGCCTTTAGCAAGACGGTTCAACAACCCCCAAATCTGCAGTTGTTACACAAGAGCCAGAGCCTCGTGATGACAGGAAGAACAATCCCTTGATTTTTTTGTTCCAAAGAGCAGGAACAGATTTATTGCCTGAAGGGAAGGAGTGAAGCAGCACTAAAGCATTTACAACTGTCAAATCTAGAGCTCGTGGGATTGCAAACCTCCCAGGTTACATGAATAGAGCAAATCACATCCATTTCCCCTTTAGGTGACAGGTGTGTGCAGCCTTTAAAGACACCCAGGACAGTACTATTTAATTCATTCACTATAGAAAACATCATTGTTTGAGTTAAGAATCAATCTCCATTTATTATAGGGTTGTGGCCCACCAAGTGGGTTCCATATTCCATACTCTCTCAGAACAGCCATGTTTGTGTATGTACTTTTGTCAGTGTGACGGGGATGCTGTTGAGTAAGTGACGTACACAATAACTGTTCACAAACAGCTAAGAGTTCAAGAGCTATCTAGCTGCAAAAGAGCCTAAAAGCTGATGGAGACACATGTGATTTGGATAAAGATTAGACATTTTTCTGTAAAACCTGTCAGAGTCTTCAGAATGACACAAAACCATGGAGGAAAGCGGTTGGAATAATGTGATTTCAAAATTGCTGTGTGACTCTTCTGTTCTCCTGACACTAAGTCACGGTCCATTATTTATCCATAGAGTATTCAGCTCTTGACAGAACACACAGGAGGACTCAGACCGAAGCGAAGGAGCAGAGAGTGCTGTCTTAAATGAACAGTCAGCAGAGAGCATGAGAATAAATCAATAAATGTACAAGATCACTTCACAGTTTTGCAGAAGGCAGAAAACCACATTGTCATCCTGCTTCAGTAGATGGCACTGCACACTCTGGAATGAAGCTACGCTTCTGCGCGGCGCTGAGGGGAGAATCAGGTTCTGGAAGAGAAGTACAGCTGAGATCCTTACTCCTTGTAGTCATTAGATGCTCAGATACCATGGCATTAAGTGCCACTGATAAGCCTTAACAGATGGCAAGATGCAGGGCGCTTTTCAACTCCCGGCTTGATAGCCCAATGACCCAGTTGTAGATTGGGTATTGACAATCTGCCTCCCCAAATTCCGGCGAAGTTGAAATTGGACACCATGGCATCATTCATTTCCTGTCCTAAAGAACTCAGTCATTTCAGTGCCACTTCCCACCCCGGCAGGGAATTTTGTTCCAGGCTGTGCTGGATGATTTCTGGATGTGTCAGTACAACACTCAGGGAATGAAGAGAGATTTTGAAAGATGTCAAAGATATTTTGCATAGGCTTAGGGGAGGCACTTTACAAGTTGCATAATTAAGCAAATGAAGACATAGCCCTTCAGTTTTTCATGCTAGTCTCCTTCATGGCATGCTTCCCCTTTTTCAGCTCTATTCTTTTTCCAAGGGAAATCAGTTTCTGACTTCAGTTTACTTAGGAATAGACAAACACATTTCAACAGTAACACCTGTGTGAATGTCAGGCTGCAACCTGTCAGCCAACCGTGTGCTGGGCTGCATCAAGAGAAGTGTGGCCAGCAGGGCAAGGGAGGTGATTCTCCCCCTTTACTCTGCTATTGTCAGACCCCACCTGGAGTACTGTGTGCAGTTCTGGAGCCCCCAACACAAGAAGGACATGGAACTGCTGGAGCGAGTCCAGAGGAGAGCCACGAAGATGATCAGAGGGCTGCAGCAGCTCTGCTATGAGGACAGGCTGAGAGAGTTGGGGCTCTTCAGCCTGGAGAAGAGAAGGCTTCGAGGAGACCTTAGAGTGGCTTTCCAGTATCTGAAGGGAGCCTACAGGAAGGCTGGGGAGGGACTATTGACAAGGTCTAGTAATGTCAGGACGAGGGGGAATGGGTTTAAGCTGGAAGAGGGGAGATTGAGACTGGATGTTAGGAGGAAGTTCTTTACAGTGAGGGTGGTAAGACACTGGCACAGGTTGCCCAGGGAGGTTGTGGATGCTTCCTCCCTGGAGGCGTTTAAGGCCAGGCTGGATGAGGCCTTGAGCAGCCTGCTCTAGTGGGAGGTGTCCCTGCCTATGGCAGGGGGTTGGAGCTGGATGATCCTTGAGGTCCCTTCCAACCTAAAGCATTCTATGATTCTATGAACCTAATTCCCTGTGGTGTCAAAAATGGACAGAATCCTCACTTCTTCAGTAATTGCTGGCAGTTGTACTCCAACCCAGTACACAGACTGCATATCAAGTATGGATAAAAGCATGCAGGCATGCATGTGTAGCATTTAGGGGTACAACTGGGGTGGGAAGGTACTGCAGAATTGAGCAAAAGTAATATAACAACCATAGATATACTGACTGAAAAATTGAATTGGTCAGAATCTTGGCAATGAGATTTGTGTTGGTAACCAAATAGAAACCAGCATTTCTGACCTACTTTGTCCTACAAAAATAGATACAGATCTCAAATTTCTTTCCAAACAAAGAAAGAATCTGTAGCACCTCTGCATTCCTCTGCAAGAATCCTGTTGTCTTTTATTATTCCAACACAAATCAGAAACAATGTATATCAATGAGGCAAATCAGAATGGTATAAGGAAAGAAATCTTTTTTTGTTTGAGAGAGCTGTCACCATGAGTGAGATGGGATGGATGCCTTACTGATACCCTCCTCCTCCCAACATAGGTGACAGTTTGGAATATTAAAGACCCATGACTAGGGAAAGTGAGGAGGCAGGGAACCCACAGATGAAAGCCACAGATCACACTGTTATTTCACTTTTGGATGAAAATAACAACCTTCTGAGTCAAATTTATGTGGTACTTTCATGCCTGCACTGTTCCTCTCTCTCAAGAGAATACATAGTCAGGAGAGATGATGTTCCACCCATCATCTCCCCAAGCAAAAAGAAGAAAGAATGGCAGAGTCAGCATTTTTTTTGCTGAGAATTCATCCTTACCCCTCAGTGGTTTAGTGTTTTGGGACAAAACAAAACCCAAAAAAACCCAGGCCTCCACTTTAGTTTTGCATAGTGATTTTCCAAACTGAACTCATTCTGCCATGGTCCTTCTCATGACACTTTCCAGGTTTTTTCCACATCAGCAACTTTCTAATAGCAGCAGAAAGGGAAAGAAGAGTGCCATAAAATAGTATTAAGCAAGGAAGCTCATTGGTAATTATAGTGGGAATGGAGATGAAGAAACCCTGAGTAAAACCTGCTGGAATGCCTCTTTGGGATATTCCTAACAGGTTTTTCAAATAACATTTCTGTCTTCCTAGAGCTAATTATACATTTGCTGCATATACTAAGCAGAAGGCTAAATTAATTGGAAGAACAAAGGTAATTTGTTGCGGGTTGGAACGAGGCTGTGGATGCTTGTTTCCCCTGTGGGAGAAGAACTGATGACCTATCCTATGTCTGTCATTGACAAAAGAGATGGGATGCGGGACCAGAATGTGCGTCCTACCAGCCCATCGTGTAGCTGTATCCTCCAGCCTCCTCTTCATCCCTAGCTCTGCCAGCCAATGTGACTACTGACTAGGGAAACAGCAGGTGGAAAGTCCCTCTGCCTTTCCTTCCAGCCTTTTCTCCATTCTTTCACCATCTGGCAGTAGACTGCTTCAGCAAGAGCTGCCAAATTCAGTATGTCAATATTAATAACCAAAGTCACAATGGAGTATTTGTGAGGCCCATACTCACATTCTGCCTGTCAAATAGATCATCTCTTTTGCACGAGTTCTTCAAAAACAGCTGGAGATTTTTAAACATCTTATTAGAATAGAATAGATCATCAGCAGCTGGAGCATTTCAAAGATGAACGGGCTTTATGCCAGTAAATATGGCACTTGCCAAAAAACAGGTGGCAACTATAACTGCAAGGCTCTACAAGACTGCTGCCTTTTCTGTGGTACATATTGAATTGGACAGCGTTTATCATGTGGGACAAGTGTTGAGTGCCTACCTCCTTTTCCCCAGTTGTCAAGAGTTGCAAATATAAAACACGTATTCTCAGACTTTCAGAATGTCCACTTAAATGTGAAGCAATTTAGTTGTTCCTTTTTCCAATGGAAGAAAAAAAAAGAAAATTAAAAGTATCATCCAAAAAAATCCACTGAACACTAGCAGAAAATCAGTTTCTCTAGGGTACAAGAGAGTCTATGTTGTCACACTTGGAAGCCATTAGAAAACATCTATTTCAGTTTGAGGTGTTAGAGCTTCTGTGGCAAAACATGCACGTGGAGTTAGTGTCTTTAAACTCAAATTTGTTCCCCTGTGAGAAGGATTTAATTGGCTTCAATAAGAAATCACAGTTTTACACAGTACAATCTTTGAATTCCTACCCAAGAATCCACATCACATATTTAAGTTACAGATAAAATACTCACTAATGAGCTAATGTTTTGCAAACACTCTCAGAAATATTTGAACTTGACCATTTCCCTTTTAAACAGGACATGGTGTGGAGAGGGGGGGAGCTCTCTTGGGAAACTACAGCGTCGGTGAGAGAACAGGGCTGTTAGATAGAATTGTGGCCCTTCATTTCACTTCCAGCATTTCTCTCTAATCCACTGTTTAAGTTGGAGAAAGACACTTAACCTCTACGAGCCTCAGTTCACCCGTCTGTAAAATAGCAGATAAGTCACCTAATTCATGGGGATGTTATGGAGATTAATTAACCAACGTCTGGAAAATGTCTCAAGATCCTTCTGTGAAAGGCATTATAAGGGCAAGGGATAGTAGTATAACCATATGCAAAAGGTTTTATCACTTGGCACAGGACAGTTTGGTTTTATCCTCTTTCTCTCTGCAACATCACTGAGGGTTTTTACAGGGACCATTGACTAAGAGCAGAGTCGTGCAGCTTTGCAGAGTGCCATTATCTTAAGTCAAAGGACGTGTTGTTTCAACCTGAGTAAAATTGTATTTAGTCAGCTCCTGATGCTGCTTCAAGATCCCCAATGAGATCAGAGCTCTGGCAGGCTAGATGCTGTACACACAGTCCTTGAATATGTACAAAAGCTGCATCTATTTAACCCAAGAGATGTTTTTAAGCTAATTTAATTGAACTGACAAATGTGCTATGCAGGCTCTCTCTAGCAGCACTGTATTTTCAGGGCCAGCTCTAGGCAGAGGCAAAGCAGGTGCTTACCTTGAGCAGCAGGATGCTGTAAGTAACAAAATGGCCATGGGCTTCCTGCCAGCCTTACTTGTGCCTAATCCATGAAAAGTCTGAGTGGCTATTGCTGCTTCCTGACAAAATGTGGTGGGGTGTTAGTTAGTAAGCCCTCCTACCCCCTAAATCAGTAGCAGCAGGCTCCTACGCCTGCCCTTGCTTTTCATTTGCCTTTCTGAATATGCTGTTTTACCCAAACTGAAAGAGCACACTGCAGCTCCCTGACTTGAGTCAGTCAGTTGATTTGAAGTCAGAACTTACATCAGTCCAACTCCACGGTACTCACAGTCGTAGCTCTTTGGTGCTTGGCACATGAATAGGGGGCAAAAAAACCAAAAAGGTGGTACAAAATAGAGACAAAGTGGAGCAATGATATGCCCTTCAGTAGCATAATCAGATATAATCCCCAGAGTCTCTCACGCCTAGTGTCCTAACTCCCTGATCGAGCCGGTTTCTGATAGACATTAGTGTCTTGGTCTATCTGCTTTTCCATCAACACTGTCTTGTACTATCTGATAGAGCTTTTCCCCAGGAAACTGAATCCCACCATGTCATCTTCTCCACTGAGCTCCACATGCAGCTTGACATGCTCTGCTCCCCTTCACTTGTTACCTGCACTAAAAACCAATTTTAAAACAGAAAAGTATCTGTCACAATCACATGATTGTTGCTTTCAACTGAGGCACAACATGGTGCAGTAAATTTTTGTATTAAGAAGAGAACTAGAAAACTTCATTTTCAAGTAGCTGTTTATGGTTTTGAGCTATTCCGTTTCCTTTTCGAACAGCAGATCCAGAAGGGCGAAGGAATGGGGAGAAAGAAAGGTTTGGTCACAATTTAGAGTCATTTGTTCCTGTCAGAATTTATATGAGCTATATCTGAAGCCTAGACAAGCCTTAATAACTATCATATTTAAAGTTCAGCATTACAGGGGAAGACTGTGTGGCCCAAGGGGATAAGTAATAGAATATAGAATAGTTCACCTTTCCTATGCCCATTCCTACCCAATCCAGCAAGTACGGCTGGTGCTGGCCTTTCAGAGGCATACATGACAAGAATTTAGCAGGCTCTAGCTAATCCCATCGGACTAAACTGCTGTTAATTGGTGTCCTTGCCAAATAAAGTCACTCAGTAGGTCACTGACAGAGTCCTGAGCTGGAGGGATGAGAAGTCTTATGATAAACTGACCCACACAAGCAACTTTTGATGTTTCTATACATACTTTATCTTTACAAACACTCAAGGTTTAAGACTGTGCACCCTACTGAGACTGTAATCTAAAACTACCTGAGGGGTGGTTGTAGCCAGGAGGAGGTTGCTCTCTTCTCTCAGGTGGCCAGCGCCAGAACGAGAGGGCACAGCCTCAGGCTGCACCGAGGGAAGTTTAGGCTCGAGGTGAGGAGAAAATTCTTCACTGAGAGAGTCATTGGACACTGGAATGGGCTGCCCAGGGAGGTGGTGGAGTCGCCATCCCTGGAGCTGTTCAAGGCAGGATTGGATGTGGCACTTGGTGCCATGGTCTAGCCTTGAGCTCTGTGGTAAAGGGTTGGACTTGATGATCTGTGAGGTCTCTTCCAACCTTGGTGATACTGTGAGACTGTGAGACTTAGTGCTGTGGTCTAGTTGATTGGATAGGGCTGGGTGATACGTTGGACTGGATCATCTTTGGAGGTCTCTTCCAACCTGGTT
Organism: Tricholaema leucomelas; assembly: GCA_013400475.1. Taxonomy (NCBI): domain Eukaryota; kingdom Metazoa; phylum Chordata; class Aves; order Piciformes; family Lybiidae; genus Tricholaema lacrymosa; species Tricholaema leucomelas. The sequence continues at coordinate 32,271 of WAAF01003471.1, read as the reverse complement.
GATTCTGTGATTGGTTTCCTTTAAGTTCAGCACTTTCCTGTGCAAGTTTACAACATTATATGTTCTCATTCCAGAACAGAGGAGAACTAACAAAAGCCTTCACCAGAAATAATAGAAGCCAGTGCTCTCCACATGGAGGGACCCAGAGCTGGTCTGTTCTGACCTGTTGCTGTGAGGCTTATGATCAAGAGGAATGAACAACAGTGCTAAGAAGTCTCCCTCACTGCAATGATGTCTGGCCCTAAATCAAAGCTAGTGTGTTCAGCAGTAACCTGCTTCTTTTCATTTGTTCGGTCACACAAGATATTGACAGCAGCAGACAGCATTCCCCACGGAGCTTAACAGAAGAGGCAGGTGGCACAGACAGGTGTCTTTTCAAGAAAGGAACAAGGTAGAGTGGAAGAGAGGAGAGAAGGGAAAAAAATAGACATAAGCTCAGCTGAGCAACAACCTTGGTAGGAATGTGGATGAATGCTTATAATCTAGTTTGAAGAGGTTCAGCCAAATAGCCTTTCGTGGTATCTTTCTAGAGCAAGACTTCTCATTAAAGACCACATCTGAGAGAAAGACCAATCTGGTGATAACACAAGAGCAAGAGAATCGTCTCATAACAGCTGTAGCTAGAGAACACACGTGTCTCCAGCAGTGGAAGCTGACAGCTTTTTCCAGCACTGAATTTGTTTTGGCAAAAGAATAAACACAAAACAAAGGTCTGACATTCTGCATTGAGTCTTTAACCCAGTGTCTGCAGGTCAGGAGGTACAGAATTAGATCATGTGAATCCTGACAGTAGCTTCTACACGCAGGTTCACCTCACTTCACCATACCTGGGACACAGCCAGAGCCCAGAAGTGCAAAGGCTTGTTATCTCTTATGATCAGAGACCTCCCTGTTCATTAGTGTTGCCAACCAGTTCTGTTGAGGTGGCAGCAGCCACATCTCAGGTCTGATGGCCACTGAATCTTGCTATTCTGGTTCTGGTAGGCTGAAGGGGGACTAAATAGGGACTATTGACAAGGTCTAGCAATGTCAGGATGAGGGGTAATGAGTTTAAGCTGGAGGAGGGGAGATTTTAGACTGGATGTTAGGAGGAAGTTCTTTACAGTGAGGGTGATAAGACACTGGAACGGGTTGCCCAGGGAGGTTGTGGATGCTTCCTCCCTGGTGGTAAGACACCGGAACGGGTTGCCCAGGGAGGTTGTGGATGCTTCCTCCCTGGAGGCATTTAAAGCCAGGCTGGATGAGGCCTTGAGCAACCTGCTCTAGTGGGAGGTGTCCCTGCCTATGGCAGAGGGTTGGAGCTGGATGATCCTTGAGGTCCCTTCCAATCTAAACCATTCTATGATTCTATGATTCATTACAGCCATGAGACCATCTCAGAGTATGTCACACCAAAACTTGCCTCTTGTTTCAGTCTTACTTGAGGGGACCCTGGTTGTACCTCTTTGTATAATAACCTTCAGGTGGAAGATGAGAGGAGCTTTGATCTGCAGTGTGCTTACTATTAGTGGGAATCCACAGTGAAGAATGTGTGTGCATGAAAGAGAATGTAGAGGAAAGAGTGTTTCCTTATTTTTGAGAATAAATCTCTTAAATTGTTTTAAACTCTAAGTTGAAGCTCAGGCAAACTTAGAGTTGGTAACACCAGGTTTGCATGGAAGAGAGAAAGAAACAGCTCTACAATTAGAAGACTAAATAAACTGGGTGCTTAAAAGCATCACAAATGCTGGTCTTGTAAACACTCTCATCAAGAGAAACACTTGCCATGTAATTGCCTATTCAAAAATAATATGGAGAGAATATTTTGTAGAGAAATGCAAATTTAGCACTCAGGAAAGGTCCTGCCTGGACAGCCTACAGCTGCTCTGCTGACTCACCAAGGTGACATGGCAGTAAGGCAGCTCAGCCTCCCTTCAGTTCTGCTCACAATGGAACAAAATCAGCACCAACAGCCCCTCATTTGCACTTGCTGTTTCTGTAGCTCACTCTTCTTGCCCCTGAGGTTTCCAGCCTTTCCTTACACCATCACAGATGTGTAAGGATGCAAGTTCACTGATAGTCCTTAGCCACTTTGCCTCAAGACATAGCTTGTCAGTGAAAGACAGGAAAGTGTTTACTGTCATAACTTCATCTCCATAGACCTCCAGGCTACATAATATTCAGACAAAATCTTTGCTATGCTTCTCTGTTACTAGTAACTCCATGTTTTTTTCCAAATCCTTTTCACTCTGAAGAAAAGCAAATAGGGATAGGGAAAGATACTTCAAGATGTGGAAACAAAATGGGTTAAAGTAACATCAATTTTCAAGCCCTTTAGGTGTCTGGAGTAGGCTAAATCTTTCTCCAAATATCTATAGGGCTTCTGAGAGGTTCAGGATGCAAATATGAGTGTAAGTAACAATCAGTCCTGTCCTTCAAACTGGAATACATTTCAATTATTATGCAACAGTGATCTAAACCTAGACACTCCTACTGGTGGGTGCTCAATTTTCAGATCCAAATGTTGCAAATTTGAATTATCTTCATTTTTTTTCCCCACACTTCTATATAATGTTGAGTAGGGCATAGATACAGAGAGCTGCTGCTAAGAACTGAACAGTGGCATAACAGGAGGTTTCTCAGAAAACTCTACCCTGCAGCTTCAATGTCACAAAAGGGCATTTGCTAAAATAAACCAAACCATCACAATTTCAAACCTCTGCTCGTGCCTTTCACACAGGTCTAGGATGGGCACAGAGCTACCAGATGGTGGCATATGCACTTACTGAGATGCAGCTCAGGGACCAGACCAAATTGGCTTAGAAAGTGAAGGAAGAAAAACTCTGTATTTGGTGTAAATAATGGATTTGCAACTCCTGCAGCACATTCACACACAGACATGTTCTTCAAATAAAATCTAAATCTTTGCTGCAATCAAAGGATATTGAGCAGAACATTATGCAGCTTAAAAATAGACCCAGAAAATGGTTGTACCAGTTTTTGTAACTTTAATCTGCAAGAAACTTTTTTTACTGAGGCATAAGTAGTGCCTGTCAAGAGCACAATACAAATCCTATCTAGCAAACCTTAGCATTTACATCCCTTATGAATATATGACCTCATTTACAGTGTGTAAAACCCAAAGCAAGTCATGCTGAACAACGTTTTCCACGCTGAACTTAAGCAGTATCCTTCCAGACTCATTCTTTATTGCTTTCCATGTGCTGTTATGTGTTTTTATTAATGCCCAAAGACTTCAAAAAAGCTGCCTTCAAGGTCTGCCATGCTAAATTCTCTGGATTTATCTAGGATGAGATGCACCCTGAAAAGTTCAGTCTTCTTTAGCCATGCTAGTACAACATACAGTGTCTGTGCTGGGAATGGCAACACAGGGTGAGTGAGGATTTTACTGGCATGACTACGAGTTGACCATCTCTTTGAATGAAGCAGCAAGGTTATATGTAGCTAATCAGGGTACAGAGAAGGGACATTTTCCTGCCTCTGGTAGAGGTTAACACCATCCAGTTATGACAGAGAGCATCATGAGGAGTTCAGCCACCTCACCCTTAAGGCTCTTCTATTCAGATAAATAAAACAAGCTTCCCATTCTGCAGTACAGAGACTTGAAGTACAATTTATGAGTGATGTTCAGCCAGAGTGTTTGCTTTGCACTAACAACCAATGCTTACATCCCAGCTCAGATCTAATATAGCAGACTATATGCAATCCCTCTGAGGATTAATCGTCAAAATAGGGCTGGAACAGAACCTCAAAGGTCATTCAGTCTATCTTCCTGCCTAAGGCAGGCTCAGCTACGCAAACTATTCTTGACAGACGTTTCTCTAATCTGTTCTTGAAAGCCTCTAAGGAAAAGGACTTCACCACCCCCAAGGAAATTTCTTCCATGCTTAAACACTCTTGCAATTCTGAAGTTTCTCTCTTGGTTTAAGTGACTCATGAAATAGCAAAACAGTAGAAAATGAGGTCACAGAGACCTTCTTGTCTCCATCTTGCACATTTCATTGAATGAGTTTGGGTTTTTTAAAGCCAGATCACATTGCCACAATGTATCTGATAGATTCCTGTGACTTATCTATCCAAGACACCAGCCAAGTGATAGAATTGTCATGTTGAACTTATTGCTGGTTGTGGCTTTATCTATCAAGTTGTAATGGAGTAACAGAAAAAAAGAAAGTTTAAAGTAGTTCCTGTAAAAAGAGTGTCTCAATGAACTGCTATCAATTTGAATTTGCTCTTAATCTGTTTGTTAGCTGAGCCCTTTTCAGATTTAAAGTCACTTTCCACTGTTTTTTTTTTTGCTGTGGCACAGGCAGAAGAGAGCACTGATTCAGAAGAGATTCTTTTGGCAATGACACTTATATGCACTCAGTTTTTAAAGGCAGACTTTTGATAAGGTTTCCCCTTGACCAGAACCACCATCAGTTCCATCCACAGATCTCTCCCAATTTCGAGTCAGTGACATAATCTCATAGTGGACCAAAATGAGATCCTTAAGACAATTTCTTCCTTGGATGTTCAGAGGTTTTTAGAGGGACTTGACATTTGGTCACGATGTACAGATTTTAATGGTCAGAGAGCAGCCTAGGAGAGTTAAATTAAGGTCTCAGCAATTAAATAAGACCCCAGAAAAGAGAACTCGCTGCAACAATACAATGAGCAGCAGTATCATGCAGAGAAATACCCAAAGCCAGCCAAGAAATGCAAGGATTTCTGAAGATCCTCCCTAGCTCCGCCAGTAATGAAGAGGTCAGAAGGCCACACCTGCAAAAAAGAGTGAACGATGTCCAAAGAGATGTCTTGCATTTGCTAAATTGAAAACGACAGCAAGGCCGCCCAGCAGGCACAGCCTTACAAGCTTTCACCTCTCTGCAGCGATCTTCCCCTTCACACAGAATGTCAGTGCAGCGCAGCTCTCGCAGCAAAGGGGCGCTGACATCCAGGAGATGGTGCTCTTGGGCAAAGCAGGGCTTCGGGACAAGAAGTTTCTTTACATTCCTCTGACTTCAATATTATGTATAGCAAGGATTCCTGCACGTTTTGTTCTTCATTCACAGAAGAAGCCCCTGTAATAATCACCAGGCAGCAGAAAGGAAGGCACGGGGAGACAGTCCGATTAATGGCAATAGCACCGTGCCACTGAGAATGGCTCCTCACCCCTTGCGAGTGCATACACACAGACCATAAAATGGCAAAAGTAAGCACTTTTAGCAGCAGTTTGATCAAGATCTCTTCAGGATCAAGGGGCTACTTGGAGCATTCCTTTAAAATTCAGAGCATGGAATATGGCAGAAATTGTGCGGTGAAGGGGAACAAGTAAAACATGAAGACCACGTCTAGCAATTCCCTTCGTCATCACAGAGTTGTTTGTGGAATATTCATCGGGGTGTGCAGAGCACCACCTCCAACTGTTCCCCACAGAGGAGGAGGGATTACTCCCAAGGAATCAGGAAAGGAGGCAGAGGCAGCTGCATTATAAAGCCTCATGAATCAGTATTATTTAGCCAGCGGTTCATTTTTAAATGCATCAAATCAAATAAACTACATTTTCTCTCAAGGATCTCCAAGTATTTTACATAAGAAAATAAATATAATTATCTACATGTCGGAGATTGAAATGGGATTATTTTCACTGCCAAGGAAAGCTGTTTTCCTTCCCTTTTAAAAGAGCAAAACAGCTATTGTGCTGTGGAGATGATGCATTGGAGTAAGCTACATGTGCTTTGTTCCCAGATTTCAATACATGCACACTCCAGAAAGAAAAGAAGATATATGTAGATAGATAGCTGAAAGCTTGATTTGCAGGAGATCTAGTTGCACTTGCGTGTGAGGCAGAGTGAAAACAAACACAGAGAGAAGATATAATGGATATTAAAGTAAGCTTCAAGTAACTTTCAGGGCAAGAGACTGAACCTGTTACAGCACCAAGGGATGGATATATCCCATATTCAGCTGAACCCCCACTTCCACCTTCTTTAAGCTGAACCCTCACTGTAGCTTCTTTAAGCCCTTTGTTTCCAAATCACTTCAGCCAGCCTTATCACAGCATGCAATGAAGTTCAAGCTGCCTTTTTGCTAGAACTGTTCCACCCAGTGAGATGCTGAAAGCAGAGATTCTATTAATTGAAGAAGGAGCTAATAACTCTCAGTTTCTTTATTTCTTGGTTTGTTCGGTTGTCTGTTTTGGTAGTGTTAAGTTTTGGAGGGTTTGAATTTTTTTTTATTTTTAAACAATAACCTTGTACCTCAGTCCTGGAAGAAAAAAATATCTTCACCAAAAATAAATTAAGACCAGACCAGTAGGCTCAGAAACCTCTATTCCCCAAACCCAGAGTCAATTAGTTATAATCAATTAAATAAAATTAAGGAAAATAAAGTCACATGGGCTTGGGAAAGGGAAAATGATAAATGAACTACTATTGTAGTCACCTGGGGGAAAAAATGTCACCACCAAGGAGAGAAAAAAATGGAAGCAATTAAAAAAATTAAAGACTTTCTTTATTGCAGGGAGACGAGGGAGTGTGCTGGCCTCCCAAGGTTTTCATCGAGGCTGTTCATTTCAGTTTTGTCTCAGTGCTGACAGTTTCTGTTGGCCTGTGGGAAGCACTTAAGCCATGGGACACAGAGCCCTGCAGAGTGCCCTACTTTGCAACCCCAAGTGGAGCTGCCATCACTTGTGCTAACACAGGCCAGATGCTTACAACTGACTTCAACCCAAATGTTTTGTCCCCAGTACATTTTAAGAATGCCTTCTGTGGGCAAAGAACAGCCCTAGAGTCCAAATAACTGTCAGCTTGAAAAAATGGATATTGACAGCCAAGAAAATAGCTAATTAGACTCTATGACTGCTCTACTAGCAGAATTTAGCAGATTCAAGATAAGATCTGGAGAGAAAATAGTTTAGATAAAGCGTGCAGATGACAGTAAAACCAAACTCGAGAAAGTCCAAACATCCCTGGCCATAGGGCATCTTCTTGATGGCACCTTTGAAGCCTGCACTGTCTGGATTTGAGTCCAGACAAATCTGACAAGTCTAGTATTAATACATCTCACTTTTAACATAGATGGAGCTTCCATGACATTCTGCCAACAAGAATGTCAATGAATAGCAGCCTTGGTGGTAGGTTTCAAAATCAATATAATCAGCACAGTGTTCTATTCACAGCTTATAAATTGCTGTCACAGTGGCTAACTTCACAGTGCTATCGGTTTCAGAAGCCTTGTTAAAACTGCCTGTGAAGTTTGCTGGACACAGTTTTGTCAAAAGATATTCTGCCTGCAGCGTAACACAGCCAACTATTCAGTCTTCTCTCAGAAACTCCCCACTTGGCAATAGCAGAGAGGCCACAAAAGAGAAGGAAAACATGCTGACAAAGCTTTACAAGATAGGTAGAAAGTGAAGTTGCATACTTAGAAACCTAAGTTGTTTCCCTCACCCCCTCCAAAGAGGCATTCTGAAAGGCCATGGATTTGGCGATCTTCAAACAGAAGCAAAAGGTAGAAAAAATAAAGTGAATACCATGTAGTGTTTTCTGCTTCAGCAGTTCACATTAACACCACAGACTTCCAGACATCTAAAAGCACATGGAGGCTGAAACAAGCTATTTTTCACCACAGGACAGTCCCACACCACCCACAAGGCATCTATCTTTTCAACACGAATCCACATCAGCAGTAGCCAACTAATTTAGTCTTTCATTTATCAGGTAATTAGGTGAAGATCTCAACATCCACTTCCAGTGAGCTCAAACTGTATTTTCAGGATACCTGTGGTCTATGTCTTGGATATGAATTTTTTCATATTTCCTATTTTTTTTTTTTTTTAATTCAAATTCAAGCAATTTGAATAAATGAGGTTTTGGTGTAGCTCCCTTGATTTCAGTTGAGTTACACCTTTCTGCTTCAAACTTGTCAATACATTCTTGAAGTTTTGAAGAATGAAGTGCAGTTCCTCCCCAAGCAAGTCTCTTATGGTTATAATGGTTCATCATGGCTCTTAGTGGTGAAGGGTCATTTATTAAATTATTTCTCCTCTACTGTATGCTTTATCCTGCTACTGTTAAGATCTTCAGAAATCAAACTGCCACCAAAATAAGGCGGAAAAGTACTATAGCAAATCTACAGAGAGGGAAATAGACACAGACATTAAGCGATTTGCCTGAGACAGTTGAAGAAAACTATATCAGGGCTGGGAAATGAAGTGATGCCCCTTGGCTCTTCATTCAATACTTTATTCTTGGCATCACTTATCTTTCTCAGCTTCAGTAGCCTGGAAAGACAACATTTAAGTGCCTTGGGTGGTGTCATCTTCTTTCCTACAGCAATGACAGGCTCAGAAAGCATGAGTCACTTTCACGGACAAAGTAAGTTTTTGCTTTTTAAGAAGAACACTTGCTTCAGTAATAAGTTTTAGCTCTTTTCTTTCCAAATAATTTCAGGGTTTTTAAACCACAGAGATTAACCAATTTTCCTTTGGATTTTATTTTTTCTTCACAGTGTCATTGGGAAACAGATTCAACTTGCTCTTGTCCAACTCATGATACCAATACACCAAATTGCTACAGCTATGAACTCTGTTAGGTAACTCAGTACTTCTGCTGGGGGAGATAGAGCATACAAGAAGTACTCAGTATAAAAAATAATATATGGTATATATAAACCCCATCAACATAGTTTAGATTCTTAGTATATGAATTTAGAACTGAACTGGTCTTTTCTCCATTTCTAGAGATAGAAACCCTCAGAGAAGCTGTATAGAAGTGCAGGAGCAGCTTGTAAGAAAAGAGAATCACAGATCTCTATCATCCATCCATCATATTTCCTTCCCTAAAGGACTCTAGACATACACAGTCCATATTGGTGATGCTCTACTCTAAATGCAGGACCATGTCCTCACTTTCTTTCCCCCTGCTGATTTGTTTAGGGGCATCTTTCACCTGCAGGAGATGGACAAATACTACTCCTTTCGTACTTAACTAAGTGGAAAGATAGAAAGTGTCTGACTAGAAAGCTGAAAAACTCTTCCCATCCTCATTTCTTTCATCTCACTTCTGCACTATCTCCTATCTGCTGTGGATTTTCTAGTATGCATCTGCTTGAACTTTCAAAATTATTTTCTGGAATATTTTGCTGCATTCAGAATGGAAGTTGCATGGGTGTGCCTCACTCAGATCCTTCTGTGTCTATTATCTGATGTAACACCACAAACAGTAGCGATAGACTCAATACAAATGCTTTTAAACATCAGCTGTCATTGCTAAGAATACTAAATTGGATAAAAAAAACAGATATTGCTAGATTTTTAGCACTATCCTCCCACCTTGTTCATAGTAAGATAGTTCTACTTAATCTTCACAATTCATGCTACAGTATCCCTTCCCAAAGAATACAAGCTCTCATTACTTCAGGCTGTACTGTTGCTCACTTTCGGTCTGCTGGAAACATCTGCTTTTGAGGTCTTTCAAACAGGCCTGGTTTTAGTATAGACAAAAAGATATCTACATTTCAGCCTTACATCATCTCTGCACTCCCTGTACAGGTAGACTCAAAGACCTCTTTCACAGCAAAGCCATATCTTTCCAACAGAAATGGAGGACATTTTTTCCCTGTATTATCAACCTTGCTGAGTCACGCCATTTAGCTACAAATAATGAACTTCAAACACACCATATTGCATGTCTAAACCCAAATCTCTGGCCTTCTGCAAGCAGATCTTCAGACCCATGTGGGCAGTGATGGATACCGTTTGCTCAATGACAACAGGGATCAGACATTGCAGAGAGGTGGAGCTGCCAGTTGCTCATTTTCAGTCACACAGGGTCCAGACTTGCTGAAATATTATCCTGTGTCTACGCTGACAATAAAAAGCTCATGCACACCCTTCTGCTTTCATCTAAGGCATTAACTTCCAGCACTATCTTTTAGTCACTACATTGCTTGTGAGCTTGCATCCATACAAACTCACTTGCCCATAAAAAAGAGGTATTAAGGTATCTGCTTTTCCTACAGTGTACACCTCCAAGGAGTCTTCAAAACATTCTGTGCTAGTTTGAAGCTAGCTAGAATGTTTTGGTGAGAAGAGCTAGATAATAGGCTAAGAAATGAAAACAATGGTGTCTACTTCCCTCACAGTCTTGCTGAGATGTGTAAAGAAGAAAGGCAAAACAAAGATTGGGGCTCTTCGCTTGNAAATTGTGCTAGCTGTAAATATAAGCTTCATTCAAATTTCCAGAGCCGGCTGAGTCTAGTCTGGGTGATTTCTAAAGTGTGGGGGGGGTGGGGAACACCAAAACCATCACACATTCTTAGAAATATCTGAAAGATCAGTGGAACAAAATTCTACCTTAAATATTGGCATAATTAACTTACTGGAAGCCCTTTTCACCACTGACTTCACAAAGAGTATGATGACCTTCAATATCTTCTTAGGGTGAGATTCAGCTCATCCACTTCACTCATCTGAGCTGGGCGCTGAGCCCAAGCTAGTCACCTGCACTGCCTCACAGCAAGCGATAGAGAGGCCTCCAAGTCATATACTGTCTTAGCACAGAATAATTGCCTTCTGGGCATGCCTGCCTTTCCATTTGCCTAGAGAGAGAGATCAAAGAAGCACTTACCTGAGGACACACCAAATTAGCTGAGTGACTCCATTCTTAACTTTATTTCCACAGAACGTCTGCTATGTAGTTCACACCTTTCGGCAGAACTGAGCACATGATGCTCTACACTGACACAGTGGGGAGATCTGGCTTGCCAAAAGAGTAATTGAAGTAAAATAAAAGTCTGTGTTCTTTGCCTGGCTTTTGCCACTGATTATATATCTTACCCTAGGCAAGTCACCTTATTTCTCTTAGCCAAGTTATTTTGTCAAGTGTTTGATGTAAGTGAGAGTTCCTCACAATAACAGTGCCCAATGTAAAATTAGAGTCTATAGAGAACATTCAGTCCTCCCATGAAAGAGGCAGGATCAAGACAAGGCATCATTTACATGAATATTTTTAAGGAGGCAAAGGCTATAATATGACTTATTCCATTTGACAGGAATCACAGGTTCGGATGAAGCCACCAAGGATTCCAGCAGGGATTTTTCTATGATGATGTAAATTACTTTGCTTACAACCACTGGATATATTCATAGAAATTACCCTTTTTTTTTTCTTTTTTTTTTCCAGAAATGTTCCTCTATTTCAGGTGTAATTTTGTATGCAAAATAAACTGTGGATTTTGGAGAATCACTTTAAGCATCTAAATATCAGACTGTGCCTACAAACTGTTTAGACAGACATTTTAATACTGTAATTTGCTAGGGTAATTACTTAAGTGGGGAAGACTGTGTGCAAGGAGGCAGTAAATAATTGAGACCACCAAACTGGAGCCTAAGGCACTGTTTAGAACCCCTTTACCTAATGTCTCAATTCAGCAAGTGGAGGGAAAAGGTGCTTAAAAGGAACACATATAGACAAACTAGCACATGAGCATCCCATTGCACCATACAGTCTCGTTTCACTTATTGCTGAAGATTATTTTTGAATGCTCTGATTCTAAAGTTATCAGAATTGGCTATTGTAAGTAGATGCTGCTGCTTGGCTTTTCAAAGCCTCATCAAGTTTTTAAAAACACAGATGGCTGTTCCACAATAAAAAAGATTCTACCTGCAGTGATGCATTTACACCAGAATAATCAGGCTGTAACAAGAGAAAGAATGAGCCATATATTCACGAGGGAAAGTTACATCCATGAACTGGAGTGCTGTCAGTATAAACAGGTGTGATGCTGAAAATGCAAAGCCTCATTAATGCATCGTTTAATAAAATGCTCCATTTTCCTATATTCCAGGTCTCTTTATGTCTTCCATAAAGATTTGCTTTTCTAAGTTACTCATCTCAATCCAACAATGTGATAGATCTTGAATCTCACAAACGGTTGTAACTGCAGCAGTTGACAACATAAAAGGCCATACAAAAGAAATACTAAAACCTTTATGTGTAGGATTAAGGCTACTCAGAATACTCCATCTATAGCCCTGGAAATAAAAACCTCCTTGCTGCTTGAAAATGTTGCTCCAGCAACATTTTAACTCAACCATGTTGTAGGAAAAACAAGAGACAAAAAGCCTGCAACAATCCCCCTTGCAGAAAACCCATTAAACACAACAGATTTCACAATGTCAAATCAGGAGCTTGCAGCTTTTTCACAGCCTCAGTATTTGTAGTGGGGAAACTGTCCAAGCCAACAGAGCATGGTATGAGGAGGACAGAAAAACCTCACAGAATCAATGCAGGAGAAATCCCGGAGCCAAAGAAAATGAGAGGCAGTGGGGTGGAGATAAAACCAGCATTTGGAAAGTCATTTCTCTGTGGCCAGCAGAGAAATCTCTTTAGAAGCAGAAAACTGAGAAAACACTGTCCTTGCCAGCCAGAGGAGATAGGCAGTGTGATCTTTGCCTGTGTATGTAACAGACTTTCAGCCTCTGGACATCAGGAGCAAAATGATGACTGGGTTGCTGTGACTGAGATTTTGTTTTTGGGAAACAACTGCTCTACCCCAAAGAAGTGAATTGCAGCTTTAAAACTGTATTTTTTTTATTCATCTCCTCAGGTTAAGATAAGCACCTGAACTGCTTCTGCATTTTTTTGAGATGGAAGGGTTTTGAGATGCAAGGATCCCGAGATGCAAGGATCTCCAAAGATATTAGATCTTTAAAGAGGAGTTTTCCCATAAAGTCTTTGCCTTTGGCAGTTTCCACAAACCCTGTGTATCAAGATGATCAGTGGCTTTGTGTATATATATTTTCACAGAATCATAGAATCAACCAGAAGCTTTAGATTTAATTGCCTGGTAGAAAAATCAAACTTTAATCCTCCTTCAGGATCATCTCCATTTTGCTATGGAGCTGCAGTATCTGAACAGGACCTTCTCTTCTTCAGTCATCTCTCACTTTGCTCTTTTTACATTCTCCTTGGTGGGGTAGGGCTCCACATAGGCTTGATGCCTATGTTTATGGTTATGGGTAGAGTAAGATTTAGAGCTAGATCTGAGGATTAAGGTTAGGGGTTAGAGGTACATGGTAGGGGTAAGAATAGGGTAATTAGCATTAGTCATTAAGGTTACTTTTAGAAGTAGGGATTAGAGTTTAGGGAGGGGGTTAGACTTAGGGTTAGGGCCTGATACATGACAAAACCAGAATCCTATAAATTTTCAGTGCCATTGTTCCTCTTTTCCCACCAAAATCAGAAGCAAACTTCCTCTGACTTCATGTAGGAGTTGCATTATCAACATCTTCAAATTCAAAAGAAGGTAAAAGTGACCAACTTCGGGAAACTGAAATATTTCAGAGATAAGTTCTAACATAGTGCAATAGCAGATTTTTATTTTGGCACATAGTATAAAAGGCTTATAAATAATAGCAGTAGAATCCTTAGTCCCAAGAAGCTTGCCACATTCGAAGAAAAATAAAAGAGAGGCTGAAGGAAAGTGGACACACTGCAGAAAAAATAAAAAGTGCTTGAAGGAAGAGGGGCAAAAAAATGAAGCAGAAAAAACAACATGCTGGAAGAGCTTCAGAATCTGTACAAGCTTATCTGGGAAATTCTTTTTTTTTTGCTAGGCAATCCATGAAGAGTTTGTATCTCTATTCCACCTTGTAACAATTGCTTCAGTCTTTAAGCACCAGAAATGCTTCACATCGTTACCTCTGCGGGGACTTTCTGTCATGTCACTACTGACTGAAAAGGGAAAGCGAAGCAAGTACCTGCTATGCAAAACCCATTACTCTGGATAAAGCAGCAATTCTGCTTTAGTGTGAGCCATTCATATTTTTCAAATAGAAAAGAAGTTTCCTTAAAAATAAGGCTCTTAAAAACAGATAGCTGACGTACATTTCAATTCAGTGTGTGACATTTCTTGGCAAACTTCAGAATAGAGATAATTTTTACCTTTTAGCTGAAGTATGTGGAGATGAGGGGTAGGCAATGAAGTATCCTTCATGCTGATAAATCTTTCAAGTACCAGGAGCTTGAGTGGAGATGCAAACAGACTTCAGCACAAAGACAAGACCTACAACCAGAACCATTCTTGTTAAAGCACAATCTTTAATAACGACTATTAAGAGCAAATAAAACAAACACCACGGGAAAGATTAAGGTCCCTTTTGCTAGCATCTTTCTGAAGCTTATTCTTTCATGCCAGGCACTTAAATCATGCTGAATGCTATTTTTACTTTAAATATAAGCAGAGAGAATGAGAAATTAATATTCTCAAGCTGCAGTTATGAAAGAAAGCATGTAACGTTTTAGGTGCATCACTTAAAGAACACTCCAGGTTAATTACGTGATTTCTCTAATGAAGATATTTCCATGAATACTTAGGATTGTTGCATTCATCTCATTTGGTAATTAATAGATTGGTACGCAGATGATTTCTGCATTTCATTAAAACTGCTCTGAATAAATGCCGAAATTCATTCAAGTGAATTGAGAATGCTAGTTCCAATTATGCTATTGCCCAAGTTTAATTAATAAGTTGTATTGTTACAATTAATCATAATCAGATGGTTATGAAAAGTGAATTTTTATGACCCAAATGCTTTTTAAAGACACACTGTGATATCATTCAAGTCCACAAGCAGTAAATGAAGCAATATTTACAATAGTACCTAAGTACCTAACAGCCATGAGGCTGCTGAGGAAACTCTTTGTGTTGAACTATAATTTGGGTTTTTTTTTGGAGCAGCTTTAGCTAGATGCCCACATAAATGATGTTACTCACTAAAGTAGGAAGTTGTGTGTAAAACAAGCAGGACTGGACCGCAAGGCTTATCTGCTGCCCAAAGCCGCATCACAGAAAACAAAGTGCAAAGTTTGAAGGATCAACAGGTAGAATAATCAAATGACTTTTGCAGTGGGTTGCAGAGTTTGGCTATATGCACACCGGTGACAAGGGGAGGAAAAATAACAGGAGGACAACCAATGGATCTTTCTTCAGCCTGCTCCTCTCTGGGCTACCAGAGGAGGGTGGTCAGGCCATGATCCACATGAATAAGCAGTGAAGATTCTCACCAGTTCCGTGTAAACAGGTGTCGATATGCTTGTGTGGCGATGCCCTGCACCTCATTACAGCAAACTCTCCTGTATTCTGCCCAGCCCCATTTTCACTTACAGCAAACTCTCCTGTGTTCTGCCCAGCCCCATTTTCACTTATATTCCTGGGACAGGGGCTCTCAAACCTGTGCCTGTATGGATGTTTAAGTGGCAGCCCTTGAAGATAAGACTGTGGGTCATCTGAGTCCACGTGCTTCAGGTACCAGCAACTGGAGAGACTAGACACTGTGTAGACGTGCAGTGTGTGCATTTGCTGGTGAGTATCAAGCTAGATAAGCTAGCATGTGAGATCATAGAATCATAGAATGGTTTAGGTTGGAAGGGACCTCAAGGATCATCCAGCTCCAACCCCCTGCCATAGGCAGGGACACCTCCCACTAGAGCAGGCTGCTCAAGGCCTCATCCAGAAAGCCAAGAAACTTGAAAGCCAAGTATTGGAGTGACCACAAGTCTGGGTTGGATACAAAACAGGTGACCTAAGAGTAATCAGTGACAAGCATTTGCATATCTTTGTGTGTTTCTGTCTCTGCACACGGCAATAGGGAAATCAAAGGATCCAGGGAGTAGCTATTGGATAGACTAAGACCAGCTACTGGCAGGATCTGTACCATGCATAGATCTATATTTCCCACTAACAGGTTTTCATCTTCATTAGTAGTGCTGCTTCTGTTGCTCAAGGGTGGCCAGCCACACACATGTGCATTGTTTGCATGCATGTCTAGTGGGAAAACAGGCTCAGTATCACTCCTGGCTGAACCTGGGGACACAGAGCCCATATTAAGCCACCGCATTTGGCAACTCCTAACACCAATTATTTCAGCTGATGTTATTTTCAACTCAAAACAGATCTAACAGTGTCTAGGGGGTAATGTGGATAATATTAGCTAAAGGAAGCTAAGAGCTCTTCCCTATGGGTTTCTTTTCTATTATTTTCTCCATGTGCATGAGGAAGCAGGGAATTTGCAATCTCCTCCTAGCATCTGCTGAAATTCCTGCCTGGCTAACCAACCATGCACACAGGCTGGCCATTTCTAGGCACTTCCACAACTGCTGCTTCTACAATTCTCCTTCTTAAAACCAGCTCTTCTCACTCTTTCTCACCTGTCTGATTTCTCCCTTCCCTTTAATTTATGTCATAGTTGTAAGAGTAAAAAAGCACTCCAGAATACAGTTTACACTGACACCCATTACTTTCCTTGGACTGCAATAGTAAAAGTCTTACTGTCACTCTCAATTAAGGGCTTATTTCTAACTGTAAAACGAGTGGCCTTCTTTTGACCTGCTAAGAAAGCATTTGGTTTGCTACTTCACCTGGTCATTGTGTAGCTTTCTAACCTTTTGTCTTTTATGGTGTATTAAAAGAAAATCTCCTTGCAACACTGCATCTGAAAATAAGTTTTAAGAGTTTTTTCCTGGGCCTGATGTAAGGGCCAAAGATGTCAATAGAAGGACTTCCATTTGTCCATTTAGATCATGACTCTGGTTTACCAATAGGTTTTTAATAATCTAGGTGGATTTCTGTCACAGTTCAGCATAACTGAGGGACTTGAACTGTGAAGAGAGAACATCATCCAAATCAGAAGCAAACATCTGTCGACTTCCTTTTCTTAACAATTGAATTCTCAAGGGTAACACAATTGAAAGGGATTACACCACATTCCTTTTCTTCTTTTTAAAATTTCCTATTACAGTTAAGACATTAATTCTTCACCATGAGGGTGGTGAGATCACAGTATCACCAAGGTTGGAAGAGACCTCATAGATCATCAAGTCCAACCCTTTACCACAGAGCTCAAGGCTAGACCATGGCACCAAGTGCCACGTCCAATCCTGCCTTGAACAGCTCCAGGGACGGTGATTCCACCACCTCCCTGGGCAGCCCATTCCAGTAGCCAATGACTCTCTCAGTGAAGAACTTTCTCCTCACCTCAAGCCTAAATTTCCCCTGGCGTAGCTTGAGGCTGTGTCCTCTTGTTCTGGCGCTGGCTGCCTGAGAGAAGAGAGCAACCTCCTCCTGGCTACAACCACCCCTCAGGTAGTTGTAGACAGATGCTGGAAGAGGTTGCCCAGAGAAGTTGTAGAGTCTCCAACCTTGGAAGTATTCAAAATGAGGCTGGATGAGGCCTTGAGCAATCTGGTCTAGGAGGAAGCATCCCTATCCATGGCAGCAGGGTTGGAAGTAGATGATCTTTAAGGTGCTTTCCAACCTAAACCATACTATGATTCTGTGACCAACACTGAACTACCAGCTCTTCTCAGACAAGCAAAGATAAATTGCTTTCATTGAATTCTGACTGCACAAATATGAAAGCTGTGCTGATGTTTACTCGCACCTTTACTTGCAAAGAACACCAAGGTTTCATTTCCATCTCAGTGATACGCAGCTTTCTAATAATGCTTCTTGAAATGATGCAGTTTGTTCATCACTTCAAAACTGCCATCATTTTGGAGCAGCTGGTCCTGTAATTTCTTGAAGGATGATCTGTCAGCAATGCATTATTTTGACATGCTATTTATTTTGAAGCAGACTTGGAAAAGCAATGATAGCTTGAATAACTAAGCCTAAGTTGCTATTCAATAATGATTTTTGTTTGAAGGTTTAAGCCAAATTAATTTTAACCCCACTGTGATTTATTTTTGGATGCCATTGTGCTAGATGTGACATTTTCACAAATAATTATTTGTTGATTAAAAATATCTATTTTCAAGAAATCAAACTATCATTAGCAACTTTTCATTCTGATCAGAAAAGAAGTGACTTGATGGATGTAATTTAAAGAATATTAACTTGGTGCCTCAAAACTAACTATTGACCAAAGAAATGGAGGCTACAGAAGTGTTGCTGCTTTTATAATTGTGAAAATAAAAATATTACCTTGGAAAAATACAGGTTCTTTCACACAGAATTTTAAAGAGGAGGAAGACAAGGGGGAAAAAAAAAAGTCTCACACTATCCTCATGCTTGGTAGATGTAGGCATTTTATCTATCTTGTTAAACTGCTCAAGTTGAGATTTTTGACTGGGAAGGCTGGGGAGGGACTATTTACAAGGTCTAGTAATGTCAGGATAAGGGGTAATGGGTTTAAACTGGAAGAGGGGAGATTTAGACTGGATGTTAGGAGGAAGTTCTTTACAGTGAGGGTGGTGAGACACTGGCACAGGTGACCCAGGGAGGTTGTGGATGCTTCCTCCCTGGAGGCATTTAAGACCAGGCTGGATGAGGCCTTGAGCAGCCTGCTCTAGTGGGAGGTGTCTCTGCCTATGGCAGGGGGTTGGAGCTGGATGATCCTTGAGGTCCCTTCCAACCTAAACCATTCTATGATTCTAATACTTTGCAGACCATGACGTAATCATCTTTTTAAGATCTCTGCAGAAATGCTGCCCAGCTACCTGGTGTGCAAAGCAAGATTTTCAGTCTTCCAGTCCTCACAATCCCCTTTGATCTTTTCTGGAATCCTCACAGCAGAGAAGTTAAAACTGACTTGGCTGAAGCAAAGCTTTGCTGCCTGATGCTACTCCAGTCCTGCATTGCTTCAACAGCCCTTTAGAAGTAAATGCTTAAAGTTCTTAGCATATAATTTAAGTTCCTGTTATCAAATTAGCTATGTGAACACACCTAATAGATACCTGCTTTTGATACTTCATACACATGTATGCTGAAGGTCAAACCCAGAATCTTTTAGAACAACTTCATTATATTCCTAAGATGCAACTGTGCAACCACTTGACTAAATGAATCCCTTCTAGGATCTCTAGATTTAACTGTTCATCCACCAGAGATTCTAGACGCAGCACTAAGATTATTCTGTGATGATGCTTCAATAACTCCTCAGTTTAAATGACTATTCAATCATAAAAAATACAAGGCAGGAACAATAAGGACTTCACTTCTAGGAAGTGTCTTTTAGCACAGCTGGGAGACAAGGGTTCTGCAGAATACGTACCACTTGGTTGGCTTGCCTAGGTGTGTTTTTAGCTACAATGAAGTATAAGCAGCCTGGCAACAACAAGTCTTGCTTTAAATACTTTTCATCCATAGGAAGGGAGCTGGACAGTAGCAAGTCTGATGGTATTGCCTCCCTCAAGAAATACTTGAGATGCTTGAATGTGTCCAGAGAAGGGCAACGAGGCTGGTGAGAGGCCTCGAGCACAGCCCTACGAGGAGAGGCTGAGGGAGCTGGGATTGTTTAGCCTGGAGAAGAGGAGGCTCAGGGGAGACTTTATTGCTGTCTACAACTACCCGAATGGTGGTTGTAGCCAGGAGGAGGCTGCTCTCTTCTCTCAAGCAGCCAGCACCAGAACAAGAGGACACAGCCTCAAGCTATGCCAGAGGAAATTTAGGCTCGAGGTGAGGAGAAAGTTCTTCACTGAGAGAGTCATTGGCTACTGGAATGGGCTGCCCAGGGAGGTGGTGGAGTTGCCGTCTCTGGAGCTGTTCAAGGCAGGATTGGACGTGGCACTTGGTGCCATGGTCTAGCCTTGAGCTCTGTGGTAAAGGGTTGGACTTGATGATCTATGAGGTCTCTTCCAACCTTGGTAATACTGTGATACTGTTTCTTCTCCCTAACATGCAAAGGCAGAACAGCAGCTCCATTGACTAAGATGACTGGTCTTTAATGGCCACTTCTCTATGTTTTATACTAGGGATTGGTAACCTGAGGTGCCCAGTCAAGTTCCAGAAACATTCAATCAAGTCTAGGAAGTGTAGCACCTTGCTGGCAGATAAAAGCTAAGAATGACTTTCTCCAGTAGCTCCTGCAGGTCACTTCTGCTAAAATATGTTCCAACCCATTAGTATGGTGAAAGGGGACCTACATTTCTGGGAAGCTCTGTTATAATAAAAAAGGGATAGTTTTGTGATGGCTCTCCACATTAATTGGTTGATGTGGAAAAGGATGTGCAATCAAACCACATCACCGCACCATGATTTTTTAATTAAACAATAAATTAACAGTGTGGAGATCAATACTCAATTCCATTTGAAAATGCCAGATGGGTCCAAATTCAGAAAAGGTCACACACGTTGTAGATTAGCTCTCCTGAAATAATTAGTAAAATAAGATGCAGTCTAGTCTCTTAATTTGGAGCACATTTTGAAAAATGTGAGTAATTACTTATTTTCAGTATTAGGAAATTAATACAAAGATTATTGAAAGGCTGGAAGTCTTACACCAGCTTGAAAAATGTCAGCTGAGGGTTGCAAGATGGATGCTACAGTTAAAGGAAAAGTTTAAAGGCAGCTGAGCAGAAGTGGGAGACAGCTGAGGTGGCTGCACTTTTGTTCTGATCTCCTTTGAATAGAATAGAATCAACNTCAGGTAGTTGTAGACAGCAATGAGGTCTGCCCTGAGCTTCCTCTTCTCCAGGCTAAACAACTCCAGCTCCCTCAGCCTCCCCTCATAGGGTTTGTGTTCCAGGCCCCTCACCAGCTTTGCTGCCCTTCTCTGGAGACGTTCCAGCACCTCAACATCTCTCTTGAATTGAGGAGCCCAGAACTGGACACTGAAAGAGCTGCCCACACAGACATGCAGTTTCAAGCCCTACAGAACTTTCTGGTTTATTTTCAGAAACGAATAGACAACAATCACATTTATCTATGTAAGCAAAGGAATAGGTAAATATAAAAATGGCAGGAAGGAAGCTAAATAAAATGATGAACAAACATCACACCCATGGGATCTCAAGCAATGTGGCTACCTTGTTTCTATAAATACTGAGATTGAGACTGTAATTCTTTTAGATGCTACGGTGTTTGACGCACTATGTTTTACTATATAGATGTGGCTACAAGGGAAACCACGCTACTAACATCAGTTTTCTCACCTACCTGTGTGACCAGCATTCTAACAAAGCTGAAATCCAAACTAAAGGTAATTTGATCCAGAGATGCCAAAAAGCACTAAGAGAAACTATACCAGAGAAGAATTTACTCAGTTATCTTCTGGCCATCAAAACTATTTGTGGCACTGTGCAGTTTAGACTGGTTTTGAATCCTTCTTGGCAGCTAAAACCACTTTTTCTGAAACAGGCCAAGTAATCCAAAGTCTTGCAGGAATGCTCTTGGGGAGGTTAGGATTTACTGCAGTGGTAGGCAGATGCAGCACTAAAGCAGTGCTACAGGGAAGAAAAAGATGAGCATCCACCCCACAGCACTCCAGCCTACGCAGTGAGTTTTCCCTTGTTCAACAGCAAGTTCAAAGTCTTTGCTCAAAATCCTGAGATAATCACTAGGTCACTCTTTAAAGGGGGCAAAAGCAAAAGGTTCAAACAATCTACCTCAAATATCCAGGTCTGGGTTCCAGTTCCCTGGAAAAGAGGTAGGCTCCTGTATTAGGTATTTCACAGCATGAGTTAATTTCAGAGTCCTGCTCTCTGTTTATCATATTAGGAGATTAGTTCCTCTAAGCTTCTAATATATATTACTAAAATTAGGCAGTACTAATCTCTCTGCCTTTCCCCTTTCTCCCAGCTTTCCCCTGCTAAGGTCTCATATTACTTAAGTCTCATGGATTACAGACAAGAAAGAGAGTCTCATCCTAGTGAAACGTTCCCTGGCATAAATGACAGAAAAAGAGATGCCTAATTATTTTAAGCAGCTCTATTAATGGGACTACACTCTGGGACACAGGCAGGCTTCTGAAGCTCAAGCTAACCTGGGAGGACTTCAATTTACTAATATTAAGAACTTAGCTCAGAAGTGCTGAACAAAGATTAGTTTTGTTACTTAAGATTCCTTCTATTATTGATGAAGAAGATACTATATTCTTCCACAGAGCTTAATAATGGTAATAAATGGAAATGGACACCCTGTAGAGAATTTCTGGTGTTCCAGCAAACTAGAAACATACCTTTCACCTCTCAAGTATCAAAATGAGTATGAGCCTGAAATTGCTATGAAATGGTCCCTGTAGGTAATTAGAGAAAGATCAAGCTGGAATCATTCCTTGAAATGGGAATAGCTAACTTAGCAACAACTCCATCATTAGTACCCTGGTAGCCACAGGTCCTAATTATACTTAATATTTTGTAGTCTATTAACTCTCTGATGCAGCATTGAAAGAAGAGTGTGAAGAAGGACGCTGAGGCCAACAGACAAATGAAGCACGTCTCTTATGAGAGCTTTTTTTCCTTACTCTTTACGAAGCAAACTCTGTTCTACAACAGATTGGAAGATTGATTTCACACAGCAGCTGATGCCTTTTTATTTTTTTTCTTTCCTTTCAAAAAGAAAGATTTCTTTGGCCAAGAAGTAAGTGTCAGTCTGTCTGACACCTTTGGCAGAATAAGTACTTTTGCTCTCTCTTGTAGTCTTTAATGGCCTGAAAACTCCCCTCTCAGGTGGGAGAACACTGGAAAGAAAAAAAACACACACTCACTTTGAGAGAAC
Organism: Tricholaema leucomelas; assembly: GCA_013400475.1. Lineage (NCBI taxonomy): Eukaryota > Metazoa > Chordata > Aves > Piciformes > Lybiidae > Tricholaema lacrymosa > Tricholaema leucomelas. Next base: position 9,789 of record WAAF01003471.1, on the reverse strand, counting down.
ACGGATACTAGTCTGAAAAAAAAAAGCACTAAAATTCCTTTAATTTGAAATGGTATAAGTAGGGTTTTAAAGAAAGTGTTTTTCTATGGGGCATCTTACCACAGCATATGAAGGATTCTTGAATTTGGGTCCAAACAAACTATCCAGACACTCCTCTGTCAATTACGTAAAAGACAGGCTTTTCTCTCACCTCCACTGTATTACTTCAATGGTATTTAATGGAAAAAAATATGTTGAAATTCCTCTGCCTTTAATGAGATTTTCTTTTTTTTAATTAAGCATGTGAGCAAGCAGAAATGTCTGGGGAGAGGCAGAAGGAATCTGTCGTCTCACTCAGGCTAGTAACACCAAGGCAGGCCAAAGAAGAATCTGAACCAGGGTATGTGAGATGCTAGATTTCAGCTCAAGCCCTTGAAAGGCCAGCTTTCTCTTACAATTCTGTTTCTAGGTAACTAAAGCCCTGTTGCCCACAGCTTTCCACATTCTCACAGAGGACACTGACACAAGCAGCATGGAGACCACTGCTAGCAATAGGTACTGCTGTATCTTTATCTTTTTTATAAAGTGTCACCAACATGTACCATTACATTGTCACCTATACCTGGGGGTAGAGTGAAGCTGAGGCCAGGCTGCATATGTTTGTGTGTAAGCTGCAGGAAACCATCACATGCCTGGAAAAGCACTTCACAGGGCTGGGAGGCAGCAACCTCAAGATCTGCAAAAGCTTTTTCAATTGAGGAGAACTGTGCTGTCACAAGGATTAGCTGGAAAGCTGTGAATGCCTGGCAGACTTTGAGCTGCTGCCATCTGCAGACTGAACGGATTGATGAGAAAGCAGCTCTGAAGCTTGTCTTGTAGTAGCAGCTTTGTAGAAGGGATGACAGTTCTTACAGACAGTTACTCAAAACCAGACTAGCATAAGGACTAGCCCGTAAATAGCAGATAAGGCAAGTCCGAGGAGGAGAGCCAGTTGTGGGGTTTGGGGCTGATGCAGTCCAGTACTGTGCAGAGAGCAGCATCACTTCAGTGATAATGCAGCAGTTTTGCTGCATCAAATCTGAGGCTGTCCTTGCAGCAGAGTACCATAACAATTTAGTGTGAAAGGCAAACAAGCAGTTGGGGTGCCTCCTAGCATGCTGATAGAAGAAGAGAACATTGCCAAGAAATACCTCGTGAGAAGCAGATGCAGAGTGGAAAGGAATGAAGTTGAGCAACACACAGTGGCTGCAAGTCCTGCGGTTGTGCAGCTCAGAGCTGGCCATTGGCAATATGATAGTGCAGCTTCCATGTTCATGCTGTTGCCCACCTTCTCCCCTCTGGTGCCTTTAAAGATTAATTCCAAGCCCAGCAGAGTTACACATGTCAGATACAATACTATTTTAGAAGGCTTTTACCTTGAGGCATTTTGTGTTTTCCACAGAGGCCTCAGGACAGACAGCATCGACAGTTCACAAGCCTCACTTAAAAGCCTAAAATATTATCAAGAATTGAAATCCCATTGTGTAACAGGAAGATGTACACAAACTATCTGCATTTTTAAGAGTTACAGCATGTCACTTTTCCACTTTTACTAAAATATTTTAAGCCTAAAATGAAAATAGCCAACAAAAAAGAATTACACTTCAACCACGAGGGAGTGCCATGAGGCATTATATCATTTGATTGCTTTCATCTAGGCAACCTCAGCAAGCTCTCTAACTGTTCAACACAAGGCAGTTCCTCTTCTGCTCTCAAGACAGTAGCTTTGCAGAGAGAAGCATCAATGTAGAAAGTAGTAAAATAATAAGATCAAAATATTCAGGCAGTGCCTGAATCAAATATCTGAGACCTACGCCAGTAAATTCCATTAAACATCTGAAACATACAACCAGTGAACATTCCTAAAAAGCAGTAAGTTTGGGAAGAATCACCAATGCCTATGCCTTTCCTACAAAATTATTCCTCATAAGCTCTTAACCTCAGTATAAAAGACTTCATTGCATACATCCAAATGGCAGATTTCAAAGCTTGAGGTAAATGTTTGCTGAAAAACTGTAATGTCTTTAAAAATGCATCAGAATTGGGTCAAAGACATGCAATGATTTATTGATGAAAACTATGTCCATCAAATACCAATTACTTTGCACTCCAATCTACATAAAATGCCCAGGAAACCATCCCTGGTTTTAAACACAGACAATAAAAGGAAATTAATCTAACTTAAGGTTTTTGACATCCACTTTAAAGTTTTAAGGCTCTATCAGTTACAAAATCTTAGCTTCTCTCACCAGTGATGCCCTCTCTCTCCTATGAATTGCACCAAATGTTTAGTTGTTAGCATACCATATGATGGCTGAAAAACGTTAAGAAGTGGGGTGGCATTTCAACCCAAGTGGAATAGATAAATTGGCCAGGAAAATAAAACTGCCAAGCCAAATCCAGGCTTTGAAGAAGTCCTCAACTTTAGTCTATCCTGCTATCAGTACTCACTGCTCCTGACAATCCTGAGAGATCTAGATGAAAGACAGCAGGGGATGGAAACATCTAACGCAAAGGAAATTAATTTGACAGGCAATGAGTTGACTGATCATCATATTATTCAGCTCAGAACCCTTGAATGTTGTAAGCTGCAAGTAGGTGGTGTGGGTTGACAATAGCAAAACTATGACAAAATTCAGACTGAAGACAGATCGTGAAACCTGCTGCCATTTTGGTTTAGCTCAGAGACAGCCAGCTTCGGTGTGTCTCTGCTCTCTGGGCCCTATCACCAGTATGTGAACCAGTTCATTTACAACCATTTTGTCCTGCAATCTCCTATTCCCACTGGAGAACATTAACACTACAACAAGGTGCCAAATCTTTCAAACTCTATTCTTGCTTCAAGTTATAAAATTTAACAACTCAGAGCCTTTAAAACTATTACAAGAGTGAAAAGTACCTTTAAAGTGCTCTTGTAGTGAGCACTGGATTAGGTTTTTGAATTTTCAGCTCAGTCACAGCCTGTCAGACACATTTTTATCTCTTCTACTAACTGTTTTAATGCTGAAGTTTGTGTTTTTCCAAGATGAATATCCCTGCTGTGGACAGGTTTCTGTCTGAATATTCCCATGATTCTGCTGCCACAATGACAGAGATCTTGTGACACTTGTGAAGAAATACTGCATCACTACAAACCACACAGTCCAACGCTCATGCATATTAGAAGGCCAATTCCCAACAGAAAGTCTGCTGGGGGGAGGCAAAAAAAGCTGCAGGAGAAGATCAAGCCCTTTGAGTCAAAATAAGACAGAGTTCCACTTTCTTTGAATAGAATAGAATCAACCAGGTGGGAAGAGACCTCCAAGATCATCCAGTCCAACCTAGCACCCAGCCCCATCCCGTCAACTAGACCATGGCACTAAGTGCCTCATCCAGGCTTTTCTTGAACACCTCCAGGGATGGTGACTCCACCACCTCCCTGGGCAGCCCATTCTGATGGCAAATCACTCTCTCTGTGAAGAACTTCCTCCTAACATCCAGCCTATACTTTCCCCAGCACAACCTGAGACTGTGTCCCCTTGTTCTATCCACTCCAAACAAGCAGTTCTCTGACAGTCACTAGCACCACCTAAAGGTTTCTCAAACAAGAGATCTGTCATGCCTGCCTTCAGGAATTCTAAATTATAATAGTACTCCATAGTCTGCTCTTTGCCTTGCTTTAGGTGGAGGAATTTGGGCATCAAGTGGATTAACATTATCATGGTAAGTCACCTTCTTTGTGAAGTGTGACACAACATAAAGCTGTATAAACAAGAACATTTATTTTTGTCAGTTTATAAGCCTACCTTTTTAATTAATATTATGGCTTTGGTAGCAGGCCAGCATTATTTTTTTCCTCCTGTTTCTCTTATTGCTTATATATTTTGATGATAACCAAACTAACATTAAGATCTAGATTTACAAAAGGTTACATCTTTCCAATTGGTCTAGAAATCAAAGTGACAGAATTAGAGCAAGCTGTTTATGTCAGAGGCTTCAAATCGCTGGCATCTTCCTTAGACTTTTGCCATTCCCTTCTCTTCATACACTGATGCAGTGATACATGAAGCACACATTGCCCTCTGCAAATATTTCACATGCAGGCCAAGTTTAGTAACTTAGCAAACAGCACTAACATCTGCATTGTTTGGGAAAGACAAATTCAGAACCAAACCTTAGGAAGTTACTCTCTATGGAAGGGCAGCTGGGTGAGTGGTTTACTTTGTGTCTTCAAATTATCCAGTAAAGAGTTTGATGAACACAGATGCAGAAGCTACTGCTGAGAAATATCTGTGCAGGACTCAAGTTTGTTTTGTTTTGCTCTTTTAATTATAGCAACCAATATGATAATTAAATAGAATTTCCAATAATAAACAACTAAATTCTCAGTCTGGAGAGATTATTTATTGGAAAACAAAATAGTTTCAATTCCTCAAAGCCAATCCACACACTACTGTAACCATTAAGTGTACAGAGTATAGTAGATTTATTGTTTGCAATTTGTGTTTCCCAGCTCCAGGGTAAGGTTTAATGTGATGTTCTGTATGTATTACTATACATGAAATTACTATTTTTTAGTCATATGAACTCAACTCATGGAAAGGTGATGCTCTGGCAACCACAGAAACCATTTCTCTGTTTATGCTAACAAATACAATACTAAAAGCAAGTAATTTTTCATGGGTTGCCCATGCCCTCTCACACCATAATAAACAGAGTTTTACACCAAAATATTGACATTATACCTGTGTTTCTTTCACCCATGAGCAGGATTCACTCAGGCAGAGCACAACTATGTATCACTGGTATATGTCATATAAAAAAATCAGTGAGGGAAGGTGCAAGAGCAACAGTATGTTATGAAAGGACTTTCCTGTCATGGTGATATCAGGCCTTTTGTTTGAAAGATGGGCTCTAGATGATATTAGCAGCATTTGATTTTTCCTAATCCTAAAACTCTAAAGCTGTAAAAAGTGTATATATCTTAATCATCATGTTAAGTTGGAGAGTATTTTCTGCTGAAATGCTAGAACTGTTCCAGTAGCTTTCCTTATTTGGCTTTACAGTGACTGCTATTACAGTAATGACATTTTGGCAATTGCCCTTTCATCTGCTGTGGTTTCTTTCTTTCTTTCTTTTTTTTCTCCTTAACATGGATCCATTTTTAAACTTCTCATCAGTTTTATGACACAGTACTTTAATGTGTCATTTATTCTCTTTCCACTTGAGTTTCAGCCTTTGTCCAAGTCTCCAAAACTACATGATAGTCTGTTCAATCTTAGAGCAAAGCAAATTAATCCTATTTCATTTACACAGGAGTAACCTAAATTACTTTGAAATGTGAATAATTCCAAGCGTTGGAGAAATGTGAAAGAAATTTCCCTACACAAATTTTCTACTTAATAGCCTGCAAAAGAAAGTCCTGTCCTACTGTCACTGAACTCTAAAAATTCTGTCTGCAGTTTAGCAGTCTGGATAAAACACATTCAAATCTTGCTGATCAATGTGGGACTTGACAGGCCTTGTCATATCAAGATCTATGCAAATTAAAAGTTATTGGTACCTCTCTATGCCTCACATTAAAACTAAATCTGTAATTCCAGTCCATATAGGCATATAGATAATTGGCACCCAAATAACTCTAGAGCACTCACATCCACATGAACTCATTCACACAAGCCAGTATTTGGTGGATTGGTGTGGGTTTGTGATATGCTGTAGCAACTGCAGGGCAAAGTCATTTATTTCATCATACAGCAACAAATGCGCTCACAGCCAGCTGCAATTGTCCTTGGGGAGCTGCAGAAGCCCCAACTGATCTCAATTAAACTAGCATCAATTCAGAAGAACTCAAATGAATCCAGGCTGTAAGTGGAAATGGCATTCAGTCATTTTGATATGGGCAATGCATTAATAAAACTAACAACACTCTTCATAAGTTCATAAATTCATAACATTCCAGAATTGTTTTTGACAAAAGAAAAAGCTGTTTTACAACATATTTGTTCTTAAAGCAGTTTTAGCTGGAGCTAGAAAAATCAACAGCTTAAGATGATTCCAACACATTCTGAAAACCACTCAAGTGTAATGGTATTAATAAAACAAATGTTAGTGTTATTCTGGAAACATCACAAAGTAGTTTTGGGACCTTTATTTTCCCACAGTGTATTTTTGCTTTTAGTCCCAATCACTATTTACTGTTGTTGGTGCTCAAGTATAGAAATACAAGCCTAGAGGAGATTATCTTACAGAAAAATCAGAACAGGCACCACATTATTTCTGCAGGTTGGCACTCGGTTCTGTGTTATGTATACAATACGTTCAGAAAATGTCTTCATTATAAAGCAAGTTGAATGTTCTTTAAAATCAAGTCAGATTATTGGCTGAAAAGGATTTTATTATTGTCCCTATGCAGAGAAATATCATAACATTTTATTGCTTTTCCAACAGCTGAAGAAGGCCCTGTTCCCTCTGCACTTTCTGCTGTGCTATTTTTCAGATTTTACGAGGCATTTTATTACATGAATTATGGGTGGAAGATCTGACCTTGCTGCAATTTAAATTGACCAGTCATGGGTCAACATTTGCAAGAAATGCTGAGCATCTGAAGTCTATATAAATTTTGGAAGCAAGTTATAAAATAATAAAATTAGTCAAGAACAGCAGCATTTTTTAATTCAGGTTGAAAGATAAAGTGGAAAATATATCAAGATTGACGCTGCTGAACCTAATAAAGTTTTCATTTCTTCTCTCCACATGCATCACCTTTTGTTTAACTTCGAATCAATTGCTAAGTTCATGCACAACTCAATGGATATGGAATTACACTACCTGATCTGCCAAAACAAAAATAAAGCTCTAAGCTTATTATATGTGGGGAAAATCAGCAAACTGGAAACTCTTTTTTTGTAACACCCCCATAAACAATACATTTATATCACAGTATTACCAAGGCTGGAAGAGACCTCACAGATCATCAAGTCCAAGCCGTTACCACAGAGCTCAAGGCTAGACCATGGCACCAAGTGCCACGTCCAATCCTGCCTTGAACAGCTCAAGGGATGGCGACTCCACCACCTCCCTGGGCAGCCCATTCCAGTAGCCAATGACTCTCTCAGTGAAGAACTTTCTCCTCACCTCAAGCCTAAATTTCCCCTGGCGTAGCTTGAGGCTGTGTCCTCTTGTTCTGGTGCTGGCTGCCTGAGAGAAGAGAGCAACCTCCTCCTGGCTACAACCACTCTTCAGGTAGTTGTAGACAGCAATAAGGTCTCTCCTGAGCCTCCTCTTCTCCAGGCTAAGCAATCCCAGCTCCCTCAGCCTCTCCTCGTAGGACTTGTGCTCGATGCCTCTCACCAGCCTCACATATTAATATCTCACATATTAAAAACTAACTAAAAATGCTCTAGTACATATTCAGAACCTAAAGTCCTGACATTTTAAATCAAACCCCATGCATTCATTTGTCCATCTGCATGAAGATGTATCTGCCACATCATTACAAAGAAGGCTGCTCTAATGCAATATTCCACCTTCCCATTCCAGCTTATTTCCCTTCAAACAAGTAAGTGCCACTATTACACAGATCCAATCCAGAGCCAACTACAACAGTAGGTGTTCCAATTATTTTGCTAGGCTTTAGATGAGAATTGTGTATGCACACTCATGCCAGTAAACACTCCTATTAGAGGATTTATGAATAAACACTACTGTATTTGTCGAGGAAGTCATGAGATATGAAGAGAAGGCAGTCGAAAGATGACTTCAAGAACCTTTAAAATAAGATATTTTCCTAATAACTGGTCTCAGTTCTTTAACTGGTGATTATAGCTGAAAACAACTTAGCAGAGTTAAAGTATTTTTTATTTGTTTTAAATACACTATCATTAATCTATCCAGCAGCAGGGTCTCTTGGAAAAGATACATTTTATAAACTGCTAAACTTGTTTCAGCAGCTACTACGATAACAAATAAAACCCCCTACTGACACAGTTAGTGCTTACAAGCTCATTACACAAGACATTAAGGTCCACTGATCAATAATGTTGTCAAGTAGGTGATTATCATCACAGGAAAGCTTCATATCTCCAAGCAGTCAGCTGGAGGCTGGGGCAACAACAGACCCCACTTGTCCAGAAATTTCTACATGATACTAGCTCAATATTTCTACTCCTCCCATCTACAGTGAAGGTAAACTTTCTACAAACACCCACTAGGAGCTGTTCACAAGGTAAGTACAACTCTAGGGGCTAAAAGAGGGTTTTTTATTCACCTTACCTCTCCTGGAAAGGATGTAATGTGACCCTAGCTCCCAAAAAGAGAAATTATCAGAATAGAATAAGGCAAATGCCATCCTGACTGCATCTAAGTATTCATTTATTTACAGCACAGATAAGAGGAGGAAAAAAAAAAAAAAGAGGTAGAGAAATTTGTAGATGAACATATTACTCAGGCCAACTTTAATAGCAAAGGAATTTTTTTTTAATATATGAAATAATAATTTCTCCCAGGCTTTATTATCATTGAAATGAAGCATTAAAAGGTCATTACAGGTTTCATCGCTGCTGCTTAGATTCAAAACTGGCTAATCTCTACCCTGAAACAAGGGCAATCACTTCTGGCACACTTTACTATCATTGTCAAATTCAGCTCTCAAAGCTTTTTATGAAATATCAGGTCAAAACCTAGATAAGCTTTTCAGTTCTAAACCCCTAAATGTTAGTTCTCAGTAAAGTGAGCATTGAGAAAGTATCTTCATCTTACAGATGAGAGAATGCTTCTTAGTCACCAAGATAATACAGAGAATGAACACTCCCAAATGCTGCTGACAGTGATGTTTCAAGTATAGCAGAAAACTAATCCCAGGATTATGCTCAGACCAGCAAACAGCATCTTTTCATGAAAAGTGAAAAAGCCTAGAGTTAATGTAATTTAATTCAGTAGCATGTCATTAATAACAGCTCGCCTGTTGTTTGACACAATTGTGACTCTTGCAGTTGTTACTCTTACCAGGCAAATGATGCAACACTACTTATGTGCTAGCTTGAGCCTAGCTAGAATGTTTTGGTGAGAAGAACTAGATTACAGGCTGCAAAAAGGAAAACAATGGTGATGTCTACTTCACTCATAGGCTCGCTGAGATGTATAAAAATATAAGTCAAAACATAGATAAAGTCACTTCGCCTGCTGGGGAGAATAGAATAGAATAGAATAGAATCAACCAGGTGGGAAGAGACCTCCAAGATCATCCAGTCCAACCTACCATCCAGCCCTATCCAGTCAACTAGACCATGGCACTAAGTGCCTCATCCAGTCTTTTCCTGAACACCCCCAGGGATGGTGACTCCACCACCTCCCTGGGCAGCCCATTCCAAGGGCAAATCACCCTCTCTGTGAAGAGCTTCCTCCTAACATCCAGCCTATACTTCCCCCAGCACAACTTGAGACTGTGTCCCCTTGTTCTGTTGCTGGTTGCCTGGGAGAAGAGACCAACCCCCACCTGGCTACAACCTCCCTTCAGGTAGTTGCAGACAGCAATGAGGTCTGCCCTGAGCCTCCTCTTCTCCAGGCTAAACAACCCCAGCTCCCTCAGCCTCCCCTCATAGGGTTTGTGTTCCAGGCCCCTCACCAGCTTTGCTGCCCTTCTCTGGAGACGTTCCAGCACCTCAACATCTCTCTTGAGTTGAGGAGCTCAGGGCTGCTGGCTGAACTGCATCTTACTCTCTAACCTCACCATCCATTTTCTTTGGCCGATTCACCTTTGTTTCCTAACGCCCCTGGCTGAGCCTCCATTTC
>WAAF01003468.1:68402-79301 GCA_013400475.1 Tricholaema leucomelas | reverse complement strand
AAACGAAAAAGAAAAAGAGAAAACAATAATAAAAAATTAAAAATAAAAGGAAAAAGAAGAAGAAAAAGGGAAAAAAAAGAAAAAGAAAAAAGAGAAAGAAAAATAATTAAAAAAAAAGAAAAATAAAGAAAAGGAAAAATAAAAAGAAAAAGAAAAAGGAAAAAAAGAAAAAGAAAATGAAAAGGAGAAGGAAAAGAAAAAAAGAAAATTAAAAAGAATAAGAAAAAAAAGAAAAAATAAAAGAAAAATAAAAAATAAAAAGAAAAAGAAAAAAAGAAAAAGAAAAATAAAAGAAAAAGAAAAAGAAAAAAATAAAAAGAAAAAGAAAAAGAAAAAAGAAAAAAAAGAAAGAGAAAAAGAAAAAGAAAAAGAAAAAGAAAAAGAAAAAGAAAAAGAAAAAGAAAAAGAAAAAGAAAAAGAGAATCTTCATTTTCTTCTCTTGTTCAAGGCCTGTAAGAATCACATTATTGAAGGAAAGCTTCTAAATGAGACAGTTTGGTGAAAACAGAAATTTTAGAGCCATATTTGCCTAGAAATATGAACCTAAGACAAAGCCTGGATAGTTTCAGACCAACCAAACCAAAGCAAACCAAAAGAGGTTCATGGCAATGCCGTACAGCAGCTACAACAGCAGCTCTGCTTCCCAAACAGGTGTCAATACATTGGACTTGCTGGAAGAATTCTTTCATCAGAGCAGTCCAATTCGTCTCTTCCCTCCTAATATCTGTCTGGGTTTTGTTCTTTCTGATATAATTCACTTGGTAGGTGCACTTTGAAATTTCCCTCACCCAAATTAAGTCCCCCTAACGTCTTCTTGGGTGGCACTGAATCCTGCTCTGCCTGGATGGCTCCTCCTTGCCAAGCAGCACAGCTGCTCTCTCAGGTTCTCCTCGTAAGATAGAGGTTCATAGAATCAACCAGGTTGGAAGAGACTTCCAAGATCCACTCCTTTCATTNGTCCTTCTTGAACTGGAGGGCCCAGAACAGGACACAGTACTCCAGATGCAGCCTCAGCAGGGCAGAGAAGAGGGGCAGGAGAACCTACTCAACCTATAAACCACAGCCCTTTCAATCCATCCCAGACCAAGGACATGAAGTAGATGCCTTCCCTAACAGCATTAGGTCACGGACAGATTACAGACAGTCTATGGCTTGAAGGTGGAGTGAGGACAAGGAAATAGGCAACAGAAATTAGAATCACACAAACAGAACTTCTCTTTGGTGACACAGATGAAAAATTGCCCAAAGGAAAATGCACTTTGGGCTGGCCCAAAGCCCTTCATCCAACTCAAAAGGAAACAGCTCAGTTTGCTTTCAAATCTCTTGTCAACCTTGGCAAGAAAATGTACATAAAACCCTAAGCCAAAACATTGCTGTGGAGTGCAAAACCAAAATGTTCTGTTTAGAACATGTCAAAATGAGACATTTCAGGATGATTTGCCTTTTCTGAGCTGTAGCTGTTGACCCAGTTGAAACCCAGCTTGCCTGGCTGAAAGTACACTTGAGTTTTGTTTGGTCAGTAATGGTTTTCCCAGACCTTTCCCCTGGTTGTAAGACAAACCTCCTACTATTTCTACTTCCTTTGTTCAAAGTGGACCATCAGCCACCACCCTTCACAGAACCACAGAACCACAGAATTAACCAAGTTGGAAAAGACCTCTCAGATCACAGAGTCCAATCTTTCACCTAACACCTTCTCATCAACTGAACTATGGCACCAAGTGCCTCACCCAGTCTCATTTGAAACACTTTCAGGGATGGGGACTCCACCACCTCCCTGGGCAGCCCATTCCAATGCCAATCACTCTCTCTGCCAACAACTTCCTCCTAACTTCCAGCCTAGACCTGCCCTGGTGCAGCTTGAGACTGTGTCCTCTTGTCCTGTTGTTGGTTGTCTGGGAGAAGAGCCCAACCCCACCTGGCTACAGCCTCCCTTCAGGTAGTTGTAGACAGCAATGAGCTCTGCCCTGAGCCTCCTCTTCTGCAGGCTGCACACCCCCAGCTCCCTCAGCCTCTCCTCACAGGGCTGTGCTCCAGGCCCCTCCCCAGCCTTGTTGCCCTTCTCTGGACACCTTCCAGCACCTGAACATCTCTCTTGAGTTGAGGAGCCCAGAACTGGACAGAGTACTCAAGATGTGGCCTGACCAGTGTTGAGTACAGGGGAAGAAGAACCTCCCTGCACTACTGTGCCATCTCCCTTGCACTTGGGTAAAAGAGAAGGGAGGGGAAAGTGCAAGTAACAATATTTGAGGAGCAAAATATTTATTGCAATAAATTAAAGAGCACTCATAAAACAATCCATCTGCACATAAATACAACAAAGCAGTTTCCATGTCATAGTTCATTTTAAACCCCTCAGGTCCAGCTTCATAAATACATTTCCTGGCATTTCGTTTTTGAAGGAATCGTTATAAATAAAAGTGTTGTGTAATTAGTACCTTAAAATAAGTTACTATTAAATAGGAACTGAGAAAGAAGTCTTCCCTGAGTCAGTCTGAAAAGATCAGCTTTTCAGGCAAGGATCAGAAGGGGGCAACATATGCAAGAGGGATTTCTAAGTGAAAGGTTCAAGGCATCCTGGCTCTGTGGCGCTGCCTACCTTGAGCAACGCTGGGAGGTGTCAAACCTCAGCCTATGAAATACAGACACAGCTGCCTCATGCCTTATGGAGATGAGAAGGACAAGAGCACACCTTTGAAAATAAACTGTGTTGAAACAGAGCTGTAAACAGTGGCCTGGAGTTTTCCTTTTCAAAGGCAGCACCAATATAGAGCCAGTCTATGCCACCCAGTTGCAGTGAAAGATAAAGTGCAGCTGGTGGGGGGGGGGAGTTCCCCCAATCATGGATCAGTTTGAGTTAGAGCAAGAGTTGTTCAAAGACATGCCTTCAGGTCTGAGCTGGGCTTCGTTCAGTATTTCTTCTTGTGCCCTCCTTTCTTTGGGGCATCAGTACAGGCATTTTCTATGTAGTCAAACAGCAAATCCAGCTCTCCAATGGCTTTAGTCTTCCCATTCTTTCCCAGCTAGAAAAGAGAGGGATTTCAGTTTTAGCATCTCATTATTTCTTCAGCGATTTCAAATTAGCCTTGGTGCAGAAACTGAATTGAGAACTTAACTCTCCTCATTCTCTCAAGTAGGCCTGAGTCATTGTACCAGAAGATATCTCATTCAGATGTCATCCAGCATATGCTTGCAACCTGGTCTAGTTGAGCATGTCCTTGCTAGGTTGGACTAGATGACCTCTAATGGTCCCTTCCAGCCAGAACCATTCTTTGAATCTATGATTCTGTGATTCTAGAATTATGTCAGTCTATCAATCTGTGATTCTGTGATTGTATGAACCTATGCTCCTCTGATTCTATGATTCCACGAGTCCTTGGTTTGGTGATTCTGTGAGTCTATGAATCTGTGGTTCTATTATTCCATGATTCTATGAATCTCTGATTCTATGCTTCCATTATTCCATGATTCTATGAATCTCTGATTCTATGCTTCCATTATTCCATGATTCTATGAATCTCTGATTCTATGCTTCTATTATTCCATGATTCTATGATTCTGTGAGTCTATGAATCCAGGAATCTTTGATTCTATTATTCCATGTTTCTCTGAATCTATTATTCTGTGATTCTAGGATTCCATGAGTCCTTGATTCTGTGCTTCCATGATTCTATGATTTTGTGATTCTATGACTCTATGGTTCTATTATTCTATGAATCTCTGATTCTATGAATTGATGATTCCATGATTCTATGAATCTAGGAATCTATCTATGATTCTATTATTTCATGATTCTATGATTCCTTGGTTCTATGATTCCTTGGTTCTGTGATTCCATGATTCTATGAATCTGAGATTCTATGAATCTATTATTCCATGATTCTATGATTCTATGGATCTATGATTCTATGATTCCATGATTCTGTGATTCCATGAGTCTATTATTCTATGAATCTATGATTCTCTGATTCTAATGATTGATGATTCCATGATTCTGTGATTCCATGAGTCTATTATTCTATGAATCTATGATTCTCTGATTCTCTGAATTGATGATTCCATGATTCTAGAAATCTAGGAATCCATCTGATTCTATTATTCCATGATTCCTTGATTCTGTGATTCTATGATTCTATGAATCTATGATTCCATGATTCTGAAGGTTTAAATTGCCATAACATGTGCAGAGAGTTAACAGGACAAATGAAGGAGGGCTGGAAGTGGAAACATCCTTAATGCCCTCTAAAATGCCTCTGCAGGCTTCTCCTCCTAAATAGAATCCTAGAATCAACCAGGTTGGAAGAGACCTCCAAGCTCATCCAGTCCAACCTAGCACCCAGCCCTATCCAGTCAACCAGACCATGGCACTAAGTGCCTCATCCAGGCTTTGCTTGAACACCTCCAGGGACAGTGACTCCACCACCTCCCTGGGCAGCCCATTCCAATGGCAAATTGATTTCCAGAGATTGTTTCATAATCAGGTCAGCCTTAATCCAACTAAGTGACTGGGCTTTGGTCCTAATCTTTTAAGAGGTTGAAACAAAACTGTACCTCTTCCATCTTCCTCTTCATTTCTCCCAGGTTCTTTTCAATCTGCTCTTTCTGTCCTGATGGTTCCTGAAAAACAAAGAAAGGGAAACATTCAGACCTAACCTTGGCAGCTATATGCAACGATGTGCTTTGGGGTTTATTTGCTTGTCTTGGTGTTTTTCTATTGACCTTGAGTTGGATATCTTTGATCTGAGGTTTCCTTTTTCTATCACTGCCTTTTGCTGCTGTTTGCAGCATTCTGAGATTCAGGAGCAGCCACAAGAGTCACAGCCCGGGGGAGGGAGAGAAACCCATCACTACTCACACAGTGTCTCAGCTGCTGGGTCAGGGCTGCCAAGAACTCTGCCACCTCCTTAGCATACAGGTACTGGTCCTTGGCCTCAGTGAGGAGGACATCTTTCACAACCACCTCCACAGTCCTCCTCATCATGTAGCAGTGGTTGCTTTCCTGTGTGTGCAAGGAAGAGGTCACATTAAATCATGGCAGGAGGTCAGCAAGTGCTGCATGAGGATGCAAAGTGCAGCCTCTTGATGTGAGGCTCACCTTGACGTTAGCATAGAGCTGCTGGCCAATGAGCCTGTTGTCTGTGTCCTGGTCTGAGACTCTGGCCTGAGAGGAAGGAAGAAAAACAAAGGAAATGTCAGGTGGGGACAGGAACCTTCCCTAAGCCCAAAATAATTTAACCCCCTCATGTTTTCATCAATAATAGTTGAGATGAGATGAGGGAACAGACACCATAGACAGCCTGTTACAGGTAGATGAGCTTGGGCATTGTGTTTGTTTCTACCCCTTAACTGGGTGGGATTCCAGGTCAGTATCACTGGGAAACAAACAAGAGGAAGCCTGAATTTCTGTCCTGCTCTGAAATGTCAGCTGTTGGAGTGGTTCTGATGACTAAACCAGGTGCCAGAGCTGGCCAACATCACCATGCTGCTGGGAGATGCTGCACCACTCGCTGCCATACGCCAAGGGGGACCCAGCCACGGGAAAGGCAGCCACAAAAGCTGCCCAAGCAGAGCGCTGTGGAATGCCCAAGGAACTGCCTGCCCATAGCTGGGGACACCACCAGGCTCAGCCCCAAGTAAACGGAGACATTTAAGCTCACACCTCACAGTTGTCCCAAGCTAATAGCAGTCACTTAAAGAGAAGAAGCTGCACTGCGCCAGAAGCTGCCTCTGCCTGGGGAAGCAGGAGGAGGACAGGCTCTTGCCAGCTACACAGCCAGTGGGCACAGAGCCACTTGACACTCCCAAGCTCTGCCTTGCTGCAAATGCATGGAGGGTTGTTGTTTTTTTTGTGGAGAACTAGAAGAGAGAGGAATGCCAAAGCCAGGAGCTGGAGCACTAGCAGAGGAGGCAGTCCTCAGGTCCCACTCTGAAGGACACACAGGAGGTTACTGTACCGTTTTGGCCAAGGTGTAGGTGTGATTCCTGATGTAGGGCTGGAAGTTCATCTTCCTGAGCCTGCAGGCATGGTGAGCAGTAGAAGCTACCCCTGCCCCTTTTGGAGGCAGAGGACTGGTGAGAAGAAGAGGAAGGCAGCAACAGCAGCAGAAGAAGACCCATCCTGAGAAGCTCTTGGTCAAAGTCTGCAGGCAGGCCATGGCTCACGATCCAGTCGTCTGTCCCAGCACCACTCAGCACTGATGAGAGAGGAATGTTAGCACCAGAGAGAGTGGGCAAGGTGAAGTGAGAGAGGCAGCAAGGCTGCAAGCCTTACCTTTGCTGTGACTCTTGATGTGCTCTGCAGGAGGTGAGGTGCACCTTATATAGGGTTGCCAACATCTCTCTCAGCCTCTTTTTTGTGTGTGTGTGTTTTTTTTGGGGGGGTACTGGTGGTGAAAGAAAAAATGACATCAGCAAGTCTCTTACTTTCCAGTATCCTCTTCTGAGAACTACCTAACCACTTCAAAACCCACAAAGACAGTATCAAGGCCATACTAGTCTTTAGTTTCTTATAAAGTAACCCTAGTTTTAAGGCAGGGGCTTTTACTGGGGTAGAGCTCCTGGATTCTTTTTCCAGAAGAGCATTTGAGAAATAGATGGGTCTATGCCTCCTGACCTGATTTGAGCAGGCTAATTAGACTGCCAAGTTGATGGCAGATGATGTAAATGATGTCAACATTGCTGGTCTTCTCTGGTAACAGGCTGCTGCTTGTTATACACAAGTGGTCAGAGAGTGAATCAGAGCCAAAAACCTACAGTCCTTACCCTGCAAATACCTTTTCCCACACAATGCTCCCCCTGGAATCACAGATTCTGCAGGTTGTGAAGTACCTGAAGAAGGAGGTGCAGGGTCTGAGGAAAAGGAAAGATCTGAGGCAGTGAACTGGGTAGAATAGAATAGAATCAATCAGGTTGGAAGAGACCTCCAAGATCATCCAGTCCAACCTAGCACCCAGCCCTATCCAGTCAACCAGACCATGGCACTAAGTGCCTCATCCAGGCTTTTCCTGAACACACTCAGGGACAGGTAGCTTCTCAGTCCTCCACCCACCAGCTGTAGTGCTGCAGGTTTGAAGTCAGGTCTTAAACTCTGGTGTGGGAACAGATTTTAAAAGCAACAGAAGTGGAAGCAGAGAGGAAGAAAAGCCTGGATGAGGCACTTAGTGCCATGGTCTGGTTGATTGGATAGGGCTGAGTGATAGGTTGGACTGGATGAACTTGGAGGTCTCTTCCAGTCTGGTTGATTCTATGATCATCAAGTCCAACCTATCATCTAACACCTTCTAATTAACTAAAACATGGCACTAAGTGCCTCAACCAGCCTCCAGGGTTGGGGACTCCACCACCTCCCCAGGCAACCCATTCCAGTGCCAATCACTCTTTCTGCCAAGAACTTATTCCTAACACCCAGCCTAAACCTGCCCTGGTGCAGCTTGAGGTGTGTCCCCTCTTGTTTTGTCCCTGGATGCCTGGAAGCAGAGCCCAACCCCACCTGGCTACAGCCTCCCTTCAGGGAGCTGCAGACAGCAATGAGCTCTGCCCTGAGCCTCCTCTTCTGCAGGCTGCACCCCCCCAGCTCCCTCAGCCTCTCAGCCTCACAGAGCTGTGCTCCAGGCTCCTCTCCAGCCTTGCTGCCCTTCTCTGGACACACTCAAGCATCTCAGCATCTCTCTTAAGTTGAGGATTCATTCTCCTGCTGCCCATCACTGAGACATCAGAAATCTTGTAGGACCAACACTGCATTTATCACATTCCTGATCACCAAATTCCCATCTTCCACAAACTTATCCACATTCCAGGCTGCAGTCAGATGCACTGGCCATCCACTTATTTGTCCAGGTGATTTCCATGCTCCTGACCCCATTCTGCTAACATAAAGGCTGTGCTGCACCTCAGGCTCAAATACTCTGCAAGGTGCTAAAAGGAAACTATGCTCTCCTTAGAGCATGATTTGCAACCCAGCTGTGGCTGGCAGTGCTTGAGGGCACAGAACTGGTACAAATGCAAACTCCTGCTTGTCTGATACACACAAGGCATGCAGCTGGCACATGTGAGAAAGCAGACCTGCAAAGCCAAGGCTTCAGCTCTGCTACTGGGAATGAACAGAGACAACCCTGGAGTAAGGCTTCACCCCTTCTGGGTGGGGTTCTCAGGACAAGAGCCTAAACCAGCCTTGCCTTGTTGGCTGAAATGAGGTTGGGCTTCACCCCTTCTGGATGAGGTTCTCAGGACAACATGAGGAGGATTTTTTCCCCTGTGAGGGTTGTGGAGTCTCCCTCTCTGGAGATATTAAAGTGCTGCCTGGATGTGTTGCTGTGTGGTCTGCTCTAGGTGCTCCTGCTCTGGCAGGAGGTTGGACTGGCTGAGCTTTGGAGGTCCCTTCCAGCCCCTGACATTCTGTGATCCTGTGATTCAGTGACAAGTGCCCAACCAGTCTTGCCTTGTTGGCTGACCTGCTTCAGTAGGTGCTGTGCTGCTCACATTTGTTCAAACTGCTGCAAGGAGCCCACCTGGCTCCAGGCTTCCACATCTTCTGCTACATATTTAAACAACACCAGGCAGAGGGAGGTGGTATAAAATGCTCAGTCTTTTTTCTGCTCTCTTTTATGCAGTTCACAGAACCTTAGAATTCGGAAGGGCCCTCAGAGATCATCCAGTGCAACCTCCTGCCAAGGCAGGATCACCCAGGGGAGTCCACACAGGGATGGATCCAGCTGGGTTTGGAAAGGCTTCAGAGAAGGAGACTCCACAACCTCTCTGGGCAGCCTGTGCCAGGGCTCTGGCACCCCTCCTGCAAGGTAGTTTCTCTTCATGTGGAGCTGAAACCTTCTCTGTTCCAGTTTGCATCCATTGCTCCTTGGCTTATTGCTGTGCACCACCCAAAAGAGCTTGGCCCCCTCCACTTGACACCCAACCCTCAGATATTTATGGGCCTTGCTCAGATCCCCTCTCAGCCTTCTCTTCTCCAGACTAAACAGCCCCAGGGCTCTCAGTGTCTCTCCATAGGAGAGATGCTCAAGTCCCCCACTCATCCTCGTGGCTCTCTGCTGGACTCTCTCCAGCAGTTCTCTGTCTCTCTTGAACTGAGGAGCCCAAAACGACACAG
The DNA here is from genome assembly GCA_013400475.1 of Tricholaema leucomelas. NCBI lineage: Eukaryota > Metazoa > Chordata > Aves > Piciformes > Lybiidae > Tricholaema lacrymosa > Tricholaema leucomelas. The sequence continues at coordinate 70,198 of WAAF01003468.1, read as the reverse complement.
TATTGCAGCTGTGGTCTCAGCAGTGCAGAGTAGAAGCAGAGAAGAACCTCCCCAGCCCTGCTGGCCACACTTTTCCTGATGCCCCCCCAGGCTGCCACTGGCTCTCTTGCCCACCAGGGCACATTGCTGCTCCGTAGTTTGTCTTCTGTAGTGCTGGAAACAGTACACAGGGACAAATCTATTCTCTATCTTGATAGAAAACTTTAAGTTAGACTTGATAAGACTTCCTCTCTCCCATCTATATTGTTAGCTCCCTGTCTCTCAGTCATACTTCCTTTTGGCTGTGCCATGATGTTCTCCTCCTGAGGCTCTTAAAGGAGCTTTCTTTCAATGGTTCAGTTCATCTCTCTGCCCTTGGTGCTCACCTTCACTTTCCAGACACTGCAATGCTGAAATGCATATTGCAAATTCATTGGTTTCTCTTTCACAGATTCCCTATTTATGGCATTCCTAAAACCTTTTCCTTCTTTGAGCTTTTGTTTCCAGCTGTGAGTTACAACAACCTATCTTCCATCCCTCCAGCTTGCTGTGAGTACAACCCAGTCCAACCTTCAAAATCTTACTGGGTGATGGCTTTGGTATGTATGGTTCCCATGCTCAGCACTCACAAAAACACACAACTGTCAGGGCTGGAAGGGACCTCAAGGATCATCCAGTTCCAACCCCCCTCACATGGGCAGAGACACCTCACACTCGATAAAGTTGCTCAGAGCTGCATCCAGCCTGGCCTTAAAAACATCCAGGGATGAGGATTCCACCACCTCCCTGGGCAACCTGTGCCAGTCTCTCACCACTCTCATGCTGAAGAATTTCTTCCTAACCTGTAATCTAAATCTCCCCTCCTCTAGCTTGGATCCACCCCCCCAGTCCTATCACTACCTGACAGCCTAAGAAGTCCCTCCCCAGCCCTCCTGTACCCCCCTTCAGATACTGCAAGGCCACTCCAAGGTCTCCTCGAAGCCTTCTCTTCTCCAGGCTGCAGAGCCCCAACTCTCTCAGCCTGTCCTCACAGCAGAGCTGCTGCAGCCCTCTGAGCATATTGGTGGCCCTCTCTAGATTGGGTCCAACACTTCCATGTCCTTCTTGTGTTGGGGGCTGCAGAACTGCACCCAGGACTGCAGGTGGGGTCTGAGGAGAGCAGAATGAAAGAGGAGAATCCCCCTCCTTGCCCTGTACCCTGGCTGAGACCATCACTGATGGGTCATACTTTGGGGAGAAAGAGTAAAAAGCGGGGGGGGGGAAGGGAATGTGTGTGAAGAAGATGCCTGAACAGAGCAGCCTCACTCACTAGCTCTTTCCTATGTCACCATTGTCAAATCCTCTAGCAAATGGTGTGGGAACTGCTAAGTTAGTGGTTTCTCTTTGAGCTTGAACTGCTGCTGTCTTATGTTAGGTGATAGTGCCAAGCTTCTCCTTATCCAACCATGTTCTCTTGAAAACAAAGAAAAAAACCAACCCCCCCTCAAAAAAAGACCTCTCCACATTCAGATAGGGGACAGGAGGTGGGAGGGGGAAAGGGAAAAGAAGTTTTTTCTTTATGATTTTATTACTTTTTCTAGATTTAATGATATTTTTCTTTGGTGGTTGGGAACACTGTTTAAAAGACAGAAGTCATATGAGAAAACAGAGAATCACAGAATCAGAGAGGCACAGACTCAGAGAATCAGAATCATAGAATCAGTGACTCAGAGAATCACAGAATCAGAGAGGCACAGACTCAGAGAATCAGAATTACAGAATCACTGACTCAGAGAATCACAGAATCAGAGAGGCACAGACTCAGAGAATCAGAATTA